>VZQC01012184.1:1183303-1221001 GCA_009823505.1 Rhizomys pruinosus
GTTTGAGCTGTGCAGGTGCACCCTGTATACAAGATCAGGCCAAATGATACCAATAGACTAAGGCCACGCAACCTGGGCTGGGAAGGTGGATAAATAGAGGGACTTTCTAGATAGAGGGACGCTCTCTCTCCTTTCTAGTCTGAGAGAGAAGCTTGCTTGCCAGAGGAAGGAGAAGGCTTAGAGGGAGAAGCTTGGAGAAGGAGAAAAGATGTGCTTGAATAAACCATTCTGACAAGACCTGCCTGCCTGAATAAACCGCTTTGAGAAGAACGAGTGAGAGGTGCTTTGTTGCTGCGGCTTCATACAAGTGTTTCCTACAAGTGTGCAAGTGTTTCATACAAGTGGTGGCCCATACAGGGAGGACATTTGAGAAAAAACGCTACAAACATTTGAGACATTGAGAACACAAAAACTTCAACAAAGCTGAGAGAGCTGCAGAGACTTCAACAAAGCTACAGAAACTTCAACAAAACAGCCTACTTACTTCCACAGACTTTGAAACTGAAAATTTCTTAAAGGGGCCTCGGTGCCGCGGGCTCGGCATGAATCCAGAACCCGCCGAGCTGGCCCGGGCACCGATCGGACAGACCCAGAGAAAAAAACCAGCCGTTCAACTGAAACTTGGCGAAGGAAGCACGGGGCGTGCAAAAGATGCGAAGGAAGCGCAGGGCTCGCAGAAGAAAGCGAGGGGGGCACAGAAGATGCAAAGGAAGCGTGGGGCGCGCAGAAAAAAGCGCGGGGCACGCAAGAGATGCGAAGGAAGTGCGGGGCGTGCAGGAGATGCGAAGGAAGCACGGGGCGCGCAGGAGATGACGTCGGCGGCCAACAGCCTGCAGGTGAGGAGGCGGAGCAGCCCTGCCAAAGCAGCGGTTCGGACTTTCTCGTGACAAAAGCTGAACTGGGGACTGTGGCACCGCCGTGCGCTGGGAGTCTGGGACACTTGGGCAAACTTTGAAGGGTTACCGGAGACGCCGGTGTGTCTCGGCGGGAACAGTTAAAACCCGGAAAAGGAAAAAAGTAAAGTGCGGTAAAGGGAACAGTTAAAGTCCGGAAAAGGGGGAAAGTAAAGCGTGGTAAAGGGAACAGTTAAAGCCCAGAAAAGGGGAAACAGTTAAAGAAAGCCCAGAAAAGGGGGAACAGTTAAAGCCCGGAAAAGGGGGAACAGTTAAAGCCCAATAAAGGGGGAACAGTTAAAGCCCAATAAAGGGGGAACAGTAAAGCCCGGAAAAGGGAAAAGGGGCCCGGAAAAAAGTAAGGACAATAAGAAAAACTCCCTGGTAAATGGGGACAATAAGGAAAGCTCCCCGGTAAATGGGGACAATAAGAAAGACTCCCCAGAAATGGGGACAATAAAAAAAGCTCCCCAGTAAATGGGGACAATAAGGAAAGCTCCCCGGAAATGGGGACAATAAGGAAGGCTCCCCGAAAAATAGGGGACAATAAGGAAAAAATAAGTAAAGCCCGGAAAAGGGAAAACAGTTAAAGCCCGGTAAAGGAGAAATAGTTAAAGCCCAAAAAAGGGGGAAAGTAAAGCCCGGTAAAAAAAAAAAAAAACAGTTAAAGCCCGGTAAAGGGGAAACAGTTAAAGCCCAAAAAAGAGGGAACAGTTAAAGCCCGGAAAAGGGGGAACAGTTAAAAATCTCTTTACTAAAATAATAAAAAAGGGGAAGATGTGGAGAGCAGGTGTGGTGACAGTCCTAAGAAGGCACCCGAGACTTTAGCAAAGTTTTATGACTAACACCTGAGTCTTATGACTAACACCTGATTCCCTCCTACCTCTAAGTAAAGCCACGCCCCCCGTTTGAGCTGTGCAGGTGCACCCTGTATACAAGATCAGGCCAAATGATACCAATAGACTAAGGCCACGCAACCTGGGCTGGGAAGGTGGATAAATAGAGGGACTTTCTAGATAGAGGGACGCTCTCTCTCCTTTCTAGTCTGAGAGAGAAGCTTGCTTGCCTGAGGAAGGAGAAGGCTTAGAGGGAGAAGCTTGGATAAGGAGAAAAGATGTGCTTGAATAAACCTTTCTGACAAGACCTGCCTGCCTGAATAAACCGCTTTGAGAAGAACGAGCGAGAGGTGCTTTGTTGCTGCGGCTTCATACAAGTGTTTCCTACAAGTGTGCAAGTGTTTCATACAGGGCTCCTTTGAAGGAGGCTTAGTTAGAGAAGAACCTGACGTTTTCCTTATGTCACTGTCTTGCTGCCCTGCAGCAAGCTTTCCAGAGCAGCTTGACAGCACCTGCCTCGGGCTGAGCATGCTGAAAGTGGAAAGGAAAGGACTAGTTCAGGCAAGCATTTCTTTTTTTCTGTATTGTGTTGGAATGATGTGATATGGAGAAATTTCTCACAAAACCAAATGTTTAATTGGAAGGAAGAAATTTAATACAATAGTAAGGAATGAAATAATTCTGTGTTGCATGCAATGAACACATCAAATACAAACCATAATCGTAATATATTCCATTCACTAATTACTTAACATCTTTTATTTGTAAGGCACTATGGAAAGTACCCTGGTAAATAGGTGAGGGATTAATTCACTGCCCAAATCCTTAAAAAGGTTATAATGGATAGCAGTTAAACACTGGAAGCCGTTACTCCCCACAGGCAGGGAGGGATGTGATGAACATCAGGTAAGTAAAGGGCGCTGCTTGTCAAGACTGCTTTCTCCTAAATGCTTGGTATAGATTTCCCAGGAGACGGGGAATAATGGAGTTAAAGAGAATATGGAGCCCAGGGGCAGGAGAAGCCTAGGTCCAATTAAGAGGAATTCACAGAAAGTAAAGAAGGAGTAAATTCTAGCGACAGAATTGTACAGCCCAAGGGCAGGAAAAACAAGCAACGATGCTAAAGACTGAGCAAATACGGGGGTTATGTGTATTTAGATAGAAATCTGAGCTGCCGAAAACAAGCGGCAGCACAATAATAGAAGACATTATTGCGTCAAATAACAACCTTGTACTTTGGTCAAAATGAGACTAGAAAGAGCAGGAAAAGAAATGCAGTATTGCCTAGCAAGTGCGAACACAAAGAATCTAAGGAGATGATGGGGGCTCTTGATGCACAGAGATTCAGAGGAAGCTAGGCATGGAGCGAGAACTCTGAGAGACAGTATGCTTCCAAACTTGCAGGTACAGAGGGCATTGGCCACTGGCATGGCCCAAGAGTCATCTTAAAGCAATGTCTTAGCAGGGCTGGAGAGATGGCTCAGCGGTTAAGAGCACCAACTGCTCTTGCAGAGGACCCGGGTTCGATTCCCAGCGCCCACGTGGTGGCTAAGAACAGTCTTTAACTCCAGTTCCCAGTTCCAGGGGATTCCGACCTCTTCTGACCTCTGTGACATTGCACAACACGGGTGCACCAACCTATATGCAGTCACTACACTCATAAAATTAAAACTTAAAAATTAAGAAAATGTCTTAGCAATGTGCCTTGCAAGCGTGAGGACCTGAGTTCCGGAGGCATGTGGAGATAAGAGGATATCTGGAGCTGATCGGCCAGAATTACTGAATCAGTGAGCTCCAGGGAGAAATCCTGTCTCAAAATTAAAATGGACAGTGACTAAGAAAATCATCCAGGGGTTGGAGAGATGGCTCAGTGGTTAAGAGTGCCGTCTGCTCTTGCAGAGGATCTGGGTTCGATTCCCAGCACTCACATGGTGGCTAAGGACCGTCTTAACTCCATTTCCAGGGGAACTGTGCACTCTCTTCTGACTTCCGTGGCATTGAATGACACGGGTGCACCAACCTACATGCAGACAGTACACTCATACACATAAAAATAATAAATGAAAAAGGAAAAGCATCCAGTGTTGATACACATCAACACGTGTGTGCGCATGCATGCACACACACACAACACACACACGCACACGAAGTGCATGGCCCTCTACCCTAAAGTGAAGTGGGATAACTAGTTTTTGACAGACACCCACAAGTTATTTTGTTACCCTCTAAACTGTTGGGGGAAAACAAAAGAATCCTAGAGACAATCCAGGGAACATTTAGAAAAGCATATACAAAGAGGGAAAAATGTTTTCAGTTGTTCAAGCAAGGTCTGCAAGCTGAGGGGCACTTCAGCTAGACCCCAAGCCCTGATTTGGATTTCAGCAGGTAGAGGAGGAAATGGTAACGAGAATGACAAGTCTGACTCCATAGAGACTGTCAGAAAATGGAAGCCAAAGTCAGAAAAGTATGATCATGTCAGTAAGAACATTTCCCTTTTCCACTTTCTGAGAACTTATTGCTAGGCCTTTGCACTTATTCAATATTCACTTAATCTTCACAAGAAATATCAGAAGCTATTATGGTTCTGCCCATTTGGCAAAAAAAAATGCACACTGTACTTCAGAGAGACTATGTCAGGTAGTCACCTACTTAGTGCTGAGCACAGATCAAAGTCAAGAAAAAGAAACAGATGAAGGAGGAGTTTGAAATTCCAAGACAAATTTCACTTGGTGGGGTGACATTTCACACAGATGCAATGTGAGCTGGGAACTTGGTAAAGTAGAATGCATGGGGCCTGGAAACTGATGAAAGAATTAAGAACAAGCAAAGGAAAAACAGGAAGTAACACCAAGACTGAGATTGATCAAATCACACAGAACTTGTGCATATGTGTGTGGGTATGTGTGTGTACACAAACACATAATTTTGTGATGAAGAATAAAGAGTATTATTCAATAAGAGGAAAAAATGAACCTCAATCACTATAGAGCAAGAAACTTTATTCATGGATTCAGCTTTTCTGTGCTGTGAATTTTTTCTATAGAAATAAATACAATAAAAGCCAGTTTTGTTTGACAACATAGAATTTTTGCCCCCACAACCAACAAGCCCAATTTGCCACCAACCTAGGTACTAATTACAGAAAGTGGCGTTTGAACAATATCTATGGGCTAACCATTTTCTTTTGTGGTTTCATTTGTGCTCACTTCCATAAATGGAACCTAAATAAAATGAACAGTTAAACCGTTCCTTCCATCATCTGCCTACCACATCTTCCAATATAGACTGAGAGACGGGAGCATCAAAGGAATTAGCAGCCAGGCAAATCCAATGCCACTGATATTTGGACACTTGAAAATGTGCAGAGCTGGTAGCACATAAATATTTGTGAGATGAACTTGGGAACAGATGAGCAAATGCTGAGGACCATATGGTCAAGAAATCTTGACCATATGGTCCTCAGCATATCCAAGTGAATCAGGCATTATGGAAATAAGCTACAATTCCACACTGAGTACAGACTACCAATACAGAGAGGAACACAGGAAAAACTATGCTTCTGTGTGTGGGTATCTATGCTTTCTAAGCATGACAGAAATTACTAAAATGTTATGATTTGCCTGATTTGGAAAAGTCACATGACTCAAATAGCTCCTTTATTGGCCTGCTAACAAAGTAGCTCTTAGAACTACTAAAAAATTTCTTCCTTGAAGAATTTTTCACCTATTATTTCATCACAAACTAATTTTAAAATAATACAAAGAAAGTAATTGTTCATTGTGTTAGAAGCTCTGAAGAAAATGATCAAGACACTGTAAGAGGGTGTGAGAACATTCTAGATGTAGTAACGCTAAGTTATTTCTGAGGGGAAGGTTTCTAAGATGTAAAATATGAGGTTGGTGAGATGGCTCAGTAGTTTAAGAGCACTAGCTGCTCTTGTAGACAACTAGGTTCCAGGAGATCCAACACCCTCTCTGGACTTTATAGGCATTGCATGACACAGGTATACCTACACACATGCAGGCAATACACTCATACACATAAAATTAAGTTAATAGCCAGGTGTGGTAACACATGCCTTTAATCCTAGCACTTGGGAGGCAGAGGCAGGTGGATCTCTGTGAGTTCAAGGCCAGCCTGGTCTACAGAGTGAGTACCAGGACACCCAGAGCTACAGGGAGACCCTGTCTCAAAAAGGCAAAAAAAAAATTAAAGTAATAAATAAAATAGAATATTTTAAAGAGGCTGGAGAGATGGCTCAACAGTTAAGGGCACTGGCTGCTCTTGCAGAAGACATAGGTTAAGTTCCCAGCACATATATGGCAGATAACAACTATCCATAACTCCAGTTCCAGGGTATCTGATGCCCTCTTCTGATCTTCGTGGGCATTGCATGACATGGGTGCACTTACATACATGCAGGTAATATACTCATACACAAAAAATAAAATTAATATATAAAATATTTTTAAAGATATAAAATGTATGCTGGAGGTGGCCCCTTGCTGAAAGGAAGGAAAACATTACAAGCAGAAGGAAAAGAAGGCCCAACATAAGAGTGCTTGGAGTGAACAGGAAGCTAAGAGTGGGGCAGAAATTCTAGCATATAGCAGACTTCAGAGAGCCTTCACAGCCAATGTCGCTTGGTTTGCCTCCACTGACTTGAACCTCAACGTGAAGCCATGCTTTTACATCATAGTATTCTCCACTATTTACCTCCAGTCTCTATAATTGACAGTGTATCTTCTTTTTTTAATTTAATTTATTTTTTGTGTATAAATGTACTATCTGCATGTAGGTTTGTGCACCCGTGTAGCGCAATGTCATGGAAATCAGAAGAGTGTCAGATTCCCCTGGAACTGGAGTTAAAGATGGTTCTCAGCTGCCATTTGGGTGCTGAGGATCGAACCCAGGTCCTCTGCTAAGCAGTTGGCACTCTTAACCACTAGGCCATCTCTCCAGCCCAACTTATGCTCCAAACCTTACCATGTCATATGATCCAGTACTTCAGTGCCAGGGGTGAATCATCTATTAGCTACCTAGCAGCACCACCTATATTCTTTCTGTATTACAGAGACAAATCTAGAAATCATATTGCCCCCAAATCCCTTTCCTTGTGTGTTTCTGCTTAGACTTGTCACTTGCTGAGACTAGAGAAGAAAGAGTCCATTATTCTGCAGAGGCAGGTCAGGCTTGAGATTTGCAGACAGGGCCCTAGTAAGATCCTACAATTGCTCACTTCCAAGCTTCATGCTAAGATTGCCAACAGAAACTTCCCTACAGAAGCTTCCTTACCTTGGCTCTGCTAGCTCCTCCAACCGTTGTATGACCTTTAAGTTCCTCATTCTAAAACTCCTAGCATACTATGACCCTTCACACTTGGGCTACACAGGAATGGCTTTTGTATTAATAACAGGAAATTCAAAACTCAAAAGACAGAATCTGGAATTAACTTCATTAACTTACTGGATTTAAAGGCAGTCAAAATTTCTTTGCCAGTTAAAAATGGCAAAATGATGGTGTGTGGCATGTGTGTTTAAAACCTCAGGTGCCTAGAATCTGATACATAAAAATATCAGAGTTAGGGCTGGGGAGATGGCTTATTGCTTAAGAGCACTGGCTACTCTTGCAGAGCACACACATGGCAGCTAATAACCATCCATAACTCCAGTTTCAAGGGATCCACTGTCATCTTCTGGCCTTTGTAGGCATTGCAATCAACATTAAAAATTAATTGAAATAAATTGAAGTATCAGACTTATGAGAAAACAAGGGTGCTAGTCTTTATGCCTGAAGTCCATTTAGTATGTTATCTTGAGTGTATGGAAAAGTGCTTCTACCAGTTCCCTTAGTTCACCAAACTAAATTTAGGATTGCCCTACGTTTATATGCTCTGTGTGTGTGTGTGTGTGTGTGTGTGTGTGTGTGTAGGACAAGAAACTCAATGGCTCACTTTTTTGTGTAACTTATTCACTACAACCTCATCATTCCCTAAATAAGTCATAGTGAAGACTCAAGGGACTCTTGCTTCACTAAGGCAGTACCTGGTGCAGGAAACATCCCTTCTGTTGTAAACTCCATTACCTTGACCATGACAACACGATATTCTCCTAATGGTTTCTTTGTATTCTCCTGGATAATTTCTTCTACTGAGCCACAATATTGGAGTTCCCCCTAAGCACTATTCTTGATTCTTTTCTTCCTTATTTTTTCTCGAAAGCTCAATCCTTGTGTTTGCAAAGTATTATCAGTTGCATGGCTCAAATTACAGCTTATTCATTTTTCATAAACAAAGCTCAATTCTGGATAACCATACATTCTAGTCAGTTTTTCTTGAAAATGGAGGTGTTCTATGGAAAGTGGAGTTGGTTATGCTCATATTGCAGATAGAAATATTTTTTCTCCAGAAAAAAAGGAGAGATCCCATGCTTATAATTCATATTTCACCACATGGAATATAAAAGATGTAGTTAAATATTAAAAATTATGAACTTATGGTTTCATTGCTTCATTAAGGGCATGTTAGTGAGCCTAAGCGTGTTGGAGCTGCAGGTGCATGGCAGTGCAGACTGCAGTCCTGACTCTACATGCATTTTCCCACCACTGGCTGCTTTACTCAAGCTATGACATCAGTAATTTTGCCCAGTATTACTTTTCTATATCGGTGGAAATGTCAATACAATTTAAAAGGCAATGTCTGGATATTATTGGGAAAATTATTTTGACCTCACAGACCCTTTACCACAGTTGTTAGGGACCCCAGGGCATTGAGCAGACTGTGATTTTAGAGTTGCTAATAGAGTTCCACTTTCTCCAGTACTTTAAGTTCAAATGGTACACGACTTGCCAAAAATTCTTTCCTCTAAAATTCAGGTGTCTTTCTGTATTTCTTACTTTGAGTGATGACAATATAATCATGTCACCAGGGCCTAAAATAACACCAGAAATAACAATAAAATGATGTTTTGACCGCCACTGTCTCCCACAAATACCCATATTCATCCTGTCAACTTGCTGAAGTGAGATTACTCACATATATTTCACCTGTCACCACACCCTACTCTCTCCAATTTCACTCTCATGTCCCTAGAACACCTTGCCCATAACATTATGTAATACACCAATGATTTCTTTGATTTCAGTTTCATACCACCTTCCTCCATAATCAATCTTCCATACCATCTCTAATTTTTTTCTGTAATTCAAATAATTTCCCCTGGCTTATTGGCCCTTTTCAAATATTGCAGAAATGTACAGAGTCTTTCCTAATGGTTGTTTGCTTTTATTTAGACTTTAGTATTTAGCTAAGCTAACTTATATACATATACTCACACTGCCCACCAACCAGAGAGCAAGTCAGACCTTCCCATGTTGGACCCATGGTACACAGCTACTTATCCTTGAAGATCCAGATCTTAAACATCCTCATACAAGATGAATTATCCTGCTGTTAAAGAGCTGAGGAAGGGTAAGCCAGCCATGAAACAGGGGGAAGAGTGAAACCTCCCCAAAGAACATGTGCCAATGCTGCATTCCTCAAATTAAGTACTAGACATGAATATGTAAACATTGTTTACAACTATGTGATTGCAAGATATTTTCATGTGTATTACATTTTAGGTAGTTTTTCACCAAAATTATGTATAATTCTTCTTATAGGACCTAGCATAGTGCAACCACACAGGAATGGTCTAATTTTATTTTTTTTAAAGTAAGCAACTATGAGTATGCCAGATACCATAATATATTGACCTGACTTCGTGTAAAAGTTTATTCTAAAGAATGTAAGTGAAACCATGGCTACTGAGGCTACAGAAGATGATTCTCACACCAAGTCTTCCACGTTGTTTTCTCGCCAAGATGTGGACCTCAGATCAGGGTCTGAGGTCACAGAGCTCCAGCTAACTAAAGGGAAAATGATACAAGATGGACACACAGAAGCTGGAGGATGTAAATGGACCTTCCAACCAGCAAGAGTAATGAAAACAGACTCATGCATAAATTCATATGCAATATAACTTTCTCTGCATAAGACTGCTTGTTTTACTCTGCACAGTTGAACAGCTCACCAGGGATGAAAAGGGATTAACTTTCATTATTTTCTTCTTTTTCCTGATGCTTTGTCTCCTCTTGTGCATTTTGACTAATGCCACACCAACTCCAGCGTCGTCTGTGTGAGCAATGACAAAAGTCATAATAACAGATGGGAGATATGTGTCTTTCGAGGCTAAGCTCCCTGGTGGTCCCTGGCAGAATGCTCGGCCTTAGCTTCCAAGATCACGACGCGCTACAAAGATGTTATGCTTCTTGAGTGTTGGACTTCGCACACTGTCTTTTGATTCTTTTCCTGAGTTTAGCACAACCTCAGTCCCAGACAAGGGACAGTTAAATGTGTCTGGAAATAAATCAGGTGAACAGAAGCTTCATGAACCTAAACAAAATCTTACAGAGAAACAGTATCTAAAGGCTCCTTTGTCCTAGAAGCCCCCACAAAGATATTATGAATGAAAAACATTACACTGAGTGATATCATAGGTCAGTTACAAATAATAAAAGTGTTTTTCCAGATTTAATAAAAATAAAGGCTCAGTCCCTTAAGCAAGAAGCTATATCTGATAAAATTAGTAAGATAAAAGTCTTAGTTACAGTTATGCATGTTAAAATGTAATACTAGTTAAAGGCATGCAGCGGGCTTCTTCTTTAAGAAAAACAGAACTAATTAAGAGGCTTTCCCAGGCTTTGGCTTTAATTACAGCCTAGATTTAATTTAATTTTTTTTAATTACAAGTGGCCTTGGGAAAATTGGGCTCCAGGAAGGATGAGAAAACCAAATTGGAACTTCAAAAAAAAAAACAAAGTCTCACAAAGACAAACTGTTTATGGTTTGTGGTTTTAGGACTGCTGTTTTGTTGCTTATCTCCCCTGCCCGACTGATGTGTAAATTTATCTGACTTGCTGTCCTTGGAAACCCAGGTGTGAGTTCCTTTGGTAATGAGCCTTTTGTTCCTGAGAGAAGAGTGCTAATTCTTATCTGCTTTCCCTGCTTTTGTATAAAAACTTTGACTTGCTCTCAGTAAAGTGCAATAGACTCAAAGCCGTTTCTGGTGTCGTTTCTGACTGACATCGCCTAATCCGTGCCTTCCTATCCAAGACCTTGATTCCCGCAGGCAGAGGAAACCCTCTGGCTGGGACGGTCTGCAGCAGACTAAAACAAGGTTCTCTTGGAGAATAGAGGATGATGGACATGATGGGGCTGGCAGAGTGATTGTGTTTTTGCACATCTGAGGGACCTGTGGAGGAAAACTTGTACAATATTATACTTAATTTTAGGTGACTCATTCATTTCTTCATTTTCTGCTTCAATATCATGAATAAAAATGAGAGGTCTCTGGTTACGAAGATCAACACTGAGATTTTAATACTGGGGTTACCAAATACAACATTTGGTGACTACCCCAGAGTAATTTCATTTTTACTAAATGTTCTGTTCCCACTTTCAAATGCATGATAGTGTACATTGCCTTTCTTCATTTGAGCTTCACAAAGCTAGGAACTAGGAGGCAGTACCTACCTCTCTACCTTGCATAGACCTCCCTTCTGACAGTTTCCACTGCATGCAATGTCATGATCTGCCTTTGAAACACGGTCCAGGCCACTTGCTTAAGTCCAGGATTAAGAGGCTTCAGCAAACTATCTCAAGTGTCTACCAATCTTTCTTCCAGCAGCATGTAATTCCTAAAGCCTCCATAAAGAGGTCACTCATGTCCATCATATAAATGCCCCAGGGATGGGCTTCTCTTGAGCAGCTTTAGTACCAAACAGTGTCAACAGCATCTGAAATCATGTGAGTGAATTTCAATAGAAGACTTAAAGTAAGATGAGAGATCAAAGAGCCCAGGTGAGATAGAGTTCATGCAGACCCACGGGACATTATGTCCACCCTTGTCCATGACAGGAAACCCAGCTTCATGTATTCAGAATTCATTCAGGAGATCGTTCTCTGCATGCTTCACGCCTATCAGTCACTTGTGCAGAATCTCCAGAACTTCACGTGTTTCTCATTATCTCATTACTAATTAACATGCAAAATTCAAAATGTCCCACAATCATGCTGAATCCAATACAGTCACTCAATCTCTCCATATCAGTACAGACAACTGACTTCAGATTTCAATCCTAAAATATGGCTTCCCTCCTGATTCTTCAGTTCCCATGGATCCATATCTTCCAGAATCACTTCTTCATCCATGCCTGTGGTTTCCTTCATTGCTTATGTCTATTTTATTATAGGGTAATAGCCAAGACCAGTTTATATGTAAGCTCTTCTCAGACCATACTCCATTTAAGAAGTTCTTTACATGTAAGCTCTTCTCATACCATACTCCATTTAAGAAGTTCTTTATGGGGGCTGGAGAGCTGGTTCAGTGGTTAAGAGCACTAGCTGCCCTTTCAGAGGACCTGAGTTCTGTTTCAAGCACTCACATAGAAGGTAACAACTGTCCATAACGCCAGATCTGATGCCCTCTTGTGACCTCCGCAGGCATTACATGACACAGGTACACTTACATACATGCAGCCAATACACTCATATACATAAAAATAAAAATAATAAACATAATTTAAAAAAATAATTTCTTTACTTTTGGTGTACTCTAGAATACATGCTACAGTTAGAGTCTATGAACACATGTGAGGTAAGCACCCTTCTCAAAGTCATTATGGGCTACAGAGAAAAATATACAAATCTGAGGATATTCATTTGGCATAATTCATTTGGAAACATTGGAGGCAGGTCCTAGAACTTGAGATGAGGCAAATAATGATCTAGTTTAGTATTTTAAGTCTGTTACTTGTCACTCACACAAATACTAGTACTGTGGTGAATTTCCTTTGATGGTAAGAGACAGAGTAACACTTAATAAGGAAAATTAGCAATGTGTGGAGTGGGTAAATCCATCCTCAGGACAGAAAGTAATTATAGTGCATTTTGTTGAGTATGTAAGTCAGTCAATCCTCAGGACAGAAAGTAATTATAGTGCATATTGTTGAGTGTGTAAGTCAGTCAATACTCACAAAATAATAATAATTATTATTTTGTGAGTATTTGTGGGACCTGATACCCCCATCTAGCTGAGTAATAGGGAGCAGGCTTTTTGCCCCGATTACTTGCAAAAGACCAGGTTTGAGCTTACCCCTGCTCACAGATGGAAAATCAACTCCCACTCCCTTGGGGAAAAGGTGTCACATTCCTGAACCCATTATCTGAAGAGCACATGTTGGTTTCAAGAAGCAACTGGAGCCTCCGCCAGCCTTCATAGAAAATACACTGTGGCCGGGCATGGTGGCGCACGCCTTTAATCCTAGCACTTGGGAGGCAGAGGCAGGTGGATCTTTGTGAGTTCAAGGCCAGCCTGGTCTACACGGTGAGTTCCAGGACAGCTGGGACTACAGGGAGACCCTGTCTTTAAAAACACAAAAAAAAAAAAAAAAAAGAGAGAAAGAAAATACACTGTGAATTTCCCATTCACCACCACCCCCACCCCCGCCCCCCAGAAAAATGCCTTTACCTGCACTGAGAAGCTGGTATCTATCCCTTGCAGACACGGAGAACCCTGACCCACTCCCGTGAACACCTGGGAACCCCACTTCCCCACAAATATTCAACCTGTGCTTCATTACAACATTCTATAATTATATGACATGTACTTTTCTCACACATGTTTCTCTGTGACCTTTGGCTTGTCCCTCCTTCCCTTTCTAGTATTTGGTTTTCTTACTATGAATGTTCCTCTTATTCAGACATCATGTTGAGAAAATATTTGAGTTTTCCATTCATGATCCTCGTATGTCCTCTCCCCTTCCAATCTTATGGCTCATTTTCCTAAATAGTCCCACTTTTGTCCCATGTCATATTATATTCCATAAAATTGTGAAAATATGAAAAAGATAAAAATATACAATTTTATAGGCTTCAAAGAGAGTTTAATGATTTTTTTCCATCTTAATCACAAATAAGCCACCTATATCACTGATCCAAGATTTAAGAAAAAATGAAATACCAGTACTTAAATCACCAAAGACAACTATACAGGAACTAAAATGGAATGTCTGTTTAAAAACTGTAAGGTGCTGGAGAGACAACTCAGAGGTTAAGAGCACTGGTAGTTCTTGCAGAAGATCCTGCTTTGAATCCCAGCACCCACATGGCAGATACCAACTGTCTATAACTCCAGTTCCAACACCCTCTTCTGCCTTCTGAAGGCACTTGCATGACAGGGGTGCACTTACATACATGGAGTGCAATAATATACTCTTACATAAAATAAAAATAAGTAAAAAAAAAACTTAAAACTGCAAAAAAGTTTTTTTCAAGTCTATCTGCCTTCTTTCTGAAGAGAATGGAAGCAGTCTACATCTCCTTAGGCAAATTCTTATTTTATGGTTAATGACTGTGTCAAAGAAACTGCCAGCTACCTATTGTGTTGGGCCCCAGTAACACACTAGCATGGCAGTGATGCCTGGGCATCTAATTTAACAGAGTGAAATTGTCTACAGAAGTCTTATATATTGAGATTCTTAATTGTTGGGTGGGGATAGAGCACATGCACAAGATTCCATGTTCAATTCCCAAAACCTAAAAAACACTCTTATTCTGAACTCTATTATCCTTCACATACTAATCAGAACTATGTATTAATATGTACTTCTCATATCCAAAATATTCTATGATATTAAATAATAACTTCATATTAATAATAATGTTAATTCTTGTTGATAAGGATGTTGACAATTTATGTTATAATACGTTGAAATACATGAATAACATGAATTAATAAAGGATTTTATTTTTTGAAAATATAGTTCTAATTATGCAAGCGCCCTACTTAGGAACTTTTTATTCTACCACCTTGTCCTCCCTTGGTAATGACTAGTTTGTCCCAAACTTTGATTCATGAAACCCAACTTTTCCTCAACATATTTCTAAAGGTCCTGTGAGAAAAGTTGGTGGGGTTAACATTTAGGAAACACTATGTTACATAAGATGAAATGGGTCTTTGCTGCAAGATTTGTCTCACCATTTAAAGGGCTGTGTATGTCTGCGAGGAGGAAGATGCAACCTTTTCCATATTTGTTTCTCCAGAGTATTGGAAGGACAATGTCAATGTCTGTCAAACAGTGTTCAGTGGGACACTGATATCCAGAATCGAGTGCTAAGTAGTTAGCCTTGAATCCAATGCCTTCCTTACCTTGCACCGAATCCCTGGCTTCTCTTTCCTGTGTCATCTCCCACCACCAGGCCACCAGAACCAAATACTGGCCTGACTGGTCTGTTTTCCATTTTATACGTATATCTCGCCTTCACTTCTCTTCTGTTCCTCTGATAAAATACACTGACAAAAAGCAACTTAAGAGAGAAAGGGTTTATTCCAGCCCAGAGTTCAAGGCTATAGTTCATCCTTCCTAGAGGGGACGTCAAGGCAGCAGGAACCTGAAGCAGCTGGTCAGATCTCACACAGAAAGTGTGAAGCTGCTGCTCACTCCCTTTCCATTTATACCATCCTGGGATCTGAGACGGAGAATGGAACCACACATGGTGGGTGGGCCATTCCATCCCAATTCATATGACCAAGATAGTCACCAACAGGAACATACAGAAACACATATCCCAGGTTGTTCTAAGGTCTGTCAAGTTGAGAATTCGCACTAACCAGCACACATTCCCAGCAGTCACCTCCACACTGCACATTCTTCATACTACAAACCAAAGCTTATGCACCCACCCGAGTCACACTAATTCACCCTCAAAACCACTCAAACTCTGTGTTGTTTGAATATTTTTCTTGCAGTATGCACATGAGTAAAATCAACTGGATGTTTCCCTCATTGTGTGAACATCCTGTGGGCCTGGACTCTTTAGTACATTTTAAATTTATTGAAAAATGTACAGTGGATCACACAGTAAGCAATTGCTTATTACAGAAACTACATTCATTGAGATTTAGTTATTAAAAACATCGTGATATTTCTAGAGAAATCAGAAATATACATTTAGGTATGTATTGATTCCTAAAACTTTTGATAAACTACAAAATTCTCATTATCTAATAATGCTGAATAAAAAGCTGCATTGGTACAGGTTATTCAAAAGATTTCTTTCTTTTCTTTCTTTTTCTTTTCATCTTTGTAGCCCCCAGTGCCCTGGAGCTCACTATTCATAAAGATTTCTAAGAGTACCAGTTATTAATTTAATATAAAGGAAATAAACCTAACAACCCCCCGCAAAGCATCTATGTGTAACCTGCTGTGGTGCAGCTATGGTCCTTCCATGGACCTAACACATGAAGAACCATGTGTTAGAGCTTTGGTCCATAACCTTGCTGCTCTGTTGTGATCTGGTGGAAATTTGAAGGGGCATAAGGGGAGGAAGTTAGGTGACTGGAGGCATAAATGTAATGCGGATGCTGGGATTTACTTCTCTCCTTTCACTTCCCGGACTCCACCCTGTGCTGCCTTGAGAAGCCACAAACCAAACAAATCTCTCCCCTTTTTCTTTTTTTTTTTTTTTTTTTTATTTTTATTTTTTGGCTTATCTCAGGCATGTGTTTAGAACAACACAAATCTGACTAAAATATAACCTGACAAATTAGTCAAAGATGAAGGACAAAGATGGTTAGCTTTATAATAACTGCCCAAATATTGTTTAGACAAACTCTGCTTTGTATCATGGTCCATAACAGATCATCAAAAAGGAGCTTTACAATCCTAAAAGTCAATGTCCTTGTGTTATAGACTAATAACCAAACTTTTTCTAGTACTTAAAATTACCTTTAACACTGGATCTTTCAACTGTGTCATCTCTGTCTACTCTTAGTGAAAGATTAAGAAAGCATTTCCTGGGCTGGGGACATGGCTCAGTAGGTAAAGTGCTCACAGTGAAAGTCTGGGGACCTGGGTTTGACCCCAGTTCACATATAAGAAATCCAGGTGTGGTGGGTATGTTTGTAGCCCCAGTTCTAGAGAGGCAAAGACAGATCACTGGGGCTGGCTGCCCAGCCTGCCTTGCCTGATGGAGAGTTCTAGGCCAATGAGAGACCCTGACTTTAAAAACAATGTGGATGGTGCCTGAGGTTGACGTCTGGCCTCCACATGCAGATGCACACATGTGTACAAATGCACCTGCACAACATACAATCATGTACAATGTACATATACAAACACAGATAAAGAGTTTTAAAAGAACACATTTTTCTTATACCATGATTTTTAGCATGCAAAGTGGCAAAATGAAAGCATGTAACATCTTTCTCCTGCCCCAAGTTTCTTCCTGTCTCTACTTTCTGCTATTTCAAGGACATTTTCTGAGTTAAAGCAGGGGCAAATCATGCAGAGCTACCAAGGTTAACCGCAGAGAATGAGAACTAGCATTTTTTAAAGAAACTTATAATTTGCATTTCAAAAGTCCGCATGCAAAGCAAGCCCCCAGACATAAGATAAAAAGCAGGCTCCTCTGCATTCATTTCTCTTCCCTTCTAATTCCCTGTCCAGGGTCTTCTTTCTCTTCCCAAACTTTGCATCCTAAAAGGCTTTAAAATGGGGCAAGTAACATCCATGATCATGCAGAGCTAAGGCTTTCTGTAGGGTGCCAGGTCCCAGGCTCCACAGATGAGTTGTCCACCTACTTGTGTCCTAAGGAAGACTGTCTGCATTCATCTTGTGGTGCAGCTTTATGTTTCAAAGGAAGAGAAGGGAGTAGATACACTCTTCAGATAGAACTAAAGATGGTGAGACCTTAGCTAAAGCAAGAGAGAGAGAGAGAGAGAGAGAGAGAGAGAGAGAGAGAGAGAAACAGAGAGAGATTGCTTTGTTTAAAAAATTAAAAAGGAAGGATGGACATGGTGGTTCATGCCTGTAATTCCAGAATTTGAGAGGCTGAGGCAAAGGGATTAGGACTTTAAAGTCAGCCTAAGAGACATAGCAAGTTTGATAGACTAGCCTGGGCTACATGAGATCCTCCCCCCCACCCAAAAAAAATCAATGGGAAAATAAAAGGGAAGGAAAGAAACTTAATAGAAGAGCTGGGTATGGTGTCACATGCCTTTATTCCCAGCTTTTGAGAGGCAAGGTCAAGTAGATCTCTGTGAGTTTATGGCCAACTTGGTCTATATATTGAATTCCAAGCTAGCCAGACAGGGCTATATCATGAGACCATGTCTTAAAAGGAAAAGAGTAAACTGTACGTTAATTCCAGAACATTAAGAATTCACATTTTTCCCTTTAATTTTATATTACTCTAAAATACGCATATGCACCCTCCACCCATATACCAAAATTAGAAAGCCTGAAAATAAGTGGTAGGTTAATTCTAGAGCCCATTAAGGGATTCACATTTTAACAGTACAGTTGCTTTCAGATAAAAAGAAATATAACATTAACGTTGTTCAGTTTACCTTACAGCTGGGGATTTGGTGCTAGCATCCACAAATGAGGGATACCATTCATCATTTGTTTTCCTGGGACTGTGTTACTTCAGTTAGCATAATGGTTTCTAGCTCCATCCATTTACCTGCAAAGTTCATGATGATGTTTTTCTATTTTGGTACATGATCGATATATATATAGTATATAGAATATATCATATTGCAATCTTTGATTGGACCAATTCAATTGGAGGAAAACAAAACAAAAACTGGGTCAAAGAACTGACTGACACAGCAACCTTCTGCAAAGAAAACTTAAAAGACTGGAAAAAGTCATGTTTGGTAGAACACATGAGTACAGGTGGGGGGGAGGGCATGGAAAGGAGAATGAGTCTATATTGGATTGAGAAATGTTGTATGTAAAGCACAAAACTTCAATAAAAATATTTTTAAAAAGCAAATGAAGCCAAGCATGGTTGCGCATGCCTTTAATCCTAGCACTCGGGAGGCAGAGGCAGGTGGTTCTTTGTGAGTTCAAGGCCAGCTTGGTCTACAGAGTGAGTTCCAGGACAGCTGGGGCTACAGGGACCCTGTCTCAAAAAAAGGCCAAAAAAAAAAAAAAAAAAAGCAAATGAAAGAAAGAAAGAAAAGAAAGAAAGAAAAAGAAAGAGAAAGAAGAATCCTATGGAAATTATTAGTAGGGAAATAATTTGGGATGATTAATTAAAACTTTGATTTACATTAATTTTATATTACACTGAATAGGCAGAACAAAGATTATTTAAAATATTAAAGATACTTATCAAATTGTTAAAGGTATACCCCTTCTGTGATTAGATGCTGGATGGAGAATTCCTTCAGACTTAAACCCTGGTAAATGTGCAAAACCACATTTTGAAAAAATAAACAAAAAGGAATGGTGTATTCCTCTGGAAAAAAAAGGAAAGAAAGAAAAAATATAAATTTAAAAAGTCAATAGGCCAAATAGAAGACACTAAGCATAAAACTTCTTCAGTGACATCAAAGGGCAATTGATTTTTTTTTTTTTGGTCTTTTTGAAACAGGGTTTCCCTGTAGCCCCAGCTGGCCTGAAACTTGCTCTGTAAACCCGGCTGGCCTTGAACTCACAGAGATACACCTCCCTCTGCCTCCGGAGTGCTGGAATTAAAGGCGTGCACCACCACGCCCAGCAAGATGGCTATTTTTTAACAGCAACAACTTTGCTGATATGTAGAGTCATTTGTGTTACAGAAATGTAAACCTGTCCTCTGACTCCCTGTGAAATGCTTAGGCAATTCTATTTTCCAATCAATGCTTCATATAAGTGACTTTTGTGGGATACTAAAGAGATATAAATATAGTGTCTGGGTCAACATAACGTATTGTAGGAATTCAGAAGGAAAGAAAACCCCATCTTAGTGTGAAACCCTCAAAATTTTATTGCATAAATCTAGGCATGTGTGATGGCTAGTACTGTCAACCTGATAGGACCTAGAACCAGCTAGATAGATCTAGAGTCCTATCCTCTTGACAGAAAAACCTCTAGGGACGTGTGGGAGGGATTATCTAGACTAGGTTAACTGAGGTGGGAAGACTTGCCCTAACTGTGAGTAGCACCATCCCAGGGTGTGGAGTCCTGAACTGAGTAAAAAGGAGCAAGCAAGCTGTGCACTAACATCCATCTCCCTCTGCTTCCTGGCTGGGTTTGCCATGTGACCAGCTGCTCTAGCTCCTACAGTCCTGACTTTCTCACAGTGATGGTCCACAACAAAGAACTGTGAGCTAAAATCAACCCTTGCTTCCTTAAATTGCCGTTGTCAGGTGTCTTGTCATGGTAATGAAATAAGTAACTAATGCAACGTGCTTCAGCAAGCTTTGGATTCAAACCTACCTGCTTGGGCTTGAACTCCAATCAATCCCTTATTACCTACGCTACCATAGGTAAGCTAGTTAACTTTTCAGTCTCCATCTTTTCTTACTGTTGCATAAACATAATGACATTGTACCCTTTGCATACATACCATGTAATAAGTACCCTTTAACTACTTAGTTTCCATAAACTTTAAATTCTTAGCAAATGGACTCTTGAGCTAGAGCTAAAAAGTGAAACCTGTGAAAACCTAATTAAAGAAGTATGCAAACAAATGCAAAAATTCTTTGAAAACCAAATTTCTCTTCTGCTGTCAGGCAGTTCCACTGTGACTCAGTGGGACATGGAAAGGACCAGGACGTTCCAAAGATTCATTTCTTTGAGTCCCCACTGTACAGCTGTGTCAATACTTACAGTGATCATAGGAAGGAACATGGGGTAAAAGTTAATTTGTCCAATCCTGTTTACTCCAGGCTGGGTACTTAAAAAGAAAGTCAGGGACTGGAGAGATTGCCTAACGGTTAAGAGCACTTACTACTCTTGCAGAGGACCCGGGTTCGATCCCCAGCACCCACATGGCCGCTGAGAGCTGTCTTTAACTCCAGTTCCAGGGGAATCCAACGCCCTCTTCTGACCTCCATAGCATTGCACAAACACGAGTGCATAAACCTACATACAGACAGTACATTCATACACATAAAAAAATAAATAAAATTTAAAAAAAAGAAAGTCAAAAAGTATCAGAAAAAATAACTAGAGCTGAGCCAAACCCAACCAAGCCATAGAGAATGCTGAGGTGGTAGAAAACCATGGACCACTACTGCACAGAGCCGTCACCCTGTGCTGGAGTCCCAGACCCTACTCTGGTCTTTGGCAACTGCAGGAGCTGAAGCTCTATGACCCAATCATTGCCAGTGCTTTAGATATGGCCAGCCCAGGAGCTGATTTTTTTCCCAAGCAGCTACTTGGATTCTGATGTCCATAGCTTTTAGAATCTGATTGTCACTCCGAAGTTCATTGGAACAAGGCTACTCAGGTTTTGTACTGACCCTATACCACTGCATCTCTACTGATGAGCACTCATCCAAAGAACCTAGGATTTGTGTACTGCCTGGCCATTTGTCACTGCTATCTCATGAAGGCTGTATGGGGCCCTTTCCTCTCAATAGTGTTTTTATGTAGTGTTAGCTCTATAGTTAATTGGACTTTCCTCTGCTAATCATAAGAAGGAAGACAAGCACGGCCCAGTGAGAAAGTATGAATCTGGTGCTGACACTCTCCTTGACAGTTCTGCCCAGGAGACTATCAGATGGGGTTAAATTCAGAGAGGAAAGTAAATGGCACTTTCCAATTACCAGCCTCCAACTCATGCCTGCGTTGAACCGTTCCCACCTCCTGCACAGCTTTTCTCAATTGTCTCATCTAGAGGCATGACCATTATTTAATTAGCTCCCTCTTTTTTGCTATTTTTCTCTTATTAAGAAAACACATTTTTAGCAGTGCATGGCTAATCATTCCTTCTTGTAATTTTGCTTCAAGAAAGCTAAAAAGTTTCACATGTTTATTTATAAATGTTGGGAAAAAATAACCAAATATGGTGGAAGAAAGAAAGGGAAATATGGGGAGGGAAGGAGGAAGGAAGGAAGGAAGGAAGGAAGGAAGGAAGGAAGGAAGGAAGGAAGGAAGGAAGGAAAATTTGAAAAAACAATTGTAAAAGCAATTCCATTCATAATAAGATCAAAACGTAAAATACATAAGGATTAACCTGATTAAGGAGATGAACATTTATACAATGAAAAATAAAAATTGCTGCTAAAAGAAGCTAAAGATATAGACAACTAGGTACAGGGCAAGAGGATCATAAATTCAAGGCCAGCTTAGGCTTCAGAGCAAGATGTTTCAAAAGTTCAATAAATAAATCAATGACCAAGGAAGTTTTTAAATCATGAGGCTTAATATTGTTAAAGTGTTCAGATGAGCCAAATTAATCCACAATCCTTATCAAAATATCAATGGCCATTTGTGCAAAAAAAATTAATATAACCTAAAATGCATATGGAATCCCAAGGCACTGCAGTGGTGAAACGAAAGCTGGAAGGACTCACACTTCTTGATTATAAAGCATACGATAAAGGCACAGTAATAAAAACAGTATGATATTGGTATAAGCACGGATATGGAGACCAATAAAATAGAATGAAGAGCTCAGAAATATGCCCTCCAATGAAGGTCCAACCATGCCAAGATCATCCAATAGGAAAAGGACAATATTTTCAACAAAATGTGCTGGGGAAGCTTTGTATCTACATGCAGAAGAATGAACTAGGGTCGGGTGGGGGCATGGAAGGGGAGATGAGTCTAAATTTGTCTGAGAAATGATGTATGAAACACACATAACTTCAAAAAAAAAGTTTTAAAAAAGAATGAAATTGTTTCCTTAATGTCATGCACAAAAAATTGACTCTAAAATATTCAGGATCTGTATTAGTTACTTTCTTCATTGTTGTGACAAGAAGCAATGTAGAGAGGAAGGACTTGTGGTCTGGGAGGGTACAGTCTGCCACAGTGGGGAAGAAAGCATGGTGGCAGGGGTGACTGGCAGCTGGGGCACTGGGAGTATGAGGCAGCTGCTCACATCAGGGCAACAATCAGAAAGCAGAGAGTCAGACTGGAAATGAGAGTGATCTGCAACCCTCAAGCCTCTACCCATTCCAACATTTCCCCAGCTGGGGTTCTCCTGAAAGTCTATAGCCAGACACATGAGTCTGTGGGGGATGTTTCGAACTTAGCTCAAATCATAACATTCCACTCTAGACCCCTTGGGATCATGGCCATCTCATAATACAAAACGCATTCAGCTCAGCTTCAAAAGTCTCCATCGTCTTAACAGTCTCCACATAGATCAGAAGCCTAAAATGCCTTCTGAGACTCAAAGACTATAAGCCTCTGCAAAACCCCAAACCAAGTTCTTAGCTTCCAAAATGGCACAGAATAAACGCTCCCATTCCAAAAAGTAGGAAAGGGAGCACAGCAAAGAAACTGAAACAAAGTAAGACAAAACCAGCAGGATAAACGATAAGCCTGCGGCTCTGTGTCCTGTGTGCCAGGGAACTGCATGAGTTAATCTGCCACACACCTCATAAACGTCCGTATTTCCCAAAGGTTTTCTTTAACTCCTTGACAGTAATAGCTTCAGTCTTCATGAGACCAATGACTCGCAAATCCATATCCCTAGCTCAGAATCTCATTATAAGGATGGGTTTTTTCAACACAGATATGTCACTGTCACTTTTATCTGTACACATCCAAAGCTAAGTATAATTGAATCTTTCTTTAAAAATGATTGTCCTTCTAAAGAGCCTGAGAAAGGAGCATGGCAGGAAGTAAATATTACCAAAGGGAATATGAGGGAAGTGGGGTATCCAACTGGGAAGAGAGGAGGGAACCATGCCGGTAAGGAGGAAGAAGAGCTCAACAGTGGGGGGGAGGGGGATAATAGGAGGCAGCTATTCTCAGAAGAAATGGAGAAAATGGGGAGACTTTAACTGGGGAGGGAGGAGGGAAGTTAGACAGGGAGAGAGAGAAGAGAGATAAGCTTAGGCAATATGAAAAGCCAGAGGAAAATTAGCTCAAAAACCTGCTGAAAATGCATATATAATATCTGAACATGAGTGTGTGTTTATATCTGAAGGCTATTTAACAAGAAATACTGCCAGACAAGAGAAACCTCCCTTGGAGTTCCTGGTCAAGATAGTCCAAGAGACTCTCAAAAGAACATGGGCTATTGTCATGACTCTTAATTACCTCCCAGAACTTGAAGGCAAGACCTATTGCTGAAGGCAGAACATACTCTGGACACAGGACTTGGAACCATGGACCTAAAACTGATCTGGAAGCCTCCTCCCTGAAGACTAGCTCTCATAGTTTTGGAGGACACAATGCAAGATGCTAAGGGGAAAATCAATCAATGGTCCAACCCCAGCTTTAAAGCCACAACAATGACTGGCATGATAAACTATAACAGTACAGTAGTAGCATCCTTATCTTAGGGGGATAATCAACAGCTATCTAATTTGACTTAAAACTTAAAGCACTGTAAACACAGACAAATACAAATGACTGAAGACTTCACACCTCATCTCTATCATATTCCTAGGCAAATTCAATTTTTTTTTTCTTACTGCATGATAAATATGGATGGGTCCTTATATTTATAGGTAAGTATACTGTTCACTCATCAAAAAAAGCTTTTTGCAATAAGTGTAGACAAATACAGAGTTCCACAACTGTTCAGAGAGAATAAGTGTCTAAGAGAAACCCAGTCCTAAGTAACCTATGGAACTTCTGGACCTAGGACTCATGGAACATAGTGAAACAGGGGATAGATAGAATACTAATTCATCTCTCAATTCTCACCAGAGAAGCTTCTTCATGCAACAGAGTATAATGCACACAGAAGGCCACAACTGGGCAAAGTATAGAGAATAAGAGACTGCAGATCCTGTCCCTGGATAGGGTCTATATTAAACCTCACTCACCCATGACTCAGAGACCATTATGAAAGAGGGAGAGGAAAGATTGTAGAGGCAAGGTTGGTGCATGATCATAAGGAAAAAGTCTTCAGGCTTCTGGGATCTAGCCCATATGAACTTACAGCATGCTGTCACCATGCAAGCTCAATCAGACAAAAAACAGGCATAGAACTGGGGAAATGGGCAGCAGATCCCAATTTTACCCAAGGAACTATTGGCAGCTGATTAGTGCTAGGTGATGGAGAGTTGCTCTTCTTTAAGGGAGAGACACAAGATAGGCTGACTAGACTCCAGTGGATGAACGTGCACTGAGGGACATTGGGATATACAAACTTGACTCAATATGCCTTAACATGAGTGAAAGACTACATGAGATCCAGCGGAAGGGACCACAGGGTGTACAGATGGGGGAAGGGTATAAACCAATTAAGATGTTGCATATGAAGTGCACAAAATTTCAATAAAAATATACATTAAAACAAAAGAAAAAAAGCAAAAAAAATGCCCTTCTGCAATTCCTATTCAGTAGACGAGTACCACAGACCTATCTGTTCATCCAAGAATATACATAGGCGATATACTAGAAAGATGGCCTGGAGCCAATTGCAACGGTCCCTTCCCTTCTATTCCTGCCGTTTCTTACAGTAAAAGTCCGCACTGTTTTCCCCCTGGATATTGCAGTACCATCATGATTAAGTGGCTTCTCTGAGTCTGGTCTGCTTCCAACTCCTCCTTCTAATGGCTGCCAAATGGCATTCCCAAAGGATATATCTTTTTCTGTTCTCTGTTTACAAACCCCTTTACACACCCCTGTGATTTTCACATTAGAGTAATCCTCTACTCTCATGCAAAACTTTTCATGGCCAGTTGTCTACCACTGTAACTTTTCCTATTCATCATCCACATGATTTTTATCCCTTAGTCCTGCATCATTAAATTTATAATGTTTTAAACATATGCAATGTTTCAGACTTTACTCTGTCCAAATGTCATTTTCTCTCCCACTTCCAAGCTAAGCCCTGTTTACCCTTTCCAAATTCAGCACAAAAGCAGCATACCTCTGGACCCACTCTAGCATCATTACTGCTTCATTGTGATCTGCGCTGTCATTCAGTATACCTTTATCATAACCTCTTTCCACAAGACTATAATAGTTGATTTTATAATTATACTTCCCTATTGGCATGCAAAGTCATTAAGTCCTCAGCCCTATATGTCTCGCATCACCTAACCAAAACCTGAAACACTTTCTGGCAACTTGTTCAGTGGTAAGCTGGTAAATGGGTTTTAAGAAGAAATACAAACCATATGCCTAGCAAATTCAGCAAAACTTTTAGGCTTTTCAAAGCATTTTCCTTTTTTAAAAAAATTTTTTTCTGGGGCTGGAGAGATGGCCTAGCAGCTAAGAACGCCAACTGCTCTTGCAGAGGACCCGGGTTCGATCCCTGGCACCCACATGGCGGCTGAGAGCCATCTTTAACTCCAGTTCCAGGGGAATCCGACGCTCTCATCTGACTTCTGTGGCATTGCATGACACAGGTGCACAAACATACATGCAGACAATACATTTGTACAATATAAAAAATAAAATAAATAAAAATTAAAAGCAAAAAAATTTTATTTATTTTTTACTTTTCACAGGAAAACAGAAACAATATAAAATGGCAATAACATGTTTCCCTTAAGGAAGTGTTTGAAGGTTGTTCCTTGGCAAGCCCAAACCTTTGTGCTCCATACTGGGGTCTTTCACTCCCATGGTCCCCCAAACGAAGTCCAGTAAGCACACGTCCTGTCTTGATCTTCCTGTACTGGCCTCCATGATACAGCCCGGGTAGTCCAACAATGGCAGTCTATACTCTAACGAGTCTGAAATCCCTGTAGCTGTTGTGTCCACAAGCTGGATATCTCAGTAGTCCCCATCTGGCATTGAAGGTTTGAAGGGTTGAAGGGTTCTTGGAGAGTCATGAGTCTTCAGTCCATATTGGAGGATTAAAAAGCTGTGCTCATGTCTGTGAAGAATGGTAAAAGCAGTGGCATCCAAAGAGTAGATGCACTTGCCAGTAAGAATTGAAGACAGGCCAAGTGACAGTGCTCTCTCTTTTTTCTTTTTGTGTTTTTACTAAGATCTCAAGTTTTATATCTGAAGTATAATTTCTCAGGCCTTACTGATTATTTCTGGTTTTACTTTCCTTTTGGATGCTTAAGGCCACACAATTAGCCCAGATTAACCAAGGTTTTTGTTTTCTTAAAGTCAGTTGAGGATCTTGTCCTCAGGGGTCTCTCCAAGGTTTTTTTTTGGGGGGGGGGCAGACAATGGGAACCCCTGGCTCCTTTCGGCTTTTCATTTACCAGTTCCATCCACTCAAGGACAAAATCATGTCTTGCTAGACCAGGCTTCCCTTTTTGATGCATGAGCAGACTTTCCTCTTTATAGACTGGACACTGGCTGAAGTCCCATTAGTGGATCTCCAAGACCTCCCTGAACAGGAAGACTGGT
Source organism: Rhizomys pruinosus (assembly GCA_009823505.1). Classification (NCBI taxonomy): domain Eukaryota; kingdom Metazoa; phylum Chordata; class Mammalia; order Rodentia; family Spalacidae; genus Rhizomys; species Rhizomys pruinosus. The sequence goes on from VZQC01012184.1 coordinate 1,210,350, forward strand.
GACCCACATTTGCAGGACATTTCAAGAGATGTCCCCATGCATAGTCCCCTAAGACTTGGTTGACCTCTGAGGGCAAGGAACAAAGTTATCCCTTAGGTCCCTTGGCCAAATTGGTATGGGCATTAAGTATGGTTGTTAAGCACCCAGAAAGGCTAAGTTACACCAGCCTGATACATCGTACCTATATTAAAATTGTATCTTTTGAAAACAAGCTATGTTATTTCCATATCATATTTCTTGATTTGCATTTTTCCATTTTAATTTTATATTGTTTTAAAAGATGTATACATACCCACCATCATATACCAAAAATCCAAAGTCTGAAAATAAATGGTAGGTTAATTCTAGAACCTGTCTAGGGATTCTCAATATAAGAGCACAGTTGTTTTCAGATCATGAGGACTATAACACTAATGTTGCTCAGTTTGCCTTACAACTAGGTCCTTGGTGCTAGCATCCACAGATGAGGGATACCATTCATCATTTGTTTTTCTGGGACTGTGTTACTTCACTTAGCATGATATCTTCTAGTTCCATCCATTTACCTGCAAAGTTCATGATGTCATCTTTCTTTACCGTTGCATAGAACTCCATTGTGTAGATGTACCACATTTTCTCTATCCACTTGTCAATTGAGGGGCACTTGAGTTGGTTCCAGCTCTTTGCTATTGTGAAGAGAACTGCAATAAACATGGCTGTACATGTATCTCTGCAGTAGGAAGAGTTTGGTGGATATATACCCAGAAGTGGTATGAAAACATGACACCTTTTTGCAAAAAAATAACAAAAAAGAAAATCCTCCAATTCAAGTACTACGTGTATGTATGTATATATTTATGTATATATATATAATTATATATAAATATATGTATATATATATTGAAGCAATACAAGTTAGAGAGAACAACAAAAGAACTGGAAAAAAAAAACTCTGGAAAGACTCAGAAAAAGATGCAAGACATGTATGGCAGAGTGCAGGAACTCAGGTGGGGTGGGGGGCATGGAAAGGGAAGTGACTCTAAATTCAATAAATGATGTATGATGTATGGAAAAAGTTTAATAACAATAAAAAATAAATTAAAAAAACAAAATGGCAATAACAAAACAAAGCAATAAGGACAAAAAAGGGTGGGGATTTTCATTTCTTATTCTGGTGAAATAAAAAATCAATCTGTGGGGCTTGGTATATACGTCTCTTTCTTTTCTTTCTCTCTTTCTTTTCTTTCTTCATTCCTGCTTTTTCAGGGCTACCAGAAGGATATGTGTTTATTGGCTAGTCCAGGAAGCCTTGAGTTCTCAGCTGAGAAAGAGTCTGGTTAGTTGGGGGGAGGGGGGGAAGGTCTCATCCCTAAACTGCCTAATCAGTTTATAGCTTCTGTGTGGTTAGGTTAACCTCTGAAAAGGGTCACCCCGATCACCAGAAGGGAATCTGGATGCCAACCGCTCTGACTTCTTCCATGCTGAAAGGGCACATTGGGTGTGACAAATGGGGTATCCCCCATTCAGAGGGTCTATCTAAAGGATCCCCGAATGGATAACTATAGAGTGAAAAATGTCCTTGACTACTGCTCTTGAAAGTGAAGTGAAGGCAGGAGTAGTTAGGTACATGATCTAGGAAGGGGATCAGGAGAAGTAAGAACAGGGTGAATTCCAATGTCCAACTGAAAAGTCCATTAGAATTCCTTGACCAGGGGATTCAAAGCATCCATTTATTAGATGTGCTGGACACCTTTAGTGTCAACTTGACACAGCTGGGTTGAGGGAGCCTAAATTGGGGAACTGGCACCATTGGTGGCCTGTGGCCACATCTGTAGAGAATTGTCTTAATTGTTGAGCAATGTGGGAGGGCCCAACCCACTGTTGGGTGGTGCCACCCCTGGGCAGGCTGTTACATTACAGTATAAGAAAGCAGGCTGGGCATGGGCCAGGGGAGCAAGCCTGTAAGCAGCATTCATCCATGGCCTGTGCTTCAGCTCCTGCCTCCATGTTCCTGCCCTGAGTTCCTGCCTTGGGCTCCCTAAGTGATGAACTGTGACCCAGGAGATGTGACCAAAATAAGCCCTTTCCTCCCCAAGTTGGAATTGGTCAGAGTGTTTTGTCACAACAATGGCAAAATGAACTAGAACATTAGCTTTCTTCTTCTGTTCATTTAGCCATGATATCTGGACTCAGGATCTGCTTTTCAGGCTTTTTAAATAGTCAGGATGTGAGTTTCCACTTAGATAGTTGCTAGAAAGAGGAAATTTTATTATTAATTAACAAAAATAGTGGACTTGTCCTTTGGCTGCAGGTGACCCTACTCTGTTAACCAAGGTCAAGAGCTAATGCCTGTTTAAAATTATTTCATATAACTCTATGCCCAATATGTGGAGGGACAATTTTCAGGCTTTAAAAGAAATAAATATATTGACTTTTGCTTAAACTTTCCTTTTGGGTGCTTAAGTCCACACGATTAGCCCAGATTTACCAAATTTGTCTTCTCAAGGTCATTTGAGGCTCTGGTCTTCAGGAGGCACTCAGGTTTTCAGGGCAGTGGGGAGTGCCTAGTTCCTTCTTGCCATTCTTCACCAGTTCCATCTACCAAGAACACTGTCAGGTCATGTTAGAGTGGGCTTCCCTTTGGTGCAAAAGGCAACTTTCTTCTATATTGAGCCTCCTCTTTATAGACTGGACACTGGCTAGGGTTCTGTTGGTGGATCTCCAAGTCCTCCCTGCCCAGAAAGCCTGGTAACTCACAATCACAGAACATTTTAAGAGATGCCCCCATACAAAATCCCCTGGGACCTATTGACCTCAGAGGGCAAGGAACAAAATTATCTCTTAAATCCCTTGACCAAATTGCTATGAGCCTTGGGTATAGGCAATAAGCATCCAAAAAAGTTAAGTTACACCAATTGGTGTATCATATTGAGATAAAACCTGAAGAAGAGCCTAAGAAGCCTTGCATAAACGTTGACTGGAAAAATTTAACACCATAGGATAAGCAGGCAAAACCATTAAGAGAAATTTAAACAATTTTGGGCATATTTTATACTTTTATTGATGTTTTGTGTATTTCAGACATCATTTTTCAGTTTAACTTAGGCACATTCCCCTTTCCTTTTCCCCCCACCCCACCCCAGATCATGCATTCTTCCATACATGCCCTTCATCTTTCAATCTTTTTAAAAGTTTTTCTCTGTAAAGGTCCATTGTTTGGGGCAGGATTTAACTATTTCAGTCCGTTCTTTGACCCAATCCCTCTGTCGTTATGGTTTCCTCCCCATTGTATTGTTCCAAAATATGCCTACATAAACATCATACATGTACCAGAGTTACATCCTCCAGGAATAAACTGTATGTTAACTCCGATATATGTGTAAGAGTTCACATTTTTCCCTTTAATTTCATATTACTCTAAAGTATGGATATATACTTTTCACCCATATACATTAATTACCATGTCTGAAAGTATGTGGTAAGTTAACTCTAGGGCTCATTAAGAGATTCACCTTTGTGGGGCATGGTGGTGCATGCCTCTTTTCCCAGCACTTGGGAGCAGAGGTGGGTGGATCTCTGTGAGTTCAAGGCCAGCCTAGTCTACATGGGGAGCTCCAGGACGGCTTTGGCTACAGGGAGACCCTGTCTCAAAAAGACAAAAAAAAAGAAGAAAAGAAAAAGAGAGAGAGAGATTCACCTTATAACATCACAGTTGCTTTCAGATAGAAAGAAATATAACAACTTTGCTCAGCTTGTCTTTCAATTGGGGGATTTGGTGCTATCATCCACAAATGAGGGAAACCATTCCCCATTTATTTCTTTGGGACTGTGTTACTTCACTTAGCATGATGGCTTCAAGTTCCATCCATTTACCTGCAAAGTTCATGATGTCATCTTTCTTTACCACTGTATAGAACTCCATAGTGTAGATGCACCACAATTTGTTATCCACTCATCCGTTGAGGGGCACCTGGGCTGCTTTCAGCTTCTTCCTATTGTGAAGAGAGCTGCAATAAACATAGATGTGCATGTATCTTTGCAGTAGAATGAATCTTGTGGGTATATACCCAGGAGTGGTATGGCTGGGTCAGGTGGTAGGCTCCTTTTGAGTTTTTTAAGGGTTTTCTACACTGCTTTACACAGTAGTTGTATGAGTTTACATTCCCACCACCAGTGGATGAGTGTTCCCCATTCCCCACAACCTCTCCAGCATTTGGTGCCTTTTGTTTTCTTGATCTTAGCCAGTCTTATTGGAATGAGATGATATTTTTTAATTTTAATTATTTTATGTGTATAAATGTACTGTCTGCATGTAAGTAGGTGCACCCATGTCATGCAATGCCACAGAAGTCATAAGAAGGCGTTGGATTCCCCTGGAACTGGTGTTAAAGATGGTTCTTAGCCTCCATGGGTGCTGGGAATCAAACCCGGGTCCTCTGCAGTTGGTTAAGGGCAGTTGGTGCTCTTAATTGTTGAGCTATCTCTCCAGCCCTTGAGATGATATCTTAAAGTGGTTTTAATTTACATTTCCTTAATTATTAATGATGTTGAACACTTTTTGAGATTTTTTTCAGCTATCTTTTTTCAGCTATTTTTTTCACCTATCTCACTGGTGAAATCTCTGTTCAGCTCTTTACTCCATCTTTCCAGTAGGTCATTTATTTTCTTACTTCTTGTTTTTTGAGGAGTTTATATATTCTAGAAGTTAATGCTCTGTCAGATGTATCACTGGTGAAGGTTTCTTCCCACTCTGTGGGTTTTCTCTTCAGTTCTCTGATTGTTTCCTTTGCTGTTTAGAAGCTTTTGAGTTTAATGAGGTCCCACTTGTCAATTGTCAACCGTATTTCCTGTGCAACTGCTGTCTGATTTAGAAAGTCTTTTCCTATGCCTATGTGGTGTAGGTTGCTGCCAACTTTTTCTTCTAACACCTTTAGAGTTTCAGGTTTCACGTTGCTGTCTTTGATCCATTTGGAGTTGACTTTTGTACAGGGTGAGAGGTAGGGGTTTAATTTTGTTCTTCTACATATGGTGATCTAGTTTTGATCTCCCAAACTCCTTCTATGAGGTCAGCATCACTCTAATATCAAAACCAGGCAAGGACACAACCAAAAAAGAAAACTAGAGACTCATCTCACTAATGAACACAGATGCAAAAATTCTAAACAAAATACTTGCAAATCACATACAGACCAACATAAAAAAAGTTAATCATGACCATGCTGGATTCATACCAGAGATGCAGGGATGGTTCAAAATACATAAATCAATAAATATAAAACACATAAATGGACTGAAAGACAAAAAACACATGATCATCTCAATTGATGCAGAGAAAGCCTTTGACAAAATACAGCATACCTTCATGTTTAAAGTACTAGAGGGAATTAGACTGAAGGGAACATTCCTCGATATAGTCAAAGCCATATACAACAAACCCACAGCCAACATCATCCTAAATGGAGAAAAATTAAAACCATTCTCCTTAGGCTGCCCCCTGTCACCACTCCTCTTCAATATAGTGCTTGAAATGCTAGGGCAATAAGGCAAGAAAAGGAAATTAAAGGAGTACTAATTGGAAAAGAAGAAGGCAAGCTATCCCTCTTTGCAGACGATATGATAGTTTACCTGAGGGATGCTAAAAACTCCACCAAAAACTCCTAGAAATGATTAAGAGTTTCAGTAAAGTGGCAGGATACAAAATTAACCTAGAAAAATCAGTAGCCTTTCTTTACACCAACAACAAACAACTGAAGAAGGAATATAAGGAGACCTTCCCACTCACGATAGTCTCAAAAAAAAAAAAATACGTGGGGACAAACCTAACCAAAGACAATATGCAAAAACTTGCATGATAGACAGAGACCAAAAAATATCTTTCTATAGTCAAAGGTAACCCATTACTTGTCTATGCCCCTTTAATCCAAATCTGCAACTGAAAGTCCAGTACAAACCAGGAATGTACTGAAAACCAACCACAACCCTGTGTGGTTACAATCCCATTTAGACCATAAGTAAACTTGCTTTAATGTTTATACCATTCCACTTTAAAAACATTTAACCACTTCAATCCAGTAGAAGTATCTTGTTTTCTACTAAACTTTGCAATATTTATGACCATCCAGCCAAATGGAGCATTTCCCCTAAACACATCACCACAAAAATAAAAACATTAAAGTGACCCTACAACTCCCGGGGCAGGATCTGGCCAACCAAATCTTTCCAGACATTCAGAAATGCACCACATAGGGCTGGAAAAGAGCCAGTCTATCCACCCCAAAGATGTTCCACATAGTGATCAAATATCCCACACACAAAACACAACCAAATGCCTTGAATTCTATTTTATCTAGTATTAGCATAGCGACTCCTCTTTCTTTCTTAGTGCCACTTACTTGTATTATTTTTTTATGCTCCTTTCACTTGGAATAATATCTGTCTTTAAAGGTGAGATAAGTTTCTCAGAGACAAGAAAAAAAAAAGATGGGTTTTGTTTCTTAGTCCATTCCACTAGTCTCTGTCTTTTAATTGGAGAATTTATTCCATTGATATTTAAAACTGTTGTTGAGAGAATTAAATTGCTTCCAATCATTTGGATTTCTAGTGCATCCTTACCCTAGGTTTTCATTTCCTTAGTGGTGGTATTACTTGTTTTCTGGTGTTGATTGGTTATAGTCATCCCTGCCCTCTGATCTTTGTATTGCTTGAAGTATTCTCTGCAGGTATGGCTTATTGGAGAGTAATTCTTTCAACTTATTTATATAATGGAACATTTTACTTTCTCCTTCAACAATAATAGACATTTTTGCTGGATAAAGTACTCTGGGTTGGCATCTATAGTCTTTTAGAGCTGGGAAAATTTTAGACCAGGCTCTTCTGGCTTTCATTGTCTGCATGCCCCAATTCTGATAGGTTTTCCTCTATAGGTAGGTAACTTGTTGCTTTTCTTTTGCAGCCCTCAGTATACTTTCTTTGCTTTGAACATCTAGTGTTTTTACTATGATATGGTATGGAGAATTCTTTTTCTTGTTCTGTCTGCTTGAAGTTCTATATGCTTCTAATACTTGTATAGGTATCTCTTGCTTTAATTTGGGGAAATTTTCCTCTAAAATTTTGTTGAAGACCTGGGCCATATCACCATCCTGTGTTTTGTTCCTCTTCTAGCCTTATAATAGATAGGTTTGGTCTTTTCATAGTATCCCACAGTTTCTGGTTATTCCATTCTTGTGTTTTTCTTAAGTTTTTCATAATCTTTACTTGATTTATCCAGTTCTTCCATATTGTCTTCCAAACTTGATATTCTACTTTCTACTTCATCCATTCTATTATTAAGAGTTTCGGCTGGGCCAGAGGGTCCGGAGAGTCCGGCGGCCAGGGCAGCTGCGCCTTTGGGCAGGATACCCAGAAGCCACCTGGGCGAGTAGCTTGGGAGCTGGGGCCTTGAGGGCGGGACCCGGGCGCTGGGCCAGAGGGTCCGGAGAGTCCGGCGGCCAGGGCGGCTGCGCCTTTGGGCAGGATACCCAGAAGCCACCTGGGCGAGTAGCTTGGGAGCTGGGGGCCTTGAGGGGCGGGACCCGGGGCGGGGCCAGAGGTCCGGAAAAAAGGGAAAGTTCCGGCAGGCCAGGGCGGCTGCTGCCTTTGAGGCAGGATACCCACAAGCCACCTGGGGCGAGTAGCTTGGAGCTGGGGCTTTGAGGGCGGGACCGGGCGCTGGGCCAGAGGGCCCGGAAGACCTCAGCGGCCAGGGCAGGCTGCTGCTTTTGGGCAGGACACCCAGGACCCACCTGGGCGAGTAGCTGGTACTGGGGCACCTTGGAGGGCGGGATCCGGGCGCTGGGTCAGAGGGTCGGAGAGTACGGCGGCCAGGGCGGTGCGTACATTGGGCAGGATACGCAGAAGCCAACTGGGCGGAGTAGTTGGGAGGCTGGGGCCTTGAAGGCGGGACCCGGGCCGCTGGGTCCAGAGGGTCGGAGGAGTCACGCGGCCGGCCTGGGCGTTCGTCCTTTGGGCGGGTTCAACCAGAAGCCACCTGAGCGAGTAGCGTTGTGGAGCTGGTCCTTGAGGGCGGGACCCGGCAGCTGGGGCCAGAGGGTCCGGAGAGTCCGTGCGGCCAGGGCGGCTGCGCTTTGGGGGCAGGATACCCGAAGCATCCTGGGCGGAGTAGCTTGGGGACTGGGCCTTTGAGGGCGGGACCCGGGCGCTGGGGGGGTCGGGAGAAGTGCCCCGCTTCCCAGGTCTTGGTTGAGGAGTTACAGAACCACGGCCAGGTGCTGGGACTGCTGAGGTACCGGCCTTCCAGGAGTCATGGGCAGGGGCAGCGCCTTGGCGCTGCGGGGCGCGGCTAGATCAGGCATCACCCACCCCGTTGGAGAACTTCAGAACAAGAAGAGAAAGAGTGCGTTGGCTTCCATACCTAATATAGCAACAAATGTGAAAGCAGACAAAAGTCCATACTCCATAAACAAGGAAGGAGGAAGGGAAACAACAAACAAAAAAAGTTATCGATCGAGGAGGAAGCAAAACGTCTGCTATTTGTGATTAAACAAAAAAGGGGAAGCCCACATGCCAGGGCACGACGAGAGGGACAAATGGGAAAGGCACCAGGATAATCCTGCACCAAGCTCTAACACCTGGTAGGAGATTGCTACAATGGGAACCCATTGGAGGAAACCAAGGAACAGATCTTAGAGAATAGTTGCAGACCTATGCGGAGAGAATTTAAGAACATAAAGAGGAATTCAGAGAATTAGAGAGGGAAATGAAAAACTAAAAAAGGACCTAGATGGATTACCATTGAAACACAGAAGGAAACAAGGAAACGGATTGACAAACTCAGAAAGACTAGAGGGAGAAAAAATAAATAATAATAGAGAGACTAAAGAGAGAGAATGAAACTCAAAAAGGACTAGAGGGATACACATGAAACTCAGGAAAGAACTAAAGGAACGACAACAAACTCCAGAAGGAGAAACTAGAAGGAGAAAAAAACGAACTCTGAAAGGAAGTAGAAACACTGAAAAGGAAGCCCAACCAGAGAAGTGGGAGCACCAAGAAGAGATTGAGAAGCACCAAGAAGAGATTGAAAAGCCCAAAAAGGAATGGAAGTACTAAAACAATAATCACAATAGTAAATGAAAAAGATGTTAGAACACCATTCAATCAAAAGAAAGAAAGAACAAAGCCTCAGCAAGTAGAATGGAGAAGCAGACAAAGACTATACAGATCTGGAAGATAACAAAGAGCAATTAAAAAGGCTCAAAGTAAAGACTATGAAAAATTAAAGAAAACACAAGGTGGATTAACCAGGAAATGATGGGACACTATGAAAGGTCAGACGTCGTATAATAGGAATAGAGGGAAGGATAAGAATATCAAGTAGAATAGATATTGATCAATCTTCAACAGAATAATAGATTGCAAACTGTCCCAACTAAAATAGACAAACCATACAAATGAAAGAAGAACATAGAGACCCAAATACTGACAAGCTCAGAAAAAAATTCCCCATCGCCACATTATAGTTAAGATGGCTAGATTGCACAAAATAAAGAACAAATTCTGAGGCTACAAAAGGAAAACAAGTCCATACAAAGGGGAAACCCCCAAAATCAAGAAATTTTTTTCAACTGCTTCTCACTCAAACCATGAAAGCAAGGAAGAACATGGGAGCAAAGCATTCCAGTGTTAGGGATACGGAATGCCACCAGATACTTTACCCAGCAAGAATGTGACTATACTTGGGAAGGAGATGAGAAAAATCTCCATGACATAAACAGATGAATATGGAATACATGTCTGAAACCAACTTTTTCTAAAATACTTGAAAGCAATTCAAGGGGAGAAGAGAGGAGCAAACAATCTCAAACAACTAACGAAAAGAAACTAATAAAACATAACCATAGTGACCAAAATCAAAGGCTAGAAGCCAGATAAAATAAAATGAAGGAAGCAACATCGCATTCATTTCAATTATAACCTTAAATTAATGGGCTAAACTAACTCGCCCAATCAAAGTGCATAGACTGGGAGAATGATTAGCGAAACAAAACCCATCTATATGTTGTTCTACAAGAAACCCTCTCAATTTCAATGGATAGGAAACCAACTTAAGGTGAAGGGATGGAAGAAGTATTCACAAGCAAATGGTACAAAAATGAACAGAGGTTGGCCTATTCTAATATCAGACAAAATAGATTTCAAAAAGAATAATCAAGAGACAAAAGAGGGCCACTACATCTTTATTAAAGGACACATTGACGATGAAGATTTTCACAATTATGAAATATATATGACCAAACGCCGGGCGCAAAAACTTTATAAGAAAATTGCTTCATCGTGATCTCAAGTGCACAGGTTAACCAGCACACTAATACGTAGCGGGACTTCAATCGTCATTAATTCCTAACAGGTCAACAGACAAAGGATTATACAGAGAGACATCTGAACTAAATGAAAATAACCAAATGGACTCACAGACATCTGATCGAATTTTCACCCAAACACAAAGAAATACACTTCACTGTGCGCTACCTGGAGGACATTCTCCAAATTAGACCATATACTGGACCAGGGGAAAAACTAACAAATTAAAAGAAGATTGAAATAATTCATGCATTCTATCAGACCAGCAATGCATAAAAATCTATCAACAACAGAATAAACCCAACATCCTACAG
>VZQC01012184.1:1250631-1431790 GCA_009823505.1 Rhizomys pruinosus
GGGGTGAATGTTCAATCAAGTTGAATCAAATAAGTGTCCAGATTATGTTGCTATAGCTTCACCATTCACCCCAACCACAGCCCCTACAACACCAATCCCCCTCTTCCACAGTTTGTTCCTTAGGATTAGAGATGGGGCACAGGTGAACAAAAAGCACAACAGTCTACTTTGTCTGGAGATGTCGTTTTGGGCTCTGATTAATTCTGGCTGTTTCCTTTGTTGCTTGCCGATTGCCCAGATATAACCTTTCAGTCCTACTATTGAAGCACAAGCGATTAGATTATATACGTATTTAAACATTTCTAGTTACTACAGTAGGTTACTTTGTTATAGATACAGATGTTTGAGATGTGTGTTTAAGTTCCTGGTTTTCCTTTTTTTTTTTTTTCTTGAGAAAGATGACAAGGCCTTTTACTGTGGGGTATAAATCTCCTAATCACTAAAGGGTATAAAGCTTGTGGAGACATCCACGAGTTATTCCTCAAGGGAGAGAGCTAATTAATAAATATAGTTGGGATATATAGACATATGGGCTGCCACTGCTGCACAGTAACTCCAAGCAGGTGAGGTGTAAGCTGATGGTTGGATGGAGGAGTCTTGCTTACTCAAGGAGACCAACGTTTGCTTTATTGAGATTAGTGGCCTTGGTAGCACTCTCTGGTATAACAGAGACCAACTGTTACTTGTAAGTGTGATCTCGATACAATCCTCCATGGTTACATCAGGTCACTGACAGCAGAGCGGACCTTACCACCTCTTTTCTTCAGATATCCCAGTTTACAGGCAATAAGGCTTTCCATTTTTTGGGGGGGGGGCTATGGGTCCTGGCTAAACATCTCCTTTGGCAGATTAATCCATGCTGCTATCAAGTTGCTCTCTTGTTTTAAATATATTTTGCTTATATGCACCTCTTAAAGAGACTTTGTATATATTTGGTTCTGAATAAGACAATATATTCTTTTACATTATATGTATTAGTCAATTAAAGAAACAGTTTTACCAGTTTTTATAAGAGATTACTTTTATACCAGTCAGCTCTAATTTAACATTAAAGGATGACTTCATTACACCATGTTTTTCTTTGTCTATGAAATTTTAACAATTTACTCTTTTATAATTAATTTCCAAGGTTTAAGCACACAAGTCCATTGGAAATGGAAATTTGAAAACAGTAGACACAGGCACATGAAAAATATCCAGACAGTAAGAAACATACTTCTTAATAAGCAGTAAAAATCAATATGTTAAAATAATTAATTTTTTTAAAAATCAATTTTAGCTGTTTTTGTGAATTTAATAACAAGCTAAAATAAATAAAATCATAAATATTTATTGCATAATGGAAGATTTTTTTAGATTAGTTGTAGCATAAAGAATTATGGGAGATGAAGTAAATGGGGTCAGTCAGTAAAGCACTTGCCTGACAAGCATGTGGCCTGATTTCAGATTCCTAGAATCCATAGCAGGGTGGCACAAGCTTTTAATCCCAGCACTCAGGGGGCAGAGCCAAGTGGATGCTAGCCTGATCTACATAGCAAGTTTCAGGCCAGCGAGGAATTCTGGCAACAAGGAAGGAAGGAAGGGAAGGAGGAGAAGGAAGGAAGGAAGGAAGGAAGGAAGGAAGGAAGGAGGAGAAGGAAGGAAGGAAGGAAGGAAGGAAGGAGGAGGAGGAGGAGGAGAAGGAGGAGGAGGAGGAGGAGAAGGAGGAGGAAGAGGAGGGAGGAGGAGGAGGAAGAGGAGGGAGGAGGAGGAGGAAGAGGAGGGAGGAGGAGGAGAGGGGAGAGGAGGAGGAGGAGGAGAGAGAAGGAGAGGGAGGAGAGAGAAGGAGGAAGAAAACGAGAAAAGGAGAAGGAGAGGAGAGAAGGAGAGGAGAAAAGGAGAAGGAGAAGAAGAGGAGGAGGAGGAGGGAAGAGGAGGAAGAGGGAGGAGGAGGGAGGAGGAGGGAGGAGGAGGAATGTAGGATGCAGTCATGAGAAACAAAGCAGACCCAGGCAGATTCCAGGGAAGCTCAATGACCAGCCCCACCAATGTTGCTCACCAGTAAAGTTACAGACCAGCTGTAAGAAGTCTGGTCTCAAAGAGAAGATGTAAAGTTCCTGGGATTTTCTTCTGACCTCTACTTATGCACATGCACTCATACACACATGAGCAAACCCATTAATTACTACATAATAATTACACAAATAATTAATAAAAATAAAAATACACAAATAATAAAAAAAAAGTTTGATACACTGAAAATCCACCTTAAGTGACTAGAAAAAGTGCAAAGTAAATTCAAAATAAGTAGAAGGAAATTAAAAAGACAAAGTTGAACATTAAAAGAAATAAAGATCAAGCAAACAAAAAAAAACAATACAACAGAGGCTACAAAAAATAATACAGATGATAAAGTTCTAGCAAGATTGATGTAGGATAAACAATTTCACTGAACTAACTAAAATACGCAAAATCCTTCAAAGACACAAGTTATCCAAGCAGAGAAAAAGGGACAGAAAGTTGAAATCTCCCTCTACTTTAAAAGTGTTTGAAATTATAAACACACAGAGAGAGAAAGAGAGAGAGAGTTCTAGGTCCAGATGTTATAAATGCTCACTCCGTTATAATGCTATACTAAGAAGAAGAAAATTCTGTTCATGGCCATACTCTCTTGGAAGATAATAAAGAAAGCTCATTAATAAATTTACAAGTATAGAATAATCCCTATCCTAGAGAAAGACATTATAACAATACAAACCAATATTTCATGAACATAGACACAAACCACCTTTAATAAAATTTAGCCAGCTGTGGCGGGATAGATGACTCAGTAGTTAAGGGCACCTGCCACTCTTTTAGAGAACTTGAGTTCAGTTCCTAGTGCCCGCGGTAGGCAGCTCAAAATCACCTGTCACTTTCACCTCCAGAGATCTGACATGCTGTTCTGGCCTCCATGGACACATGTGGCATACAAAAACAGATACACACAAACATATAAATAAAAGTAAATCTACACAGTCAAGCTGAATTTAATACACACAAACATGGCAACTTATATAAATTATATATCATACACACATATACTTTCTGCAATGAATCTTAATGTCCACTACAAAACATTGCCTATATTCAAATATAATCAAATATGGTTTAGACTAATAAGGACTGACTTAACTTTTTTAAATTAATTTAGTTCACCACATAAACATAAATGACTGAAAATATACACATAATCTCAATAGATACAGAAAAAAAAACATTTAAGAAAATCAACCACTAGTCATGGTACAAACTTTCTGAAAACTAGGAAAATTAGGAAATTAAATCAATAAAGTGCATTTGTTAAAATCTACAAAATACCTATTTTTTGCATTTTATTGTATTTTTGGAATTTTCACCAATATGGTTTTATGGCATCTAGATCCACTGTCCCACTGCCCCCCACCCAACCAATTTAATGACCTCTATAATATATATATATATATATATATATAGCCTATAGAGTATGATTTGTGTCCCTTAATATCCTTCACTGTGAGTCTACCCACTGGGTCCACCAAGAGTCCCAGTCCTGGAAGACTCTGCCCTCTCCCCAACAGCAGCAACACTCACAACATGTTAGCATAAGATCTGGGAAACAAGGTAAAGATACATGCTTTCTCTTCCTTCACTATTGTACTAGTCAAGAGAATGAAATTAGGGAGGATGCAGATTAATAAAAAGAAATTTAAACTTTATGCAAAGACAATATAATTCGTTACTAAGTTTTCATGACTCTAAAAAATAGTTGCTGAATCTCATAGATTATCAAGAATGAAGACAACTGACTCACTTGTGTTTCAGTAAATTAGCAATAAAGAATTCAAATTAAAAATGTACATCTGTTATTTATAATAGATTCCAAAACATGAACTACTTTGGAATATGTTAAATAAATGATGTCTGACCCCTCTAGATTGAAAACTATAAAATATTCTTGAGGGGAATCAAAGATTGCCTACATAAATGAAGAAACATACTATGAAGAAACATACTATGTTCACACATTAAGAAACACAAAATGTTAATTCGCCACAAATAGATCTAATGCTATTCCGATCAAAATCCTAGGCAATTTTGTTTGTAAAATTGACTAAATGATTCTAAAAGCACAAACGCTGGGCACGATTGCATGTGCCTCTGATCCTATCACTCAGGAATCTGAGACCTGAGCAGTGGGGTAAGTTCAAGGCCAGCCTGGGCTATGCAGCAAGGTCCAGTCTAGCTTCAGAAACCAAATTAGATCTTGTCTCAAAAAAATAAAAAGTTAAAACACAAAATAACCAAACATTTTAGAAAAAGTATAAATTTCTTCTCAGTTTTAAGAACCAAGAATGCACCATATCCAAAACTCAAGACCAAGAGGTGAAGGACAGGCTTCAACTAGAAGCCCTTCCAACTAGACTGCGTATGGGGCTCATCACCACCTCATGTTCGCCAATGAGCATAAAGTCAGTGGTGCATTGGCACCCATCCCTCTACCACGCCATCCTGTCCAGCGCATGGCTACTGGAGTTTGGCTACTCTCTTACTCTGAGCCACATAGGTGCCCTTAGAGATAATCACACCCATTTGAGTTTTACTACTTTAATTCTCAGAAGTTAAATTTCCAAATTCCTAAACTACTTCCTAGGTGCCCCCCATCCTAGTACCAAAAATTCTTTGCTTTTCTACAGTGTACAAATTAATCTCATATTTGTGCTTTATTTTGTCATCTCCATGAACAGTCATTAGACACACAAGATGTTTAAAAAAAAAATACAAGAACCTCTCTTTCCAGAATTAAATGACATAACACCGGCCACTGTCCAGTTGAAAGGCACCTTCATTCTTGGATGAGAGCTGCTTTTGAATCCTTTCTCTGGGTGACAACAAAGTTGTAGTAGGAGGCATGAAATCTAAAGAAGTTTCCATATTAAGGGGCCGATGGCATGGAGAGGCTTGAAATCTTCTTGAATAATATTCACCTCTTTTTGAATAATATTGCATAGTTATGGCTGGAAGCTTTCATGCGTTGCTTGCCGAATTGTGTTCATATGGCAAGCATTTATAGTGTGAAACCTAATTGTAACTCCCTGATTTGATGACTTGGCTGTAATCACAGCCTGATTGCACCGTCTCTCAGTGCCTTCAGAGCAGTTCTTGGCACCAATCCATCACTCCTCCTTCAAAAAATGGTCTTGACTGCTTTGTTTTGATATGATTTTTAAAATTCTGGCTATTTTCCACCAGGTCAGGAGCACAGATTTGAATTCTCCTTTTGATAAGAAATGATAGGACCAATGTTTTTAAATATGAAAGCTTTTGAATGAAGAAATTGTGTTTCATATCCATGCTTGAAAAATGAATGTTCCTCATTGAAAATCTAGTCCTAAGGTACAAAGGAAAGGATTCTGGAAAGCAAAACCAGGGAGCATCTCTTTCATCTTGCTCAGAGGCACTTTAGGGATTTCTCAGGGTCCCCTCAGGAATGGGACACTTTAGGGATTTCTCAGGGTTCCCTCAGGAATGGGACAAAAGGGACAAGAAGGGTTCTCAGATCCTGCAGCAGCCCCCAAAGCCACCCACATCCCCAATTCAACTGAGGTAGCTTTGCCCGGAGTCAGATTTACCTCAGAATAAATGGAGCACAGTTTCCAGGGCCCCCTAGAACACTTGCTCTCATCCTTCCAGGGCCCCCTAGAACACTTGCTCTCATCCTTCCAGGGCCCCCTAGACACACTTGCTCTCATCCTTCCAGGGCCCCCTAGACACACTTGCTCTCATCCTTCCAGGACCTTGGCTACATATTCATGCGATGTTGGGTTGTGAATATTTGCAAAAGTTAAAATTTTTTTCATGAAAATTCAGTAAGTCTCCTTCCATTCTAACTTACCCTCCTCTGTAGTTACAATATGGGTAGTAGCCTTCAAAGACCCACACACTGAAGGCTTAATCTCCAGGGTGGTACTATTGGGGATGGTCAAATTTTTTAGGTGGGGCTTTATGGTATATCCTTAAGTGACTGGGGGGAAGGCATGCTCTTAAAACAGGTGGTAGAGCACCAATCACTCTTTTTCTGTTTTCTGGTTTTGATGTAAGCAGTTTGCTCCACTGTTTACTCCTGCATTGGTGGGCCACTCTGCCAAAAGCCCAAGGAGTGGCTGGCCACGTGAGCCTCTACTGGAACCTCCAATACCATATGCAAAATTAACTTTTGTCTTTCAATTTTAATCACCTCAGGAATTTGATTATAGTGACATGAAATTAATTGTTAGACTGGGATCGTCTGTTACTCTCTCCCTGGTATCAGGTAACATTGATCATAGACTGCTTAAGGTGATGAGATTGCACATAAGTTTGGGGGGTGGATTTTGTTTAGATTTAGTGAGGCGTGTGTGTGTGTGTGTGTGGTGTGTATGTCTGTGTCTGTGTGTCTGTGTGTCTGTGTGTGTGTGGTGTGTCTCACAGTTATGCTTGTGTACGGTTGAGTCATTGCTTGAGATTCTCATGGAAGGACCAGCTTCCAAGAATAATGCATCACTCACTGTGCCAACTCAGCTGCCATCGGGACCAATGGGTAAACATGTCCTGTGAAAAGCCAAGTGGTCCAAGCTAGAAGTCAACGATTGTAAAATTCCTTGAATCATATGGCATGTATAAATACAAGTAAAGCCTTGAATTCTCATTTGATATTAGTCTACAATATGACCTTTACACACAGAGGGCATGGGGAAAGATACTTGACCAAATAATAAATACATATGTAAATAATGATGTTCCTTCTATTAAAAAATGAAGAAGTAGTCAGGCCTAGTAGCTCATGACTGTAATCTCAACACTCAGAAGGAGGTAGGAAGATTGCCATGAAGTTGAGGCCAGCCTTAACTATATGGGAAGTTCCAGCCTAGCCTAAGCTAAAAACTAAGACTCTATTCCCCCTAAAACAAACAAATAAATGTAAGTGCTGAACTTTTTAATTAAACCATTTTTGGAGAATTTCATAAATAAGTACCATATTTATATAATTTCCACCTGTCCCTGTGTCCTCATTCCCTCCGATATTCTTGATCTATAATTATTATTATTGGTGTGTGCATGTGTGTGTGTGTGTGTGTGTGTGTGTCTTACTGAACTCATGGTACTAATACATATATATATATATATATATATATATATATATATAGAGAGAGAGAGAGAGAGAGAGAGAGAGAGTGTATGTGTGTCTTACTGAACTGGTGGTGTTAACGTATATATATATATGTGTGTGTGTGTGTGTGTGTGTGTG
The DNA here is from genome assembly GCA_009823505.1 of Rhizomys pruinosus. Lineage (NCBI taxonomy): Eukaryota > Metazoa > Chordata > Mammalia > Rodentia > Spalacidae > Rhizomys > Rhizomys pruinosus. The sequence continues at coordinate 1,257,917 of VZQC01012184.1, forward strand.
TGTGTGTGTGTGTGTGTATGTGTTTAGGGCTGACCACTTGGGATTGGATCCCATCAGGGAGCTCATCCATGGAGAAATCTGATTATTCCTCTATTAGAACCACAATTGCCTCTAGTTCTTCACCTAAGGCCATGATATGTAAGTCTTCCCCATCCATGTTGGAATGTCAGCTAGTGTGGTCATTATGTAGGTCTTGTTTGGGCAGCCATTGTTAACTTGGTTTTATAGCCAGCTCAAGGCCATTCTGGGTTGTAGAGTGAACCCTTGTTGCAGAAAGTTTCATAAACAATGCATTGAAAGGACTGTAGATTGGGGAAAGATATAGAGCAAGGACTGACAAGAATAGAATTAAGAAAACTGTATGTTTAAGGAATTATTTCCACTCCATTTGGAAGAAAGAGAAGTACAATACTGGAGGGAAGAAACCAGTGAAGAGTGTAGCGCTGTTTTGTAGAGTGGGGAAGGATAATTATAGCCAAAATTCAGGATATGGAAATGAAGATCCTTGGACATGGACAGATTTGAGAATTTAGGAATTAAAACCATCGGTGACTCACTGGTGAGAGGCACAGAACAGTGAACATCAAGTCCAAACTTCTGAGTTGAATGAACTGATTAATTCTGCTATGGGCTGAACTTCATCCTTTTAAAATTCATATATTAGAGTCTTGGCTACCTCCCTAAATACTTCTGAATGTTGAGGAATTTTTTAGTATCCTCAATACTTCTGAATATTGAGGATATTTGGAGATGGGAATATGAGGTAATTGGTTTAAAACAAGACCATCAACATATGATAACCACCAGATCCAGTATGGCTAAGATCCTCACAAGAAGAGATTTCTCCTTGGGTGAGAGAGATGTCTCAGTGGTTAAGAGCACTGGCTGCAGCTTTTCCAAGATGGCAGCTCCTAAGGTGGCTGGTACATTATGAGCAGCTAAGGGCAAAGTTGGGGAGGGAGACTTAGGGGCCCCCAAGAGCATTGGGAAGCGTCATAGGTGGTCCTAGGGCATCTGGATCCTTAGGGACTACAATTTGGCAGTATAGACATTGCTCCATCCGAGGGCATCAGGAGACAACAGGGAAAGTCCTTAGAATTGGCTGAGTCTTTCTCCTACTAAACCCAGGTACAGACCTTGGTGCCTGGCCCTGGAGGATTGGCTGGTAGATTAAGAGTGGTGTACGGTGGTTCTGTAAGTACATCTCACTGGGTGGGGGATTGGGGTTCACCCCACTTGGATGTGGGGGACTCCAGCTGCATTGCACGGGAAGCATTGTGACCTTCCAGCCCACAGGACCGGGAGTACTCGGGCCCCATGAGGTGTGGGTTGTGAAGGCCTGGGGGGGTTAGGCCCAGCATGGGTGTTGCAAGGCTTAGTCCATTGGGCAAACTGTTTGCTGACTGGGGAAGGGGGTGTTGGTCTTCACAGAGGATAGAGTTGAGTTTTTGAAGCTTAGAGTATCCACACCTGTGCATCAATTAGGACATCAACACCTGAAGAGTATAAGCAACATCAGTGTCAGCTCAATAAGCACCTAGGTTACACATTGGAACCACTTCCAACAAAGGCTACCCAAATGCCTAAAGCTCAGTGAAAGACTCAGGTGGATCCCCACCAAACACTAATACCCCTATTCAAGTACCCTCTAATGAAGACCCCTTGGATATAAATTAGGATACAGATCTCAAAAGAACAATTATGATTAGAGAAATTAAGGAGTTGAGGGAATTTAAGGAGCTTTTAAACAAGGAATTCTGGGATCTAAAAGAAGACAGGGATAAATTGAAAGAGGACAATGATAAATTGTGGAGTGAAATTACAAAAGATATAGGAACACTGAAGAAAATTCAAGTTTGAATTTTGAAATGAAAAAAGAAATGCAACATTCCATAAACAACTTGAAAAGCATGGGAGAAACTCTTAATAATAGAATGAATGAAGTAGAAAATAGAATATCAAGATTGGAATAAAATATCAAACAATTTGATAAATCAAGTAAAGATTATGAAAAATTAAAAAAAAAAAAACACAAGAATGGAATAACCAGGAACTGTGGGATACTATGAGAAAACCAAACCTACAAATTATAGGGCTAGAAGAGGATAAAGACTCACAGGATGGTAATATGGGCCAGGTCTTCAACAAAATTTTAGAGGAAATTTTTCCCAAATTAAAGCAAGAGTTACCTGTACAAGTATCAGAATAGAAGCATATAGAACTCCAAGCAGACAGAAGCAGAAAATCATTTCTCCATGCCATATCATAGTAAAAATACTAGATGTTCAAAGCAAAGAAAGGATACTGAGGGCTGCAAAAGAAAAGTAACAAGTTACCTATAGTGAAAAACCTATCAGAATTGCAGCTGATTTCTCAATGTAGACAATGAAAGCCAGAAGAGCCTGGTCTAAAATTTTCCCAGTTCTAAAAGACTATAGATGCCAATTCAGAGTGCTTTATCCAGCAAAAATGTCTATTACAATTGAAGGAGAAAGTAAAATGTTCCATTATATAAATAAGTTGAAAGAATTCCTCTTCAATAAGCCATTTACAGAGAATACTTCAAGCAGTACAAAGAGCAGAGGGCAGGGATGACTATAACCAATCAACACCAGAAAGCAAATGATACTACTACTATGGAAAAAAAAAAAAACTAGGGTAAGAATGTACTAGAAATCAAAATGATTGGAAGCAATTTAATTCTCTCAACAATAGTTTTAAATATCAATGGAATGAATTCTCCAATTAAGAGACAGACTAGAATGGATTAAGAAACAAAACCCATCTTTTTTTTTTTCTTGTCTCCAAGAAACTTACCTCACCTTTAAAGATAGATATTATCCCAAGGTGAAAGGAGTATAAAAAAAATAACACAATTAAATGGCACTAAGAAAGAAGGAGGAGTCACTATGCTAATACTAGATAAAAGAAATCAAGGCCTTTGGTTGTGTTTTGTGTGTGGGATATTTGATCACTAGGTGAAACATCTTTGGGGCAGATAGACAGACTTTTTGTCAGGCCTATGCGGTGCATTTCTGAATATCTAGAAAGATTTGGTTGGCTGGACAGGATGTCTGGACTCAAGATCTGCTTTTCAGGCTTTTTAATAGTCGGAATGAGTTTCCACGTAGATAGTTGCTAGAAAGAAAGAGGAAATTTTATTATGAGCATTAATTAACAACAATAATGGAATTGTCCAGACATCATGGCCATATGAACAGGAGAAAACTAATAAATGGATGCTTTGAAACCCTGATCAAGAAATTCTAATGAACTTTTAAGTTGGACATTGGAATTCACTCTATTCTTATTTCTCCTTGTCCCCTGCCTAGATCATGTACCTAACTACTCCTGTCTTCATTTCGCTTTCATGGGCACCAGGCAAGGATTTTTTTGCCTTCTATAGTTATGTTTGTGGTCCTTTAGATTGACACTCTGAATGGGGGATACCCCAGTTGCCACATCCAAAGTCCCTTCTCAGCATGGAAGAAGTTAGAGCAGTCAGTATCCCAATTCCCTTCTGGCAATTAGGGTGACCCTTTTCAGAGGGTAACATAACTAAACAGGAGCTAGAAATTGATTAGGCAGTTTAGGGATGAGACACCCCCCCACCCCCGCCAAATTAACCAGCCTCTTTCTCAGCTGAGAACTCAAGGCTTCCTGGACTACTCAATAAATACGTATCCTTCTTATAGCCCTGAAAGAGCAGGAAAAGAAGAAAGAAAAGAAAGAGAGAAGGGAAAAAAAGAGAAGTAAATACCAAGCCCCACAGATTGATTATTTCACCAGAATAAGAAATGGAAATCCCCCTTTTTTGTCCTTGTTGCTTTGTTTTATTATTGTCATTTTGTATTGTTTTTGTTTTCCTGTATATAGAAAAAAAATAAGACAAAAAAAGAGCACAACTGCTCTTGCAGAGGACCCTAATTCAATTCCCAGCATCCAGATGGCATCTAACAACCATCCATAACTCTAGTTCCAGAGGATCCAACATCCTCCTCTGACCTCTACGGCATTGCATGACACGTGTGCACCAGTATACATGCAGCAAATACATTCATACACATTTTTTTAAAAGAGAGAGAAAGAGATTATGTCACAAGGATGCACAGAGAAAAGAGTTAAAATGTAGCGAGGAGTCAGTCTCTTACAGGCCAATGTGAAAGCGCCAGAATAGTCCAACTCTGCCAGCACATTGAGTTGTAGCAGCTAGAAACATCTATTCAGGTCACTTAGCCTGTACTACTTTCTGATGGCAAAACTAGCAAGCTACTACAGTGTCCTTCATTGGAAAGAGAATGCAAAAGAGGAGAATCAAGTTTGGAACGGAGGAGATGATGAGGACCTCTGCAGAAACTGCTGAGGCTGTCTGCGATGCAATTAAGGCCTTTGAAAGCTGACTGCACGCACTTCCAGAGCTTGGAATTCTCTGGGTTCCCATGCAAGACAATGCAAGCTGCTGAGGGAAAACATGTTATCCTTCTCAGTTATCATTTATGGAGAGGAGAAAAATGAAAATGGGTATTTCCTTCTTAATATCCATTTATTTTTACTTTTATCATCTCAGTAGGTGTGGCTTAATTTTATAAATGACATCAGCCTTTTGCCAAGCAAAAACTTCACAATATATAAATTTATAATCCAAAATTGTTCTTTGTGGCATAGCCTTGGTTCTGAGTCTGTAGCAACCAGTTCATTTTTCCCTTGTACTGAAGTTGGTATGGTGGGGGCTATCTCTTCTATACCCCACTTCAAGAACCCAAATTACTCTCCAGAGTTCAGAAAGGTCTGCTGTCCTGCCTTTCCTTTTGTCATTACATTATTTAGTTTTAGCTTTTCACATGAAGAAGACATGTGAGTTAATTTGGCAAAATCTTCCCTTCTTTCCTTCCCTTAGAAGGAAAAAAACATTAAATTTCTCCATTCTTTCTTTAAGTTTCAAAATTATTTGGTGGTATAAGAAATATTTTATTTTTGTTACACTTCTGAAATGTACAAAAGAACTAGCCAACACTAGCTAAAGCCAGGGCCCTAAAGAGTTACAGAAGCCTTCTATCCTTCTACAAAAGAAATGACCTTATCCTGACCTCTTTACAAATAGCCTAACACAGCTGCCAGGCAGAGCTCACACCCCCAAGGACAAACATGTAATCCCATCAAGGATAAAAAGCAATTTTCTCTTACAAAACCTTTAAAGTCAGAAATCACCCTTTGTTTTTCAATACATATATGGATATGAATAGAACTTTGGTCAAATGTTAAGAAATTCAGACACACGCTAAAATACAACTTTCTAAAAAGTAACCATTAATAACATACTGCATTATGTTCTAAGTGCATGCTTTTTTGTCTTCATTCCTGAAGCCCGAGTTTTCCCATTATTGTTCTAGACTGAATGTTTCTCTCCAATTTATATATTAAATCACTAACTCCGAACATGATGGTACTGAAGATATGGTTTGGGGGAGATAAGTTCAGATGGTTATGGTGGAATTACTAACCTTGTAAAAAAGAAAGAAATGTAAGAGCTCCTGTGCTCCCTCCCTCCCTCCCTCCCTCCATCCCTCCATCCCTCCATCCGTCTGTCCCTCCATCCCTCTGTCTCTCCATCCCTCCATCCCCTCCGTCCTTCCATCCCTCCGTCCCTCCGTCCCTTCATCCCTCTGTCCCTCCTTCCCTCCGTCCCTCCGTCCCTCCCTCCCTCCATCCCTCCATCCCTCTGTCTCTCCCTCCCTTCCTCTAACCCTCTCTCCTTCCCTCTCTGTACCTCCTTTCGCCTTCAGAGGAAGGCCCACAGGCACCCTCTGCAGTTTATAACCAAGGAAGGGGCCCTCACCAGAAGCTGGCCTTGTTAGCATCCCAATTTCCAACTTTAAGGCTCCAGAACTGTGAGAAAATACCATCTTCTATTTATGCAACCCAGTCTCTGGTTTCTAATATTATTATTGTATCATTCCACACTAAGTAATACAACTTTTAGACCTAAAGGTCATAATGCAACGTCTAAGACGGAGCTGAAAAACAAATTTACCATTATATGCATATGTTAAATAGTGTCTTGTAGTGGTTTAAAATTTGGTGAGGAATTTTATTTCTGTAATTTAATGTATGAGCTGAAAATATTGATTAGAAACATAATTCAGTAAATTTTATAAGAACCACAAAAAATAACCAAACCTTGGACATGTTCTAATATGTCAAAGAACAATAAAGAAATGTGACTGAAACCTGTAAAATTCTACTTCTACTGAAAACAGTTGCCTATTCCGTTCTGCTATAAATAAGCAACAGCATAGTATTTGACTGATGTAGTCCAGCAAGCACAGCTAAGGTGAAAGGGAGCCCTGTCTGTGATGGTAACAGATGCTGGCAACTCCTCAGCACACTTCTGTTCAACTTTTCCTGAATCCTTAGGTTAGTTTGACTATATATAATATTCATGCTAAATATATTTAAGTGGGTTAAATCTTGAAATTAATTGACAATATTTCCAATATTTTATTATTCATAAGTCAAATTATAATTGGAAAGAAAAGGCCCAAAGCTGGAAACCTAAGCTGTGAAATTTGATTTTAAATAAAGGTCAATATATACATCACATTCTTCACTTAAAACATTTTTCAGTCCATTAGACTCAAAATTCATAGTCCATTTATCTTAAAATAGGAATAAACTACTCCTAATTCCACAGGGTCATAAGAGAAAATTATCTTTTGCATATATGTGCTATTTTCCCTCAATTTATTTAATGTCTTGAGCACATTTAATTATGAAACACATTCACAGCCATAGAAAGTTGGATACAAAGTGAATGATTAAGTCTGAAACTGCCAGCTGCCCAAAAGAAATCACAGTAAGAGGAGGCCTGTTCACTTCTACCTGAAGTTCCTTACAAGAAGAAGCTTAAATTAAAAAGATTACAGAATTTCTAGTCTATCAAGATAAATATATACATATATAACCATCATTACATTTTAATCAAAAGTACCTACCCAAAGTATTTGCAAACTTATTTATAGAAAAAGTGTCAAAGCTAAAGTTGCCATGAATTTAATCAAATAAATTTCATATTCAATCATAAAATTTAACGGAAGATGGTGGTGGGAAATAAAAACAGCACAAGATAGCACATTATAGTCCACTGCCACTGTGCTTTTCAGATTCTGACATTTTAAATCATCGCTGTCTTGTCAGAAACCATACGCTAGAGATTAAGCCATAATAACAAAGCAAGGACCTTTCTTTAATCCTATGAGGAGTTTCTCAGTGTTCAAAATTTTAGGAAATCACTGGCTTAGAGATCAAAACTACAACCCCCCCATTAAGATTGCTATTGTAAAAAGGGGTGTGGACACAGAAATAGCCAGTGTTTCTGAAAACGTGTAGAAACTAGAGGCTCGTGCAACCACACACAATCTAGAAATTTCACTTTCAGAATTAATATACCTCAAATATTTGAAGCAAGGGCTTCAACAGATACAGATACATGTGAACCATGTTCATGACAGCATTGGTCATAATAGCTGACTTTTTAATGCAAACTATTAAAGCCAGAAAAGCCAGGAGCCAAGTATTCAAAATTCTAAATGATTACAGATGCCAACCCAGAATTGTTTAATCCACAAAACTCTTGGTCTACCACAGTCAAAGGGAAAAGAAAAATCTTCCATGATACAAATAAGCTGAAGGAATCCATGCCCAGGGCTGGAGAGATGGCCTAGTGGTTAAGAGTGCCAACTACTCTTGCAGAGGACCCAGGTTCGATCCCCAGCACCCACATGGTGGCTGAGAACCATCTTTAACTCCAGTTCCAGGGGAATCCGATGCCCTCTTCTGACCTCTGTGGCACTGTATGACACGGGTGCACAGACCTACATGCAGACAGTGCATTCATACACATACAAAAATAAATAAAAAAATCTTAAAAAAAAAAAAAAAGAATCCATGTCCAGTGGCTGGAAAGATGGCTCAGCAGTTAAGAGCACTGGCTGCTCTTGTAGATGGACCTGGGTTTGATTCCCAGCACCCACATAGAGGCTAAGAACCATCTTTTTTTAATATTCTATTTATTTATGATAGCCCATTCCCAAAGCAACCTTTTAAACTCATTGATGGTTATTTAATCTGTTTTTTTAATTGATATACCCCAAGTGACTAGAATAGTCCCTCACAGAATAAATGTTCAACAGATATGGGTGGAATATTGCAGTCATATCACATATTACCATTGTTGAATCATTGTTGCTTCTACCGGTAGATTTAAATTATTTAGACAAGGCTCATGACTTGTTCACTTTTATAAATGGTAATATTTTTGAAGTCAAATTCAATAAACACACCATTTAAAGTAAAAAGTGATTTTGGTACATTTCACAGTGTTGTGCAACAATCCCTCTATTTAGCTTTAGAATAGCTTTTCTTACTACTAAATGAACCCTCCTCCCCAATTAATTCTTCAATGTTTCTAGTTCCTATCCACCATCAATTTGATTTTTAGGCTCTGTGGACATATTTCTTTTTATCTGAAAGCAACAGTGTTGTTATAATGTAAATCTCTTAACAGTCTCTAGAATCGACCTACCACTTATTTTCAGACTCTGTAATTATAATATATGGGTGGAAGACATGTACTCATATTTTAGAGTACTATAAAATTAAAGGGGAAAATGTGAATATATATATATGTATATATATATAGATATATGTCCAAATTTTTTATTAAACTGTAATTTATTGAAAACTTTAAAAAGTAATTTAAATCCATACACAAATGGTCACATATTGTGCAATTCATTTATATAAAATGTCCTGGATAATCATAAGAACCATCTTTAAGCATGGTGGCGCATGCCTTTAATCCGAGCACTCAAGAGGCAGAGGAATCCTCAAATCCCAAGTCAAAAAACACAGATTAGTTGGATGAATTAAGAAACAAAATCTGCCAGGTATGGTGGCTCATGCCTTTAATCCCAGTACTAGAGAGGTAGAGGCAGGTGGATCTCTGTGAGTTCAAGGCCAGCCTGGTCTACATAGTGAGTTCCAGGACAGCTGGGACTACAGGGAGACCCTGTCTCCAAAAAAAGCCAAAAACAAACAAAAAAAGAAAGAAAATCCATCTTTTCATTGTCTACAATAAATTAATCTCACCTTCAAGAAGAGGCACTACCTTAGGGTGAAAATATGGAAAACAATTTTTTTAAATGGCATTAAGAAAAACAAGCTTTTGGCCAGGCGTGGTGGCACACTCCTTTAATCCTAGCACTTGGGAGGCAGAGGCAGGCAGATCTTTGTGAGTTCAAGGCCAGCCTGGTCTACAGAGTGAGTTCCAGGACAGCTGGGGCTACAAGGAAAAAAAAAAAAAATCCCTCGAAAAGACAAAAAAAAAAAAAAAAAAAAAAAAGCAGGCTTTTTATTCTAATATCTGACAAAATAGACTACTAAATTAAAATTGATCAGAGGAGATAATGAAGGTCACTTCATTCTGATCAAGGGAAAAATTGACTAAGAACACATTACAATCATGAACATATATACACCAAACTCTAGTGTATCTAATTTCATAAAAACAATAGTACAGGACTTCAAGATACAGATTAACCTCAACTAAGTTAGGTGACTTCAAATACCCCACTATCCCCAATAGGCAGGTCAACTATACAAAAAAATAAATACAGAAATATCTGAATTAAATGATGTCATATAGCAAATGGACCTAACAGACATCTAAGTAACAAAGAATACATATTTTACTCAGCAGTTCACAGAAGCCTCTACACAGCAAGAGAAACAATTACCAGAGTGAAGAGACAGCCTATAAAAATGCATTGCTACCAGGAGTGCTGACATGAACCTTTAATCCCAGCACTCAAGAGGCAGAGGCAGAGGCAGGTGGATCTCTGTGAGTTCAAGACCAGCCTGATGTACATGGTGAGTTCCAGGCCAGCTAGGACTAAAGAGACACCCTGTCTCAAAGAGACCAAAGATAAATTAATTAATTAAAAAAATTAAAATAAAAAAAAGCACATTACCAAGCAAGGTTAACCTCCCTTGAAGTTCTTGGTCAGGGTAGTCCAAGAGACTCCAAAAATAACACAGGCTATTGCCACAGCCCTTGAATGCTTCCCAGAACTTGAAGGTAAGACCCTATTGCTGGAGACAAGCCATACTTCAAACACAGGACTTGGAGCAATAAAGCTGGAGCTGTCCTGGCAGCCTCCCCCCTGAAAACTAGCTCTCACGGTGCCAGGGGATACTGGGCAAGCTGCCAAGGGAGAAAAACAACCAGTGGTCTTACCCAGCTGTAAAGCCTAATAAATAAACATCAATGACTAGCCTAGAAAACCACCCTATTGGTGTAGTATTGGCACTTTTATCAAGATCAACAACTCAAGTGTGGTGCTGTAAACATAGTCAAACACATGTCTGAAGAGGTCATAGATCCTAGAGAAAAACCTACTTTTGCCACATCCCTAGATCAATGTAATTTCTTCTTTTATTCTAAATATACACCCCTATATTTGCAGACAAGTCTGCCTCTCCCCACTCATCAAAGATGCTCCTTTTTGCAATAGATGAAAGTTATTTCAGAGTTCCATAATTGGTCAAACACAGAGAAGAAGTGATGGTGAGACACTTAGCCCTAAGTCACATATCTCCAATGTATCCTCTACATGTAAGATTAATGCTTCTCCTAGCTCTCACAGGAGAAGTTCCTTATGCACCAGATGGAGATTAACACAGAAAACCACAACTGGTCAGTGTACAGAGAACAAGAGTCTGCAGAGTACTTATCCCTGAAAATAACATCTATTTCAATGTTCTACATCCTAAAGCTCAGGGACCATTGCAGAAGAAGAGGCAGAAATATTGTAAGAGTCAGAAGTGGCAGATGACTACAAGGAAAGAGTTTTTCAGACAGCTGGTCAGTTGCACATATGAACTCACAGCAATAGTGACAGCATGCCCAAGTCCCACGTAAGTTCAAATCAGACCAAATCCCAGCCTAGATATGAAGAGTGGGTAAGAAATCTCAAACTTTGGAATTTGGGGTAACTGATGGCTGCTGGGAGAGGGAGAGACAGTCTCATAGGGAGGGGACTGGTAATATTTTAACCAGGCTCCAGTGGATGAACCCACACTGTACGATATTTGGGTACATAAATTAGACTCTATTGCCTGTAAAATATATATATATATATATATATGTGTGTGTGTGTGTGTGTGTGTGTGTGTGTGTGTAATAGATTTGATTAAATTCAGTGGAGTACAATAAGACAAGGTTAGGGTAAGGTAGGGGATCTAAATATCAAATTATATTGTGCGAAAATTGAAAAAAATTCAATAAAAAGTTAGTTTTAGCCACCTCATATTTGACAAGGGGGCCAAGAAGACACAATGGAGGAAAAACAGCATCTTCAGCAAGTGGTGTTGGCAAAACTGGATCACCACTTGTAGAAGAATAAAGTTAAGGGCTGGAGAGATGGCCTAGCGGTTAAGAGAGCCGACCGCTCTTGCAAAGGACCCGGGTTCAATCCCCAGCACCCACATGGCGGCCGAGAACCGTCTCAAACTCCAACTCCAATTCCAGGAGAACTCCAGTTCCAGGGGAATCCGAGACCCTCTTCTGACCTCCGCGGCACTGCACGACACGTGTGCACAAACTTGCATGCAGACAGTACATTCATACACATACAGAAATAAATAAAAAAAAAGAGATTAAAATTAAAAATTACAGTTTCTCGGACTGGAGAGATGGCCTAGCGGTTAAGAGCACTGACCGCTATCCCCAGCACCCACATGGCGGCCAAAACCATCTGAAACTCCAAATCCGAGAGAACATGAACTCCCATTGCCCAGGGGAATCCGACACCCGTCTGTCTTCCCTCCGCGGCATTGCAACGACACGGGGCACAGACTTGCATGCAGACAGTAACACATTCATACACATACGGAAACAAGTAAAATTAAAAATAAAAAAAAAAGAATAAAGTTAAACCCCTACCTCTCACCCTATACAAAAGTCAATTCCAAATGGATCAAAGACCTCAATGTGAAACCCAAAACTCTGAAGGTGATAGAAGAAAAAGTTGGCAGCAGCCTACAAGACATAAGCACAGGAAAAGACTTTCTAAATCAGACATTAGCTATGCAGGAAATAAGATTGATAATTGACAAATGGGGCATCATTAAACTCAAAAGTTTCTGTACATCAAAAGAAATAATCAAGGAAGTGAAGAGAAAATCCACAAAGTGGGAAGAAACCTTCTCCACAGATACATCTGATGAAGCATTGATTTCCAGGGTATATAAACTACTCAAAAAACAAAGAAAAAAGAAAACAAATGACCCATTCAAAAGATGGAGCAGGGCTGGAGAGATGGCCTAGCAGTTGAGAGCACCGACCGCTCTTGCAGAGGACCCGGGTTCGATCCCCAGCACCTACATGGCGGCTGAGAACCATCTGTAATTCCAATTCCAGGAGAACTCCAGTTCCAGGGGAATCTGAGACCCTCTTCTGACCTCCGCGACATTGCACGACACGGGTGCACAGACCTGCACACAAACAGTACATTCATACATATAAATAAATAAAATTAAAAAAAAAAAGATGGAGCAAAGAGCTGAACAGAGACTTCACAAGTGAGGAATTAGAAATGGCTGAGAAACATCTTAAAAAGATCAATGTCACTAATAATTAAGGAAATGCCAATTAAAACCACTATATCATCTCACTCTAATAAGACTAGCTAGGATCAAGAAAACAAATGATACCAAGTGCTGGAGAGGTTTTGGGGAAAGGGGAACACTCATCCATTGCTGGTGGGAATGTAAACTCATACAGTCACTATGGAAAGCAGTGTGGAGAACCCTTGGAAGGCTCAAAATGAGCTTACCACCTGACCCAGTCATACCACTCCTGGGGAATATACCCACAAGACTCATCTTACCACAGAGATACATGCAAAGCCATGTTTATTGGAGCTCTGTTCACAATAGCAAAAAGCTGCCCCTCAACTGACGAGTGAATAGAGAAAATGTGATACATCTGCACAATGGAGTTCTATGCAGCAGTAAGAAAAGATGACATCATGAACTTTACAGCTAAATGGATGGAACTAGAAGATATTATGTTAAGTGAAGTAACACAGTCCCAGAAAAACAAAAGATGAATGATATCCCTCATCTGTGGATGCTAGTGCCAATTACCTAGTAGTATTTCTTGTGCAGGGCTCCTTGAGCTTATGTCCAAGTAGTTGGAAGTGATGCATATTGGGAAGAACAACAACAACAGAAAAGAACTTCTGCTCAAAACAGTCAACTTCTACATCAATAATTTTGAGAAAGACTGAGAAAAACGTGAAAAACATGTTTGGCAGAATGCATGAGCTCTGGTGGGGTGGGGATAGGGAGGGGGACACGGGTCTAGATTTGATTTGTAACATAATCTTGTACAAATATATATATATATAAATTTAAAAATGAAGAAAAAAAGAAAATATTAGCATCTTCCATACTACTTGTCCCCTTAATATATACATTCTAGAAGCATCCTTTCTCCAAAGTAGACCAATTTCATTTTCACTGGATGAAGAACTCCCCTCAGAAAGTACATTATCAGCACCCACAGCCTCTCTCTTCACTTTGATGTGGTGGAGATGCAAATAGGGACAGGACCTATGGCACAAGCTGTAACATGCAGCTGTAACTTCATCCACCTCACTTTTTCCATGCTTGGCTTTCAGTTCCTCCAACAATCTCCAGGCTGTCTTCTGAATGAACAGTAAGCTGACAAACTTTCAATTTTGATGTCCATCTTCTAGTTTCACAATCAGATTATCATTGTCATCAGTCTTTCTTCCTGTCATGAACTGCACAGGCCCAGCACATCTCACAAACAACAGACAGTACCTTGTGTTCTTCTGAACTGTTTCTGCTATGTGATTCAGCTCCCAAATTAGATGCACAGGTAGTGTTTACATGTTTCTGTCCGTTTCAGTCATTGCTACTTATCTCTTTCTTGGGAGCACTTAGATGGTGCAGAGTCTACAGACCAGCTGCACGAGGGTAGTGGGGTAGGTTGCCTGGAGACAAACAAAGCACTCAGAGGCAGCATATAAAACACGAGACCTATGGAAACGCATAGAGAAGCTCCCAGGGGAGATGAATGAGCTAACACGGAAGGGCCACAAGGAGTGTGTGTAAGTCCAACCACTTAGCTCAAGGGGTCACAAGTCCAGCCATGGCTATACTAACAGGGTTGGTCCAAAGTGTGAAGACCCATTAACATTTCTCTGAAGGTTAACAAGAAACACCCACACTCACACACGAGTAGCTCAGCTCAAAAGGCCCAGTGACATCATGAGCTTTGCTGGTAAATGGATGGAACTCGAAGCAATTATACTAAGTGAAGTAACACAGACCCAGAAAAAAAAAAAAGGCAAATGGTTTCCCTCATTTGTGGATGTTAACACCAAATCCCCAGTTGGCAGGCAAACTGAGCAACTTTATTATTATATTTCATTGTACCTGAAAGCAACTGTGCTATTACAATGTGAACCTATAAATGGGCTCTAGAATGGTCCTACCACTTATACTCACACATTGTAATAACCATATATAGATGGAGGATATGTAAGCACCTTCTAAAAAAAGAGTGTAAAGTTACAGGACTTTATACCCACATGCAAATTTACTGTTAAAATGTGATTCTCTAAATGTGTTTAGGAATCAACCTATAGTTTATTTTCAGAATTTTTAATTTTGACTTATGTATTGAGTATATATATGCATATTTTGAAATAATATTAAAAATTTAATAAAAGAAATTGGGAAAAAATGTTCAACATTGCTAATAATTAAAGAAATACAAATTAAAACCACTTTAAGACATCATCTCACTTCGATAAGACTGGCTAGGATCAGAAAACAAATGATACCAAGTGCTGGAGAGGTTGTGAGGAAAGGGTAACACTCATCCCCTGCTGGTGGGAATGTAAACTCCTACAGCCACTATGGAAAGCAGTGTGGAGAACCCTTGGAAGACTCAAAATGAGCTTACCACCTGATACAATCATACCACTCCTGGGTATATACCCACAAGACTCATCTTACTGCAGAGATGCACAGGCATGTTTATTGCAGCACTCTTCACAATAGCAAAGAGCTGGAACCAACCCAAGTGTCCCTCAACTGACGAGTGGATAGAGAAAATGTGGTACTTGTACACAATGGAGTTCTATGCAGCGGTAAAGAAAGATGGCATCATGAGCTTTGCAGGTAAATGGATAGAACTAGAAGATATTATGTTAAGTGAAGTAACACAGTCCCAGAAAAACAAACGACGAATGGTATCCCTCATCTGTGGATGCTAGTACCAATTACCTAGTTGTAAGTATTTCTTGTGCAGGGCTCCTCAAGCTTCTGTCCAAGTATTTGGGAGTGATACATATTGGAAAGAACAACAACAACAGAAAAGACTGCATCAAAGAACTGACTGAAATGGTGAACTTCTGCTCAAAACAAACAGTCAACTTCTGCATCGAGAATTTTGAGAAAGACTGAGAAAAAGATGAAAAACATGTTTGGCAGAATGCATGAGCTCTGGTGGGTGGAGGGTAGGGAGGGAGACACAGGTCTAGATTTGACTTGTAATGTAATGTTGTATTAAATATATATATATATATATATATATATATAAATTAATTAATTAAAAAATAAGACTTAAAACAAAAAAATAAATAAAAATTATTTCAAATTGTCAGTAAACAAACAGCAAACAGAGCCAAGCGGTAAACCAAACTTGAGAAGTAAAACTTTTCTAATTACAAGTTCAACTCAAAAAAAAAAAGGCCCAGTGGCAGCCAGCTGAGCAGGAGCTGGGTCCCCAGTGCTCTAGTCCACACTGCAGGACCAGTGGAAGACCTAAGCATTGACATCATGAGCTTGCATTGCCCAGTTAAGGAAAGAAGGTTTCCCAGGCAGGAAAAAAGGTTTCCTTTCAGATGATACTAAGTAGCAGAGTCCCCCACATACTCGAGTGGTAGAATTCCTTTATCTGGGCATTCCAATCTTGTCATGCTCTCCTTGTATTACTTGGCAGATGGGAAGTGCTTTACATGTGTGGCATTTGATAGCCTACTTTACTTAAAGCTCATACAGAGAGCCAGTGTGACAGACCCAAGTGCCATCCAGCTTAGGCATTTAAAATAAACAGGCTATTCATAAAACCGTCAGGAACAGCACAAAGCAGGTGTGCGTTCATTACAAATATATGTCTCTGCCAAGGTGGAGCCACTTTAAAGAGTGCATTTTGTCTTATATCCAAAGTGGATATAAGCATATGTTTAAACTGCAAGCTTTTTACTTGCTAGAGAATCTATTTTAATATAGTGGTTTGGGCTCAGATTATTTATAGTTTTTATAATTTTAGAATCAATTTCTCTTTAAGGTGGCTCAGATTTTTCAACTCTTGTACACATAAAATTAAGCTGAAGTAGGGGATGGATAACCTGACCAACACTCAGAATCCAGGTGGTCCGTAGCACATACAGCAGAGGTGCATGGCAAGTCATCTTTCCCCACATCATTTTTAAATAAGCAGAGTAATCACATGCCTATCAGTTGTAACCCTCTCTTCTCAGAACACAGAATGAGAAAATTACTATGTGGCCAACATCACCATGAAGAATAGGAGGGTGGGTGAGGGACATTGGAATCGGTCAGTCATCCTGTGGACTCTCGTGTTAAGCTCCTTCTTTCTTGCCTCATGACTGTTTGCTGAAGGAAGTGTAAAGAGTGTCTCAGTTTGCCTTAACGGAGCTGCAAGGGCTTCTCTGTAGGTTAAGCTTTATTGGAGTGAACCGAAACATTGTCTAATGTGTTTGTGGCTTCAGAGCTTTTGTTATATTGTGCCTACAAAGCAAATTATGTTTACATAAAAAGATAAATAAAGTATTCAGCATAGCATAATCTCTTCTAGCAGCCTTTATGTCAACACTTTGATGAGCGATCTCACTATTAAAGGAATAGGTAACTGAAGAAAACTGTAAAAACTGGATGGGAGACCCCCCCCAAAAAAAAAGTGAAGGCCCTATGGAGAAACTAGGGGCTGAAATGGGACCAGCATTTTAACGAGACTTTTGGGCTAGGCATGGTGATGCACATCTGTAATCCCAACACAGGAAGATCATGAATTCAAGATCACCCCTCTGCTGTATAATGAATTTTGGACTAGTCTGGGCTACATGAGACCCTATCTGAACAAACAAACAAACCCTAAACTAAAAGCCAAACAACAAACAAATTGCTCACATATTGATGATGATCCAGGCTTGGGGATTCAAGTCTGTAATCCCAGCACTCTGTAGGTCAATATGGAAGGAGCATGAATAAAAGAAAAAAAAAATTAAGCTGAAGTTCATTGTGCCCTTTTTTCTTTGCACAAATATCCTTACACAAACTTTGAGTTAAAGCCTCATATGGTAACTGCATCCTGTTCAGACACTATTGTCTAAATTTTGAAATTGTGTGGTATTCACTAAAAGTAAGAATAACAAAGTCAAAGTGAATTAAGTTCACAAATTTCAGTGAAACCCTTAAAGTCCAAATCTTCTTGATATTGTGAACTGTCTCCCTTGCAGTTTAGTTTCTACTGGACTCTCCACACACATTGAGATTGAAATCAGGCCTCTACTATGATGATTCCTATTTCCTCATGTTTTAAGTGCAAAATAACCTTTAAGTAACATTACCGTCAAGCAGCACAGACACACTTGCATCTGCTGACTCCGTTGGCTGTGACCTTACCAGTCTGGAATTGGAATTGAACCATTTCATAGACAAAGAAGACTAAGTATATTACTGTACTTTTAAGTTTTCAAAACAGTGTTTTAAAATGGCATTGTTTTTATTTTTTTTAACTCAGTTAAAGACTAAAATGTTCTTTCAAAAGAAGCATCTAAATGTGTTCCTAATTTTATACATGGGCTTAGGTTTTGTAACCAATAAAAAAAAGCTGCTATCAAATATGAAAAAAAAAAAAAACACAAGTAGCAAAGTGAAAAGTGCATGTTCACCTGAAAGTATTCACAAGGTGCGAAAAACAGGAACTTGGAAACATGACTCAGCAGTTAAGAGCACGGGCTGTTCTTGCAGAAGACCCAAGTTTGAATCTCAGACCCACATGGCAGCTAACATCTGTAACTTCAGTTCCAGAGGATCTGACGCCGTCTTCTCTCCTCCGCGGGCACTGCACAATATGGGTGTACTTACATACATGAAGTCATAACACTCATACACATAAATATAAATAAAGATAATTAAATGAATTTTAAAGGCAAAGTAGAATCAATGAGTTGTCAAAATAAAAGTATTTCAAGTCTAAGGGCATCATCTACACACAGGCCAATTCTGAAGTCACAGTGAGCAGATGATGAGCAGACCTGTCATAGCTTTCTCTAGAGCATAGTTTTGTCTCCAACTGTGAAAGTTCTAAACTACCATTAAGTAAAGTATCACCATAGCAGTCTGATTAACATGAAGAAAACAAGGTTTCCAAGAAGATGGTGAACATGTGGGCATGTAATTATTTTTGTTTCTTAACCCAATTTTATTCTAAACTGAATGGCACTTTTTCTGGATATTTATATTTTCATAGTCTCTGATAAAAATTTTGATCAGAGTAAAAATCAAATAAAAGTCACTTAAGACCTTGGATTGCTCTTGGAGACAGAGACAGCATTATACAGGAGGCAAGAGATCTGTTTTTTGTTTTTTTTTTTTTCTTTTTTTAGAAATCTATGTTCTATAACTGCAAACAGCTATAAAGCTAAAGTCTTTCACAAAGGTGGGGGTTAAAACAACAGTCTGCACTTCCTAAAAAGGGACTATAATTAAAACAGGTTTAAAACTCCACTGTGACCAATAGATACTCCAGGCTGTCTCATTAATAATGGGAAACCACTGACTAGACGCCAAAGCAGAGAAGGCTTTCAGAGTGTGGTCAAAGGCAAATCTGCAACTGCCTCTAGTGTTGCTGAGCAATAGATGCATTTTTAAGGTGCACAAGACAATGCTATGATTAGGAGTGCAGGCAGTGAGGCCCTTCTGTGAGAGGATGACTTGAGGGTTGGAGCTGCAAAAGCTGATGACTATGCACTCTAAAATAAAATTTTATTGATGTTTGTTTTGCTGCAGGTGGGGTGTGTGTGTGTGTGTGTGTCTGTCTGTCTGTCTGTCTGTGGACAGGCATTTGCATGTGAATGCAGGTGCCCCTAGAGGCCACACACATCAGATCCCTTTGGAGCTGGAGTTACAGGCAGGTTTAAGCTGACCAACATAGATTCTGGGAGCAAACTCAGGACCTCTGCAAAAGCAGTATGTGCTCTTAATTGCTTCCAGCCCTGCTTCCATTTTTTTAAAAGATTACCAGTATATTGATGAATAGTCCACATAACTAATTATCTAATAGTAAACCATAGTCTGAGTTGGGAATGTAGCTCAGTGGAAGAACACTTAACTGATATGTACAAGGCTCTGGGTTCAATCTGCACTATCACAGAAAAGGCATAAAGCATAGTGCATCAGACATACATTAGAGCTGCAGAACATAGACTGAAATAAATGTCATGGATGTAAGAGCTTTGATTATCTTTTAATTTCAAAATTGTGCTTTTCAGTTTTGAAGTAAAAAATCAAGTGAGACATATTTGTCTTATGTACACTGAACTCTAAAAAACTAGAAATGAACCCACCATACGACCCAGTTATATCACTCCTTGGCATATATTGTAGAGACACCTGTACATCCATGTTTGTTGCTGCTCTCTTCACAATAGCAAAGAAATGGAAACAACCGAAATGTCCCACAACCGATGAAAGGATAATGAAAATGTGGTGCATGTACATGATGGAGCACTACTCAGCAGTAAGAGAAGATGAAATTCACAAGTAAATGGATGGAACTAGAGGATGTTGTTCTGAGTAAAGCAATACAAAGGCAGAAAGCAAGGCGATGTGCGTTCTCCCTCATTTGTGGATTGTAGCACCAATCCCCTTATGTAAGTATATATCCTGATATAATACCAGGAGCCAAGAAATTGGAAAGGGCTACACGGAGGTAAAGGAAAAGAAAAATCTTCTAAAAGGGGGTCAGTAAAGGCGCCCTTTCCACCCAAGTGCTTCCCTTTTCATTATATGACACAAAGCAACTGCAGTGTTAGCCCTGTTCCTCCTCAAATACAGCAGAATTCATGTTTATGTTTGTCAGGATGATAAGCAAAAGGAACACAAGGCAAATGACGAGAGAGAGAGAGAGAGAGAGAGAGAGAGAGAGAGAGAGAGAGAGAGAGAGAACTCCTGTTTCTTGTATGTGATATTTACCAAAAGGGAAGGCAGCAGAGGTCTCACTGATAGAGATCCAGAAGTCTCTAGAAAATACTGGGAATTCACAGCATGCAATCCTTTGACCAAAAAGCTCAAGTCATTTCACTGGTAGATGGCAAGGACAAAAATTAATAGCTTGGGACTGTATATAATGTTATTTATCAATCTAGTCCAAACATGTTTTCTGTCTCGTTTAATTACAAAATTACAAAATGGTTTATCTTAATTTCATAATGGCTTGAAAAAAGCTTTTCAAACAAAGAATAGTTGATTAGCAAATTTTTCAACTCAAAAAAGCGTCATTCTGGGGCTGGAGAAATGGCCTAGTGGTTAAGAGCACCGACTGCTCTTGCAGAGGACCTGGGTTCAATCCCCAGCACCCACATGGCGGCTGAGAACCGTCTTTAACTCCAGTTCCAGGGGAATTTGACACCCTCTTCTGACCTCCACGGCATTGCACGACACGGGTGCACAGACCTACATGCAGAGAGTACATTCATACACGTATGAAAATAAATAAAAATTTTAAAATGCTAAAAAAAAGAATTTTTAAATAAAAGTGTCATTCTTTGCAAACAAAAGGAAGAAGCTCTGGGCTGAAGGCGGGGCTTCAAGATGCCTTCACATGCACACTTTTCTTACATGCGCAGTGGAAGTGCAGCTGAAGGTGTGTGGATGGAATGTGTCAAGGGCATTGCAAATTCTCACTCTAGAAGGGAGTCAGGGACAGGTGAACTCTTGCTAGCATTTCTGCTTCTTGTTAGAAGCACTCTAGGAAGAGTGACATGATTTACCTCAGCAGTCTCTCTAGGAAGAGCAACATGAGTTACCTCAGTAGTCTCTCTAGGAAGAGTGATACAATGTGATGGCTAAGAGCCATAGTATCAATGCACAAAATTGATATTTTGTATTAAGCAAAAAATGCAAGCTCCTCTTTTCTCTGCAAAACACTTTTCATTGAACTTAGGCAAATAAATGACCTATCTTTCCCAAAGGTAGCTACTTACATTTATTATCTTTTACAACCATTATTATCTGTGACTGGTTAATTTCATTTGAGAGGTCATAAGAAACAATCGGAAGCCATGATGGCACACAACTTTAATCGCAGCACTTGGGAGGCAAAGGCAGGCAGACCTCTGTGAGATCAAGGCCAGACTGGTCCACATAGTGAGTTCAAGGCCAGCGACAGGGAGACCCTGACTCAAAACCAAGAAAAGAAATGATCAAAAGTGCACTTAAAGTCAAAACCTCAGTCAGAAATAGATGCACACAAATGTGTGCAGCTGATTTTGGACAAAAGTATGAAGTACTGCAATAGAAGCAGATTGTCATTTAAGAAAAGGTGCTACTTCAGAGAAGTGTCTTCATGGAGCAGAGGGTGATTAACACAGAAAGCCCCAATTGTGGAGAACAAGAGATTTCAGACCACTTATCCCTGAAAGTGACACCTATATCAAACATCTGCCTCCTAAGCCTCAGGGATCATTATGCAAGGGGCAGAAAGATTATAAGAACCAGAGGTAGTAGATGACCACAAGGCAAGAGAGTTTTCCAGACAGCTGGTCAGTTACACATATGAACTCACAGCAATGGTGACAGCATACACAAGTCCCACATAAGCTCAAACCAGATAGTCCCAGCACAGAGGTGGAGAAATGGATAGGAGACCCCAACTCCAGCTGAGTAACTACCATTAACTGATAGCTGCTGGGAGGGGAGGAAACTCAGTGTTCTTTAAGACTGTGATTTCTGGTAGGCTTACCAAGATCCAGTGGCTGGGCCCACACCAAAGGACACGTGCAGACACAGTTTGACTCAATAGGCCTTTATAAATAGATGTCTTCACAACTGTTTAATAGCAACTAAAACAATTTCAAAGCAACATAAATTCAATGAAACTTATCTGAAAGGTGGTAGCTTAAAGAGATAAGATAAAAAATATTGAATATACATCTAAGGAAATACATTTGGATCAAAAAACACCATATTGGCTGGGTGTGATGGCCTTTAGTCCTAGCACTTGGGAGGCAGAGGCAGGCAGATTTTTGTGAGTTCAATCCACCCTGGTCTACAGAGTGAGTTCCAGGACAGCCAAAGCTACAGGGAGACCCTGTCTCAAAAAGGTAAAAAAAAAAAAAAA
Organism: Rhizomys pruinosus; assembly: GCA_009823505.1. NCBI lineage: Eukaryota > Metazoa > Chordata > Mammalia > Rodentia > Spalacidae > Rhizomys > Rhizomys pruinosus. The sequence goes on from VZQC01012184.1 coordinate 1,280,442, forward strand.
GAACACCATATCAGAAATAAGTAATAGCAGAAAGAAAAAATCTATCAAGAATATAAGAGGAATTCTGATCATCACTGTGAGTACAAACTAAGAGAACATGACAAAATTAAAGATATTGGATTACAAAATAATTTATTAATTTTCCAGAAGAACATATAGTACCTCTAGAACATAAAAGCCAACAGCCATAAGAGATGAAGCACTGGGCTGGAGAGATAGCCTAGCAGTAAAGAGCACTGACCCTCTTACAGAGGACCCAGGTTCGATCCCCAGCACCCACATGGCGGCTGAGAACCATCTGAAACTCCAATTCCAGGAGAACTCCAGTTCCAGGGGAATCCGAGACCCTCTTCTGACCTCTGCAGCATTACATGACATGGGTGCACAAACCTGCATGCAGACAGTACATTCATACACATACAGAAATAAATAAAATTTTTAAAAAATTAAAAAAAATAGATGAAGCACTCATAGACACATTCAGAGAAGAAATGACCTCAACAGAAGGTACACATAATTTTACAACACATTTTAGTAAGCAATATTTGTCACTAATAGTATCATAGTTAAGCTATTGAAAATCAAGAATGAAAAGTGACTTCGAATTTTTAGATAGGAAAAATGAGTAACAAAAGGGATAGGTATCAGAATAACACTAAACTTCTACAGCTAATACCTTAAGACAGTGGTGTAAGTCTTAGGATGAGACTAACTCAAAAATATAAAAAAAGATTAAAATCTGGAAGCCATATAACCTTTGAAAGTGAAGCAGCATACAATCTCCTTTTAAAATTAAATGCTGACTTTTTCATATAGATGATAAATACACAGATATAGATATAGATATAGATATAGATATAGATATATAGATATATACACATTTGTGCATGCAATACATCTTAATCATATTTAAAAACCCCTCTATGCACCTCCTCATAGCCCACCACTGGATTTAATTCATTCTGTCATATATGTTAACTCCTATTGAGTCAAATTTGTGTCCCCACATGTCCCTTAGCATGAGTTCATCCATTGGAGCCTGGTCAGCCTATCTAGCATCATTCCCTTAAAGAAGACCAAGTCTCCTTTACCCAGCAATGATCAACTGCCAATAGTTGTTTGGCTAAGGTTGGAGCCTCCTGGCCACTTCCCCAGTTCTATGCTGTATTTTTTTCTGGTTTGAGTTTGTACAGGTTTTGTGCATGTTCTTACCATTGTTCTAAGCTCATATGAGCAAGTTTAGAGAAGGAACTGTGGGGGGTAAATGGAAAGAAGGAGTTAATGAGAAGGGGGGATAATATGTGGCAGGTATTACCAAGGGGAAAATATGATTATTTTAACTGGGTAGAGAGGAGGAGGGTTAAATGGGCAGAGAGAGAGAGGAGATATAATATTTAGGTGGTGTGAACAACCAGAGGAAATACATTAGTTCAAAACCCTGATGAAAGATACACATACAGTATCTGTACATGAGTGCACGTATGTAGCTGAAGGATTTGTGTGTGTTTGTATATATGAGAGAGAGAATGAAATTATTGTTCAGGGGATCATATGAGAGAGCATAGATAGGGGAGGGGGTTAAATATGATAAAAATATATTATGTGAAATTCCAAAACTTTGTAAGAGTTTAACCCCAAAAATGATACCAGATTCAGAACCTGGAGGGCCATAGACAAAAGGACTAAGTAGACCTGGAGCTCAGTTCCATATGTCAAACATCACAGGCCAAAATGTAAAATTTCTAGTGTTTCTGTGCTTTCACATTGCTCCTGAATAAAAAATCCTTAGCTCCTTTAAAGAAAACTAGCTCTTCCTCACCCAGCAGTAATCAGCTGCCCAATCATTCTTCCATTAAGACTGGGGCCTGTTGCCCATTTCAACAGTTCTATGCTAGGCTTTTGTCTACTTGAGTTGGCATGGGTCTTGTGAATGCTGTCACCATTTCTCTAAGCTCATATGAGCAAGGTCCCAGGAATCCATGGGACTCTATTTCCATATGGTCATGCACCTCTTCTGGCTCTACAATTTTTCCAGTCCCTCTTCCACAATGGTCCCTGAGCCCTGGGTTCATTGCCCTCTTATTGCACAAGAGCTTCATTGATGAGAGTGTTCTCTCTACTCCTCATTCCACTATGTTCATGCTGACTAGACTCCAGTGGATGAAATTGCACTCAGAGGACAGTTACTTACTTGACTTGATGGGCCTTAACACAAATGACAGAATCCTGAAATCCAGTGGCATGGGCAGGGTTATGACAGGGTACAAATGGGGAAGAAGGTGTAAGGATGATTAAGATGTTGAATATAAAATACACAACGTTAAAGAGAAATCCTCTGCTATTCTACTTTCTGTTTGTTACTCTTTAATTTGAACAAGACTCCAAGAGCCTGAAAATACCTAGCCTAGACAGAGACCACCAGCCACAGCCCATAGATGAAGAAAGGTCCAAAGAGGCAGTTGCAGAGGACAGGAGGACTAGAAGAAGACTGGGCAAAAGGCAGAAGCCTGACTCAACTGGGAAGTGCATAAAGAGAGAGAGAGAGTAGTATCTGAGAAGCCTGCTAGGAACATAGCTCAGTAACTGAAAATTATCTTATAAGTTGGCAGTTCTGAGCCTGAGGCCAGGGGATGGATCAAATTCTAGAATCACCTACCACTCTAGAGCCTGAGAACTCAGAAGTTCCAGGGATGTACTCGATGCCCACAACTACACCCCAGGTCCTTAGAACTCAGGAGGCTTTGAAAGTAGGATAATTTCATTTGGAAAAACAAAAGACCCTGAATAGCCAAAACAACCCTGAGTGAAAAGAGCAATACGGGGTTGGGGGGGGGGGATCCCTATTCCAGACTTCAAACTACACTACAGGGCTATAGTCATAAAAGCAGCTTGGTACTGGCACAAAAACAGATCTGTTGACCAATGGAACAAAACTGAAGATCCAAACTTGAGCACATACAATTTCAGCCACCTCATATTTGACAAGGGGGTCAAGAAGACACAATGGAGGAAAGACAGCATCTTCAGCAAGTGGTGTTAGCAAAACTGGATCACCACTTGTAGAAGAATGAAATTAAACCCCTATCTCTCCCCCTGTACAAAAGTCAACTCCAGATGGATCAAAGACATCAACATGAAACCCCAAACTCTGAAGGTGATAGAAGAAAAAGTTGGCAGCAAGACATAGGCATAGGAAAAGACTTCTTAAATCAAACAGCAGCTGTGCAAGAATTAAGGTCAACAATTGACAAGTGGGACCTCATTAAAGTCAAAAGCTTCTGTACATTAAAAGAAACAATCAAGGAAGTGAAGAGAAAACCCACAGAGTGGGAGGAAACCTTCACTGCAGATACATCTGACAAAGCATTGATTTCCAGAGTATATAAACTACTCAAAAAACAAAGAAGAAAGAAAACAAATGACCCACTCAAAAATCATGGAGCAACAGAGTTGAACAGAGATTTCAAAATTGAGGAATTAGAGCTGGCTGAAAAATATCTTAAAAGTGTTCATGTCACTTAATACTTAAGGAAATGCAAATGAAAACCACTTTAAGATATCATCTTACTCCAATAAGACTGGCTAGGATCAAGAAAACAAATGATACCAAGTGCTGGAGAGGTTGTGGGGAAAGGGGAACACTCATCCACTGCTGGTGGGAATGTAAACTCGTACAGCCACTATGGAAAGCAGTGTGGAGAACCCTTGGAAGACTTGGAATGAACTTGCTACCTGACCCAGCCATACCACTCCTGGGTATGTACCCACAAGACTCATCTTACCACAGAGATACATACACAGCCATGTTTATTGCAGCTCTCTTCACAATAGCAAGGAGCTGGAACCAACCCAAGTGCCCCTCAGCTGACTAGTAGAGAAAATGTGGTACATCTACACAATGGAGTTCTATGCAGTGGTAAAGAAAGATGCATCATGAACTTTACAGGTAAATGGGTGGAGCTAGAAAATATCATGCTGAGTGAAGTAACAGTCCCAGAAAAACAAACGACAAATGGTATCCCTCATCTGTGGATGCTAGCACCAATTACCTAATTGTATGGAAAACTGAGCAATGTTAATGTAATCTGAAAAATACTGTGCTCTTATATTGTGAATCCCTTAAAAAGGAAACAAATATAAAATTCTTACCATGGGAAAAAAAGGAAAAATAAAGATAACAATAAAATCTAAAAAAAAAAAAAAAAGAAAAAAAAAGAAAGTAGCATGACAGATCCTCTGCCTGTGTCAGTCTCCATGCTGGGATTGTGTCTCACACCCTCAATCAACTTGGGAAACATCCTTTAGCTGAAACAGCCACACCAGGGTATAGTGTGGGGAGGGCGAAAGAATCTTCTCAACCCACAGACCACAAGGCTGAGTACAGGCAGCAGAGGCCCCTGGTACACTAAGAAGGAAAACAGACTCTGGAAGGTAGGGGTTCCTGACACACCTCTCAGCAGACTCAGAAATAGCTGAGAAGGAAAGACAAGAGTTGACAGGTCAACTTAGCTTCCTCCACTCCATGAATACATCTCCAGTTTTTTTGAGAGCACAGAAAGAAGTTGCTCTGACACCTAGTCCTATTTTTTTCTGACTTTTCTTCTGTCTGATTCCCATCTCCATTTTTCCCTACACATTTAACTGGGGTTTTATTGTATTTTTAAGGGCTTTTATGTTTTTAACTTTTTATATTTTATTTATTTGTATGTGTATGAGAGTTTTGTCTGCATGTATGTCTGTATATCATCTACATGCAATGTCTAAGGAGGAGACAAGAGGGAGTTGCATCCCCTAGAACTAGAGTTATAGATGGTTATTAATTGCCATGAACTAGAGTTATAGATGGTCAATCGTCATGGGTGCTGGGAACTGAACCCAGGTCCTTTACAAGAGCAGCCAGTGCCCTTGACCTCTGAGCAGTCTCTCTCCAGCCCCAGTTTTTAAAATTTTTTTATGTGTATGAATGTACTGTCTGCATGTAGATCAGTGCACCTGTGTCATGCAATGCCATGGACGTCAGAAGAGGGTGTGTCGGATTCCCCTGGAACTGGAGTTAAAGACATCTCTCAGCTACCATGTGGGTGCTGGGGATCGAACCCGGGTCCTCTGTAAGAGCAGTCGGTGCTCTTAACAGATAGGCCATCTCTCCAACCCCCAGCCCCAGTTTTTAATGTTTTTATTTATTCTTCCAATTCACACATTCATCAGATTTTGTTTATGCATTTTTCCATTCCTGGGTAAAAATTTTCTTTCCTTCATTTCATTTTACTTTTTATTCCCTGCGTTTTCCCCCATACCTCCAGCATTTGGTACTAGCTTGACTTTATGGGCATTCTTATAAACACTCTCACATTTTTTTATTCCTCATTATATATGTCAAATTTTGATTTTCAACTTTTTCATTATTAGAAAATATTTTTTGTTTGCTTCCCTTTTAAAGAAACTTTATCTTTGTTTTTAATTATGTGTATGTGTGTGCCTGTGTGTGATATGTGCACATGAGTTCAGGTGCCTACTGAAGCCAGAAAAGGACATCAGATTCCATGGAGCTGGAGATCTGTATTCTGAGCCTGTTGTGAGTGCTGGGAACTGAACTCAGATCCTCTGTAGAGCCATGTCTCTAGCTGTGCTCTCCTTTTAAAATTATTTTTTAATCTCATTCTTTTCTCCTTTCCTCCATAAACTCCCCTACAGTCTGTCTTCTTTCCCTTTTCATCTATTTAAAGTTCCTTCTTTTTATCTCTCCTTTCCCTGTTCCTTTCCTTTCTCATTCACTATTTCTACACTTACAGGTACAATGAATATCAATGTATATGTATCAAATGATTAAAATTATAAGTAGTAGCTGAGTCCATCGTTTTCCTTTTCCCCCTTTATAATCATTGTACTCTAGCTCTCTCCAGGTATGTACTCTATCTTGTGAAGTGGGTTTCAAATCAGGAAGTGCTTGGTTACTCTTATAACATCCATTCACTATTACACAAATGACACATCTTACCAGGCCAGTAGTTCACGAGGTTCACATCTGAGTGAGACTGATGATTATTTTTCATATATCCTTCCAGCACTATGAAAGCTAACCATTAGTGGCACAAACGTAATGGGAGTAACCAGTCAGTTTCTGATTGGATCTAAGGCTCACTTCCCAAGCACTGATATGAGGGCCAGGAATCTGTTGCTAGACAGGTGACTAACCATAGAGGAGAGCCTACTACTATTATCCTGCTTAGTGGACATAGTATTAAACTGACTCCTAACGACTTATCTTTATACCAATAAATTAAAGCATCTCTCAACTCATGCTAGAGAAGCTGCTTCTTGCAACAGATAGTGATTAACCCAGAGACCTACAGCTGGTCATAAAGCAGAGAATAAGAGACTACAGAGTATTCAGCCATAAATAGGATGCCTATATCACACCCTCTCTTCCCAAGGCTCAGGTATCATTATAGAAGAGTGTGACTGGAAGATTGTAAAAGCCAGAGATAGTAGATGAATAAAAGGAAACCATGTTTTCCAGACACAACAGTTCAGCTTGCACATATGAACCCACAGTGCTTGTGACAGAATGCACAAAATTTACACAAGCCCAATGTGGACAAAAACCCAGCATGGATGAGGGAGATAGATAAGAAGTCCCAGCCATTGCTGAGGAGCTATTGGGAATTGATAGCTTCTGGGAAAGGAAGAGTCAGTTTTCTTTAAGGGTGTGACACTGGGTAGGTTGGCCATAATCTGAGTATGGACTCATAATCAAAATATTTGAGGAACACAAGTTAGTGTCAATAGGCCTTGAAAAAAATAATGAAGAACATGAAGTTGGGAGGGTAGAGAGATGGGTGGAATCTGAAAGGAAATGGGGGACGTGTCTAAACATAAAATGCATTGTATTTTCTCAAAGAATTAATAAAAAAAAATTTTAGTCTTTTTAGACAGGGTCTCCCTGTAGCACCAGCTGACTTGAAACTCACTATGTAGGCCAGGCTGGCATTGATCTCACAGAGGCCCACTTGCCTCCACCTCCCAAACGCTAGACCTAAAGGCATGTGCCACCTTGCTTGGCTAAAATATTGTTGTTGTTGTTGTTGTTGTTATTGTTTTTAAAGCCAATTTTTTATTGAAGCTTTGTGCATTTCATACAACATTTCCCAATCAAATCTAGACCCACTCCCCTTCCTTGCCCCCTACCCCACCAGAGCTCATGCATTCTGCCATACATGGTTCTTATCTTTTTCTCAGTCTCTTTTAAAATTTTCAGTGCAGAAGTTTACTGTTTCGGGCAGAAGTTCACCCTTTCAGTCATTTCTTTGACCAGTCTTTTGTTGTTGTTTTTGTTGTTGTTCCTTCTAATTTGCCTCATTCTAAAATATGCATATATGCATGCCACATATATATCAAGATTATGAAATCATAGGTTTTAGCATTTCAGCTTATGATTTCTTTTTTTTTTTTCTTTTTTAGACTGAAAGATATCATGTTTTCCTTTAAGGAATTGTTTGAAGGCTCCTCCTTGGCAAGCCCAAACAACCATCAGTCCTGCCCTGCTCCACACTGGGGTCTTCCCTTCCCATGGTCACCTAAATGAGGTCCAGTAAGCACACGTCCTGTCTTGATCTTCCTGTACTGGTCTCCGTGATACAGCCTGGGTAGTTCAACAATGGCAGTCTGCTCTGCTCTACTCTGAAGAGGCTGAAACCCCAGTAGCTGCTCAGTCCACAAGCTGGATGTCTCAGCAGTCCCCATCTGGCACTGAAGATTTGGAGGATTCTTGGAGAGACATGAGTCTTCAGTCCATATTGGAAAATTAAAAAGCTGTCTTATGTCTCTGAAGGATGGCAAAAGCAGTGGAAGCCACAGGTAACTACTCTTGCCAATAAGAATTGAAGACAGGCAAAACAACAGTGTTTTATTTTTCTGGTTATACTTTCCTTTTGGATGCACACTTAGCCCTGATTAACCAAGGTTTTTGTTTTCTCAAGGTCAGTTGAAGATATGGTCCTCAGGGGTCACTCGGGTTTTTGGTGGGGAGGACCCCCTGGCTCCTTTTGGCTTTTCATTTACTAGTTCCATCCACTCAAGGAAAAAGTCAGGTCTTGCTAGACCAGGCTTCCCTTTCTGAAGCATGAGCTGACTTTCCTCTTTATAGACTGGACACAGGCTAAAGCCCCATTAGTGGATCTCCAATTAAATATTGTTTTTAAAGAAATAGAAGCTCAGCCAGGCATGGTGAAGCATGCCTTTAATCCCAGCACTTGAGAGACCGAGGCTGGTAGATCTCTGTGAGTTCAAGAACATCCTGGTCTACATAGTGAGTGCCAGTCCAGCTGGGGCTACAGGGAGTCCCTGTCTCAAAAAAAATTTTTTTTGAAGCTTAGCATAGTGGTATGCATCTATAGTCCCAATGCTGGGGAGACACAGGCAGCAGGAGGGCAAGCCTGGGGCCTTCCTTGGCTACATGGCAAGAGTCTGTCTCAAAACAAAGTTTTAAAAAATAAGTAGTAACAATACCAAACACTGGTGACAATGTGGGAAAACTGAAGCACTCGTGTCTGGCTGATGATGGTGTAAGATGATGCAACTATATTTAGTCTAGGAATCAGTTTGGCAGCATCCTATAACTAAACAAGCAGCCCAACCACTGTTCTCCCAGGCATTTATCCTAGAAAATTGATAGTTTATATTTACACAAAAATTTGTACAGGAATGCTTATTTGTAATAGCCCCCAAATGGAAACAACCCGGATGTCCTCCAGTGAAGGAATAATTAGCAAACCAGTACATCCATGCTACAATGTACTGCTTACCAAAGAAAATAAAACCAACACATGGCAAACACAGAAATGTGGATGAATCTCTAAAGGATTACAGTGAGTGGAAAAATAGCCTAAAGGGTTATATCTTTTATGTCTATGTAACATTTTTAAATTGGTCCACCAAAACTAAAGAAATAGCAGAGACTGTCAGGTTTAAAATGAGTACTAGGTCTCCAGGGACATCAGTATACATGTAAAAAAAGCCACATGATAGATGCTTATGGTGATGAAGATATCAGTTGTTGATACTGTGTTTGCAATATTCTAGTGTAGTTTTGCTTGATGTCACCATTGAGAGAAAAGGGATCAAGGGCATGTGGATCTTTTCATATGATTTCTTATGACTAGAATCTATAATTATTTCAAAATAGCAAGCTTAAGCTTGATATAGATCCTGTGGGAAAATTGCAGAAATAATTAGATAAAAATATCAGTTAAATAAAGAGAGGTGCCAAAGGTAAAAGAAGATCAGATCAATCAGCCTCATAGTTATTGATAAAGTGTCACACATGTGAAAGTTCTGAATTTTGAGGCTCTGTGCATTTATTTCATTTTGTTTTTAATTTATATATTTTTTTAATTTTAACATTCTTTCTTGAGAATCATATTCTTCTAAATAAAATGTCCTAATTCAAAGTGTACAAGTATTTAATTTAGTATTTAATTTAATCACATTTCTGAAATCTGAAAGCTGTGACTGTGAATAATTTACAAGCCCCCTGGGCTTCAGTTTCCCCAGCTATAAAATAAAGGTTATGGTAACATTGTGTGGTTCAAATGACATAACACACTGGAAAACATTTTGTAAGTTATGAAACTTCATACACATGATTTTTACAGGGTCACCATTAAATATCATGTAAGTGTTAGTCTTTCTAAACTGCCTCTCGGAAGGAAGATGATTAACATTTGTGAAACATTTTGCCCATTGCTTACAGTGTTCTTGATCTCGTCTTCTCCATGGCTCCTTCTTCGTTGTTTCCTTTCTGCTTATGGGACTTCCTCGAGCTATTCTTTTCTGGGTAGGTGGGTCCGCTGAGGACAAAGGCTTTTCATTTTTGTTCATTGGGAAAAAGCTTGATTTCACCTTCTTTCAAAGAAATTGAGGAGGAGGAGTTGAAATTTCTTTTTTTCCCCAAACTTGAAAAGCAGTATGCTTGACCCTGTTGACATTTGTGGAACCTGGTGAGAAAGTTCCTGGTATTTGAATTCCTTGTCAGAATTCTGATTGAGAGGTAAAGAAAGAAAGAGATAGAGAGAGAGATAGACAGATACATCGATAGAGATAGATGATATAGATGATAGGTAGGTAGATAGATAGATAGATAGATAGATAGATAGATAGATAGATAGATATAGATGATAGATAGATAGACGATAGATAGATATAGATAGATGATAGATAGATAGATAATAGATAGATAGATAATAGATAGATAGATAGATAGATAGATAGATAGATAGATAGATAGATAGATGATATAATGCCAGTTTGCTTTTGATTGTTCTTTTTCTTCAGTTTTCAAAAGTTAGTAAAGATGTGTCGAAGTAATTTTCCTTGGCTTCATCTTATTTGGGATTCACTCAGTTTCATAAATACATAGTTTTATATCTCTTGGCAAATTTGGGGAGTTTGGGTTATACTATTTTTAAATTTTTATTTATTTTTTATATGTGTAAGTGTTATGCCTGAATGTATGTAAGTGCACCCCTGTCATGCAGTCCACACAGAGCCCAGAAGTGGGCGTTGGATCCTTCGGTACTGGAGTTATGGTTAGTTGTTAGTCACAATGTGGGTGCTAAGATTCAAACCCAGGTCTTCTGTGAGAGCAGCCAGTGCTTTCAACCTCTGAGCCATCTCTCCAGCCCTTTGTTGTGCTATTTTTCTTCAAAAATACTCTAAAGTCTCACTTTTTGCAAGAAGCATATTAGCAATGGCATGCAATCTCTTCAATTATCTGGCCGTTGAGAACTGATGCATCATGCACATCGTCTCCCTATCAGTTACATAGTTTCAAGGACACTATCAGAATGATGTCCAAAGTGTCTTTTTTAAGATAAATTTTCTTAGTGTATTTCATTAATTCTAAGAATTTGACAATTAAAATTCACTGAATTGCCTTTGGTTTTTTTTTTTAGTTGAACCGACTAGGAATGAATTGCCTTCTGCAAATAAAAAATACTGATATATTTGTGTAATACTAATTTTAAAGTGCATCTCAGCTTCAGAATTATAAATATATGAAAACAAAACTAGCTTAAATTGTACAAATTTAAGTTTAATAGACAAAGGAATATTAATAAAATATATGTAATATATTAGAAAAATTAGAAAAATGGTACATCGATGATTACTATGACATCTCCCTAAATATTCAAACAATATTTCTTTCTCTGCTTAAAGGAACTATATTTTTATATAATTTCCCTAATTATCTTTCTAATTTTCCAGAAATAGTTGTTAAATATGAGGAATTTCCACCTTAATTTTATCTTATTTTGAACTTTATACGATGTGTTCTTTAGTCTACAATTTGCTGTAATAATAATACAATATTTTTAGTTTTGCAGTGTTTACTGTATGCTCATGTCATAGTGATCTTTCTTTTGAAGTGGGGGTGGGGTATGCACATGCCAAGGTACATCTGTATAGGTAAAAGAATAACTTGGGAGTTGGTACTCTCCATGGGCTTCTGTGAAATTCTCTTGTCTCTCTCTCTTATCTTGCTGTAGGAATGCTGGCATTGCAGGTGCGTGCCACACACCTGGCTCTTTCACATGGTTTCTGGGCATTGAACTCAGTCATCAGGCTTGTGTGGCAAAAACTCAGCCTTTTTTGCTGGCTCATTTCAGTGTAATAGTAGTAGTAGTAGCAGCAGTAGTATGCTTTGGGGAGTTTTATACATGAATAGCATTCTTTGCTCAAAGCATTATCCCCTTTTTTCCCCCTTTCCCTACCATCAAATTCCTTTTTCTTCCCAGGACTCCCTGCCCCTCTCATATTTTTGTGACCTACTGCATTTATGGTTGCCACATGAATCCGGGGAGGATGCTATTTTCTTGGGTGGGGGCAATGTACCAGTGGCTATACCACTGAAGAACATTATTTCCTCTTGTGCAAACTTGAACTTTTATAGCTTCTCTGGGAAGGGTGAGGCCTTGTGTGTCCCTTCTGCATCCACAATGGAATGTTGCTGGGCCCAGGCCTGAGTAGGTTTTATGCACTTTCTGAGTTCTTGTGCGCAAGAGCCAAGTCGCGTCTAGGAGATGGCACTTTACAGGACTCTGGCTATTAGTGTCTTCCCACCCCATTTTCCATGTTGTTCCCTGGAGAGATAATATAAAAGTTCCTTTTAGAGCTGAATGCTCAGCAGTCCCTTGTTCTCAGGACATATGAGTTTCCACATCAACCATCATCTCCTGCAAACAGAAGCTTCTCTGACAAAGCTGAGTCCAACACTGATCTATAGGTATAATCATATTTAGAGGACAGTTTGATGCCATGTCTGTTTAGCAAAACAAAAGTTGTGCCCCCACCCCAGCCCATGATCTCCCCAGCCATAGGCTTTGACTTGGTTTTCAGTAACAGGTATGAGTTCCTCCTGTGGATTTGATTCCTTAGTTTACCCTCAGACCCATACATCCAGGTCATCCTTAGTCAGGGTTACTTCCATCTCTAATACATTACTTATTGCACTGTGATTCAATTGTTAGAGTAGCAAATAGCCCCACAAGATTAAATGGCCAATACTATAAAATCTCTAGTCTATCAGTCGGAAGACGAATCTTTCCAGTTTCATGGGTCAGTCACCTGGTCATAGGACTACCACTGTTGTTCACCTTATGCTAAATACATGGGCAGAATGCCTAGTGCGTTAATGAGCTAGTGAACTTTTCCTGACCTGAGTCCTATCTCCTGCGCAGTGTTTCTGGATCCAGCCACAGACAGTTAGCTCTCTGTAATCTGCCTGCTTTACTGAATTCTTCAGAAAAGCGGAATTTCTCTCCTTTCCTTCTCCATATCCCTTCTTTAACATGCTTCCTTTAATGCTTTGGGCTGCCCTAGCATCTTCTGTTCCTTTACTTTTTCTCTAAAGCTTCCTTCTCCACACTATGTGGCTGCCGGTCAGCCACACGGCTGACCTCCGTGCAGGCTCTAAACCTGCATGGACTCGTGGAGATTTTCCTTCTCCCCTCCTCTTTAAGGCAGCTGCTGAGATTCCCAGCTTGCCTGCTCTGAGGATTTTTCTTTAAATTCTAAATAGAATTCTCCTAAAGCTTTCAGTCTATTCTTAAATTCTTTTATGAAGGAGACTTAGGAACTCCTCTAGGAGGAGTTTCTCCTCGTTTCACAATCACTTGTTGACTTCCTGTCTCCTTTTGACTCCCTATTTCCTCTTTTAGTAGCCTCTCGGCCAACATTTTATGAATAAGTGGGTAAATGTTAATGAGCACAACAGACTGCAAAACATATGCAGATATTTATTTAGCTTTACAAACTCAACTGGACTACTGGAGTTAAAATATACTATCATGTGCTCCTAACAGATTGTTAGTAAAGGAATTCTGCTCGTTTTTAATGGCCTAGGATAGGATCATCTTTAAACATGCCCTTCTTATCTATGCACAACCATAATAACCTTTTATCCAACCAACTTTATAAGTTCACATTCTCATTTTCTTCCTCTGTGAAAAAATCATCCTACAGCACAGCCGGAAGAAGCTCCCTAGAGCACTGTAGCACCCTGTGGCTTCCTGGACCTCCTGCCTGTGGTCTACAAGTTGACCAAAATAATAATAATAATTGAACTCTTGTTATTTACTCTTTATGTCTCTTATAAAGTGGCTGGCTGGCTGCTAGAATCTTCACCAACTCTACACAAGCGGTACATACAATGCACTGCCTGTCAACAATAACAGCATGTTTTCACTAGTATGAAAAAGTCTGGATTTTAAAAAAAAAAAAAAGATGAGAAAATAGATAACTTTTTGAGAACAGGAAGAAGATGAGTCAGAAGGAAGAGAGGGGACAAGTGAGGGGAAGGGATGGGCTGAATATCATCAAAGTATATATTAGATACATGTATGAAAATGTCATGCCAGGACCCACTCTTTTATATGATTAACATACACTAGTAAGTTAATAAGGGAGTCGTCATCTACTATGATTTCTTTTCATCCAACCTTTGTATAAACAGCTCATTCACCCAGGGTAATTTCAATAATTAGAAAGTGAGATTTTTTTTATTATTATTTGTTTATTTTTAAGGGATTCTACAATATAATAACACAGTTGTTTGCAGATAACATTGATGTTACTCAGTTTGCCATACAATTAGGTAATTGGTGCATTTTGCAAGTATCTATGTCCAAATTTTGAACAACCCAAGTTCCCATAGTCCAGTTGGAGAAGTTGTATGCACAGGCATGTTGATCAATTAGGAGTCCAGACTATATTTCTGTACTCTCATGATTCACCCCTATCTCTCTGCAGCCCTTACATTCTACCACATCTCCTCTTCTGCAATTTGTTCCCTGGGCTTTGGGAAAGGGGCACAAGTGGGTGAAAAGAAAACAGTCTACTTTCTTTGGAGTTGTCATTTTGGACTCTAGTCTGTTCAGGTTGTTTCCCTTCATGAGTTGACAGTTTTTCCAGTGATACCTTTTTAGTCATACTAACAAAGCACAAGAAATTGGATGTATAGGCATTTAAGCAGTACTAATTATTATGTCAAGCTAAGCTGTAAGCATAGACACAGATGCTTGGATGGTATGCTAATCTGCAAACTGTGGTTTCTCTATAAAGGGTGACAAGTTCTTATTGTGGCTTATAACATCTCCTAACCACTAGAGGACATAAGCTTGTGGCATCCACTGTGAGTTATTTCTCCAAGGAGAGAGCTAATAGCCAATTAGATTTGCGATATATATAGACACTTGGCTGCCACTGCTGCACAGTATCTCCAGGCTGCTGAGGTGTAGCTGATACTGACGGAGGAGTCTTGCTTGTCTCAGGGAGACCAATATTTTGCTATATTGCTTTAGTGGCCTTTGATAATGCTCTCTGGCATTTCAGGGGCCAGTTGTATGCTAGCAAGTGATGTCTCATAACATTTTTTCATGCTCACACCAGGTCTTCGACAACAGGGACTTACTGCCTTTCTCCTTGCATATATCCCACTTATAGGCAAAAGGCCTTTAAAATGTCAAATATTCCTCTGTAGTATTTCAAATAAAATGGTATTGGCATTGGGCAGCAAAGCCACACATATCAAAGACATTTTTTCTTCTAAATGTTGAATAAGTCCTTTTGGTTTCTTTAGATAAACAGAATGATGCTCACCTGGCTGACTACAGAGAATGCAGCATCTAGATCACCCTCATTATGACCCATAAAGTTCATTTGTGCAGTTGTTTGTTTTTAAAAAATGCATTCTTAAGCCGGGCGTGATGGTGCACCCCTTTAATCCTAGCACTTGGGAGGCAGAGGCAGGCGGATCTTTGTGAGTTCAAGGCCAGCCTGGTCTACAGAGCGAGTTCCAGGACAGCTAGGGTTATGGGAGACCTTGTCTCAAAAAGACCCCCCCCAAAAAAGGAGGATATCAGCAAGGAGGGACAAGTAGAGAATGACAAGCTCCAAAAGGAAATGGAAGTACTAAGAAATCACTAGATGAAATGAAAAACAAAATGGAACATTCATCCAATCAATAGAAAAGGATAGGAGAAAGCCTAAGAAGCAGAATAGATGAAGCAGAAAATATAATATTAGACCTGCAGGAAAACACAGAACATCTAAAATGCTCAAGTGAAGACAATGAGAAAAAAAAACCCACAAGAGTGGAATAAACAGGAAATTTAGGATACTATGAAAAGACAAAATCTCCACATCATGGGTAGAAAGGAAGGAGAAGAAACCCAAGACAACAGTATTGACCAAATATTCAACAGGATGATAGAAGAAAATTTTGCTAAACTGAAAAAAGATAAAACTATATAAATAAATACAAGAAGCACAAAGAGCACCAAATAGACAAGACCAGAAAAGAAGCTCCCCATGCCATATCATAGTTAAAATGCTTGATGCTCAAGATAAAGACAAAATACTGAGGGGCTGGAGAGATGGCCTAGTGGTTAAGAATGCCGACTGCTCTTGCAGAGGACCCGGGTTTGATCCCCAGCACCCACATGGTGGCCACGAACCATCTGAAACTCCAGTTCCAGGAGAACTCCAGTTCCAGGGGAATCCAACGCCATCTTCTGACCTCCGCACCATTGTATGACATGGGTGCACAGACCTGCATGCAGACAGTGCATTCCTACACATACAGGAATAAATAAAATTAAAAAAATTAAAATGATTAAAATAAAGACAAAATACTGAAAGGCACAAGAGTAAAAACAACAAATTACATACATGGGGGAAACCCATCAGAATTACAGTTGACTTCTCAGTACAAGCTATGATAGTCAGAAGAACATGGACCAAAGTATCCCCAGTGCTAAATGACTTTAGATGCCAACCCAGATTACTATACCCAGCAAAAATGTCAATTATACTTGAAGGAGAAAGAAAAATATTTCATGACACAAGCAAGATGAAAGAATACATGTAAAAAAATACCAACAACACTTCAGAAAATTATTGAAACAATCCAAGAACAGAAGAAAGGAACAACTATCTGCAACCAACTAAAGAGAGAAACTAATAAAAGCTTAAGAGCATAAATACAAAACTAGACCAAGAATGCAAACCAAGAATAAGTAGAAAGGAAGCAACACACATCTCTCAATAATGACCTTAAATATCAATGGATTAAACTGCCCTAACAAAAGACATAGACTAGGAGAATTGATTAGGAAACAGAATCTATCTATATGCTGCGTACAAGAAACTTTTCTCACCCTTAAGGACAGACACGAACTCAAAGTGAAAGGATGGAATTAAATATTCCAAGTAAATGGTATCAATAAGCAAGCAGGAGTTGCTATTTTAATATCAGACAAAATAGATTTCAGACTAAAGTCAATTAGAAGGGACAAAGAGGGCTAGGGCCACTACATCCTTATCAGAGGAACAATTAACCAGGAAGACATCACAATCCTAAATGTTTGTGTACCAAACTCAGGTGCACTGAACTATATAAACACAATTCTCCCAGTCCTCTAGACACAGAGTAATCCCAATACACTAATAGTGGGGGAATTCAGTACTCAACTGAGCCCATTGGATAGATCAATGGAACAAAAAATAAACAGAGAAACACTGGAACTGAACAATACAATATAATACAACAAATGGACCTCACAGACATCTACCGAATATTTCACCCAAACACCATAGAATATACTTTCTACTCAGCACCCCACAGACATTCTCCAAAATTGAACACATACAGGGACCCAACAGAAACCTAACAAATCTAAAATGACTGAAATAATCTCATGCATTCTATCAGACCACAATGCCATAAAGCTCAACATTAACACCAGAATAACCCCAACTAGCTGCAAGAACACATGGAAACTAAAAAGCACAATACTAAAAAATGAATGGNGAAACACTCTGACCAACACCAACTTGGGGAGGAAAGGGTTTATTCAGCTTACATCTCCTGGTTCATAGTTCATCACTCAGGGAGCACAAGGCAGGAACTCAGGGCAGGAACCTGGAGGCAGGAGCTGAAGCACAGCCCATGGAGGAATGCTGTCCACTGGCTTGCTCGCTACTGGCTTGCTCTCTGGCTCATGCCCAGCCTGCCTTCTTATATTGTCACTGCTCAACAATCAAGACAATACACAACAAATGTGGCCACAGGCTAATCCAATGGAGCCAATTCCCCAACCGAGGCTCCCTCAACCCAGGTGTGTCAAGTTGACACCAAAGCTATCCAGCACAATAGGTGTTCAATGTAAATTGAACTACTTCATTCTTGAATGAATGGCTATTCTTGAGTATTAAGTTCAGCAAATATCCAAGCTCAAACCCTTTCCTATCCAGCTTTCATGTCTGCTATTCCACTGCCTCATAAAATGACATAATTATCATTTCATATTATTCAAATTGTAACCCTTGTAGCCATTTTGGACTTTGGGCTTTTTTCAGTCCTAAGACCCATGGGCTCCTTCAGCAAATCTCCATGGACATGACCACTGCATCACTCCCGCCCTTTCTAGTATAATGAGGGGTGCCATTTCAGGCCTTAACTGAGAAAAGTGACATTAATAGGTCTTACTGTTTAACAAATACTTTCTCATAATATTACAGCATCCCAGTTATGAACTATGTCTTGAGTTTCTGGAAGTATCTATTTGCAGAATACTCCCGTTTCCACCAACCTTGTCACAGTCATGAGGGGTTTTCTCCAACAGCTGCTCTCAACAGCAGGAATCGCACATGGCATCACACCAGCCAACCACCAACAGGCCACCAACAGTGTGTCATTTTCAGAGAAGACATCAAGGAAATGTATAAATAAATAACCAATATATTTATTCCTGTTTATCTACGCACATATCAAGTGTCAGATATATGTCTCATTCACTAACTGACAGCTAATTGGGCCAAGCACTGCACTGTTTGTAAATACATATGAAACAAAATTCCCGACTTTAAATTTACAGTCTTAGCAGGAAGATATGAGGATGGGGAATCCAAAAATAAATAGCAAATAGTGATGCTAATAAGACAAGGGAGGAGAAACGTTACCTGATTACTCACAATTTGGGAATATCATTTTAGAAAAAGATACAGGAATTTATCATGCTCTTTGTCAGAGTCTCTGACAGACCAAGAGTCTGTCGCTATTACTTTAGATGTAATCTGAAATATATGTTCTAAGATTTTCACGGTGAATATAAACTAATAGTGATATTTCAGACACAAACACAGTTACAAAGGTAGAATCCATGACTTCTAGCCAAGAAGGTGCAGTAAGACAGACCACTTCTGCTCCAAACACAACGCAATGATAGCTTACATGTGGGAAGTCAATACCAGAAAGACAGCCCTGGAACCAGACGCATAGTTCTGTTTTAATCTAGACTCCCAACTCTCCCAGTACAGGAATGACTTTTAAAAAATGGAGAATCTGGATGAATGACTTTGACTTCATCTTGCAACAGAAAAGTTTCTGCTCAAAATGTAAATAAGTTCACTGAACCAAGTGCTCTTGTGACCTGAGCATATGACCTTAATGCCTCTGGGACCCCACTTTGCCCTCCAGCCAAGATAGCTGGTGAATGTAGGTATGCTCATTTAACATCAAAGCACTGCAAGCAGCACACTGAGAAATCTGCTTGGTGTGTATAAGATATTTTAAGTCTAGGGATCAAAGGGCAAGATTCTCTGATGAGACAAGGGTGAATCCAAGCTTGTAGTTCCCCATCTGATGCTGGAGAAGTGAGTTTGAATAAAAGTATGGGTGAGGCCTGGCTTGGGAGCAGAGTTCTGTGACGATCTGAAGGAACAGAGTCTCAGAAATTGGGTCCTTTCTTGGCTATTAATACTTAATACTAAGAGTTAGGCAGATTCTTTATTCAGCTACAACCATAATGTGGTTCAGAAATGTCACATCCCAGGGCAAAGGCTTGCTGCTTTTCTAAGGTGATACAATTGCAAGAAACAGAATTAAAGAAAAAAAGGACAGTGACAGAGAAGAAGAAAGCTTGCCTCATTGAGCATCTCCTGAGACTCTCCTGAGATTTTCTATAAATTATTTCTGAATCATGACAGTAATAAGGCTCTCATCCTCCACTGGATAAAGCTTTCTGAAACAGGTCTCTACTCACTCACACACACCTCTAGGCTGAGCATGTCTGAGTCCATGTTACTGCCTTTATGAAGCTTATAATTGCAGGATTGCAATCTGCAATTATACGTTGCATAAACCCTTTCTCCCTTAAAGTTGCTTTCGTCAGAATATTTTATAACAGCAAGGACACATATATTCATTAGAATGGTGTTGATCTGGGGCTAGGGAGGTGGCTCAATGCATAATAGCACATACTGAACAAGCATAAGGAACTGAGTTCAAGTCCCCAGCATCTATGTGCCAATAACTCCAATGCTGCAGGGGATGGAAACCAAAGGATCATGAGGCTTGCTGCTGATAACCTAGCTCCAGGCTCATTGAGAAACCCTGAAAAGGGAATGGTAGAGAACAATATAGCAGGACACCCAATATCATCCTTTGGCCTGCACACAGGTATGCATACCACACACATGCACACATAAAAAAAAAAAAACCTGCTGATCATTTTAGCAGTATGAATTCATTCGCTGAGAATATACTGTGCATATTTAAATCTCAAAGTCTTTTAGGTTCATAATATTCTCCTTTAATTTATTTTGTGAGAAATGTCAATGTAACATCAGGAGTTATTTCTTGTTAATAAAAGCACCAAGGGAAACAGGAGACTTTGTTATGATACATTTCTAACTCGGGTTAATCTCCAAGGCACCAATGCAAGGCATTTAAAGGACAGGTCACAGATGCTGTTCCCCAGGTCCTCTTTTTCCTTTTACATGGTGGTTAGTAGTTTGAGTCACGCAATTGTTTAGTAAAGAAAAGGAGTGAGAACTTGGATCACCAATCCCAACTCTTTTGTCTTCATGTATTCTGCCTTCCCATTCCTCCAGGATGCTTGGATGTAGGAATAAGGAGCACGGGTGTGGAGTTGCCCAGGCTCACACTCCTTCCCTTTCAAGCCGCAATCCCCTAAATCTACAGATGCTGTTCCCCAGGTCCTCTTTTTCCTTTTACACGGTGGTTAGTAGTTTGAGTCACGCAATTGTTTAGTAAAGAAAAGGAGTGAGAACTTGGATCACCAATCCCAACTATTCTGTCTTCATGCATTCTGCCTTCCCATTCCTCCAGGATGCTTGGATGTAGGAATAAGGAGCACGGGTGTGGAGTTGCCCAGGCTCACACCCCTTCCCTTTCAAGCCGCAATCCCCTAAATCTACAGAGACTCAATTCTCTCTTTTACCTTCAGCTCTGGGCCCTTGAGAGGAAGTTGTCAGCTTTGCTTTCCCACTAAAGAGCAATTAAATGGTTGAACATTTCTGCTGAATAGAATTTGTGGTATATATGACCATTTAATCCGACCAATCTCCTCTGACAGCCCAAATCAGATTACCTGTTTCTGCAGAGTACCCATCCCACTTCCTGCAGCAGCAGACAAATCAATCTCACTGATCTCTTTGGGCTTTCACAGCTAATCCTTGACCAGGTCAGCCACAAAATTATGTTAAGCCTCTTTGACAGCATGAGAAAGCCAGAATCGTAAATATAATTAGTTGTTCTTTTCTACACTTTCTAAGGGACATTTCTTGCCTGTGGAGGTTGAGGGTTAGGAGCAAGAAAAAATGATGAAGGAAAGGAGAAGGCCAACAACAACATAACAACAAACAGCACCAACAGGAGAAAGCGGAAAGCAGAAGCACATTGCAGAGACTTCCAAGCTCTCTGTGAAAGCCTTTGAGCTGTAGCGTGTGGGGATTATTCAGCACTGAGAGCAGGTGACTACTGTTAAACACTCTTACTCTATAAAACACAATTATTTTCAGCAATAGTCATGGAATGGAATAAGTAATAGCTAAAAAAGATCTAATGACACATTTTTCCTTTTATAAAATGTTGTTGTAGAATCTGGCCAGTTTCTTTTTTTGAGTTTCTTTGTTATATTGCTTGACAATTGTATGCATTTATATAATGAATTTTAGTCATTGTCACCTCTAATCCTCTCTCTCAACCCCTTCTCTCACTGAAGCACTTCTTTCCAACAAGTCCCCCTACTTTCATGCCTTCATTTCATGTGTGATCCTGAGTTTAATTAGAGTTCTTCGCTAGACTGTAGGAAGGAGATTATGTACTGGGGCCAGGGCAATTTATCAGTGGCTACAGCACTGGAGAAAATGGCACTGCCTCCCCAAACAACCAGTAGCTGCCAATACTCCCCAAGAGATGGGTAGGCTCACAGGTTTTAAAAATCCAAAATATCTAAACCTCCTAAATCATATTGATGATTTCTTTAATTAGTTCTCTATAATTTTATTTATTTAGCCTGATGATTGATGGCTGATTGGATTGATTGATTGATTGATTGATTGATTGATTGATTGATTCAGGATCTTGATATGAAACCAGGCTGGCCTTGCACTCCTAGGCACTGGAGCTACAGGCGTGCATACTACACCCTGGATTAGTTATTTCACTTTAAAGAAATTACCAAAGATTAGAATAATAATAAATTTTAAAGAATTCTTTGAATTTAATAAACTATTTCATGCAAGAACTAAGGTTTGTACTTCTGAAACCAAAATATTCCCTCTCACGGCCTGCATTGTCTCACTGTGTTCACAGTAGCACGAGTGAAACTCCATGTGGAATGATCACATTGAAAGAACTCAAGTTCTACCTCTTGCTCTTCACACTTGCTGTGCTAACTTGGCTAATTTGGTTTACTTTCCTTTTTTCTTTCTCAGTATTACAGTCATGAGAGAGTCCCTTCATTTCACTCTGTATTGACTCAGAGTACCTAAGGAATACGTTTCCATTCTAGCCACCATACTTTAAGGTATGCTCTGATAATTTCATAAAGCTAGGACCAGCACTAATTTATTCATTCCACAAATATTTTAAAATTTACTTTGTGTGAGGCACCACTGTCCTTCTATTTTTGTCTTTTTATTTATTTTAAAGTTGGCATGCACAGCCCTGGGTTTCTTTGACATTTCATACATACTGTGTTCTTACTCGCCCCATCCCTGACCCCAACAATGCCCTCCTGACCCCACTCTTGCTGACCCCATTCCTCCCATCTGACAGCCCTGTGAGGAACACGGAGCCCCCAGTTCATAAGAACAAGCACCAAAGACTCAGAGTCCTGACAGCAAGGTAGTTTGTTTCAGGATCCTGAAATGGCCTGTGTGCTGACTGAGCCAAGGAACAGCTTCTAGGTGCCTACTTCACGTCCTTGCCGGCTGAGTGCTCAGGAAGGTACCACCCTACAAGTCATTTGTCCTCGTTTGTCTCTTTCTCAACAAACACCACGTGTGGATTGAGCACTACATTTTACATCCTGTTTATTTTAAAGCTTTCAGGCACATGATCCACAGATCATTAGGCAAGCATGGCCTTGTTATGACATTGTTAATAATTTTCATTCTAAACTTCTACTTTGTGGGGAATAGATTTCCTAGCAAGCATCAGCAGAAGCCTGGTGTTTCCTGTTTATCCACAGCTGGACCAAAGCTGAGTGATGATACTTTTGTCTTAAAAATGGGCCATTTCTTAAAAAATTTTATAACACCACTTCTACTGTCACATTGCATATATTTACTACCCCATTCTCTCTCCTCTGTCTCTCTCTCTCTCTCTCTCTCTCTCTCTCTCTCTCTTCCTCTCTTATGGATCCTTTTTTAGTTTCATGATCTATAGCAACACACACACACACACACACACACACACACATATACACACACAGCTACAATCCACATAAGAGAGTAATATTGTATTTAGCATAATGATTTGCAGTTTCGTATATTTTCTTTTTTTTTTTTTTTTTTTTTTTTTTTTTGGTCTTTTCAAGACAGGGTCTCCCCGTAGCCCCAGCTGTCCTGGAACTCACATTGTAGACCAGGCTGGCCTTGAACTCACAAAGATCCGCCTGCCTCTGCCTCCCAAGTGCTAGGATTAAAGGCGTGCGCCACCACGCCCGGCCGTATATTTTCTTATAAAAGTCATGATTTCATTTTTCTTTATCCCGTATATTTTCTTATAAAAGTCATGATTTCATTTTTCTTTATCCCTGGCTAAAACTCTATTGATGATGAGGATGGATGGATGGATAGATGACAGAGAGATAGATAGATAGATAGATAGATAGATAGATAACATTTTCTTTATCAATTTATCTAGTAATAGACTGGTTTCATCTAGACTGGTTTGATTTTTTTTAAGTATTTGTCACAGTGTATTTTTATTTTCTTTTTGAGACAGGGTCCCTGTAGCCCCAGCTGTCCTGGAACTCACTCTGTAGACCAGGCTGGCCTTGAACTCACAGAGATCAGCCCTGCCTCTGCCTCCCGAGTGCTGGGATTAAAGGTGTGCACCACCATGCCCAGCCTTCACAGTGTATTTTTAATGTGTGACTCAGAACCCATCATATGTTTTGTCATAGAAACTAGAGACAAACTATGCAAGAAAAAACACTGAATCTTTATGAGCTCTGGACAAAATATTTAGCTGATTTCATGTATGTCAAAGATATGCAGAATACATGAGAATTGTCTATGAAGAATGTATGACAGAATATAAGCTGTCAAGTATCTGGCTGCAGTGATGAACACAGGCGCTGAAGCACTCCTCTGAGACACTCTGGTTTGACTAGCAGAAGGAGCAGACCAGTCATAGGAAATTTTAACTTCTCACTTTGACTCAAAGTTAAGAACTTTTAGAAAATTGCTTCTTATCCTCTAGTCCTAAGTAGAAACTTAAAAATGTCTCCTTTGGCAAGTACTGAATGAAATAAATTGGTATCTTGTATCAAAACCACAAACTTTATATTCTGTTATTTGGAGGCTTTGAAAAAGATTTTTTCATTACAGAGAACTTTAAACTTGGGTAGAACTTGGTTTTAATTACAGCTATGAATGGCCATCATGACACATGACTCAGATCTTTAAAAAAAAAAAAAAACTCTGCTCATGAAGCCACAGCTGAAGAGCAGCCCCTGCTGTCCCCAACTTTGAATCCCCCATGGAGTTCACCAAGCCTTCCTAGAGCTCTCTCAATGACTGAGCATCACAGGTGTACTAACTGGTGCCTGTGCTGTGTGAGTGTGATCTGAGGACCCTCCTAGGGTCCACTGTAATTAATCACTTGGTTCCCAGAATGGCATTAAGGGAAGGTGACAGAACCTTTGTGAGGTAAAGCCTACTGCAGGGTCTTTAGGTAACTGGGGGCATGCTGCTGGAGGGGATTCCTCTTGTACACACGCACATTCCCATGTGAAATGTTATCATTCACTGACTGGCCTTGTGAGGGATTCTTTTGCTTGGAAATTCTAAGCCATTCAGTTGGCTAAAACTTTACAGAGTGAGTTCCAGAACAGCTGGGGCTACAGGGAGACCCTGTTTTGAAAAGACCAAAAAAAAAAAAAAAAAAAAAAAAGAACTGCAAGCAGTCATAGATGTCTTTTTCTAGGAAGTCTCTCTCTGTCTTTCTGTCTCTCATATCATGACTAAAGGACCTGTGGCTCCTGCCTCCTATAGCTTCCATAGGCACTCCCACCAGTTAATCTCACAAATCTAATCTCATTCTGTGTTACTTATCAAAAGACCCGAGGTGAAACACAACTCCACCACTTGAAGTTGGGACAAATAAGGACCTTCTGTGAAGATTATTTTCTTCATCTGTGAAAAGAATATTTATAAGGGATATGATGAGGCTGGAATGAGACACGGCATCAGTGAACAGAGTAGCCAACCTCCTCACACATAGAAATTAATAAACATAAATATCCTTTCTCAGTTTTCATGAATCTCAGCATTTCTCTGGCATCATTTAAAAAATACATTTTTCAACAACTGATGCAATGTGTTTAAGTACCAGGGAAGACACATGATGAATAGGAAAAGGAATTCTAAAGGTAAATGCAACAATAAAGATGTAAAACCCAAGATTCTGAAGGTGATAGAAGAAAACGTTAGCAGCAACTTACAAGACATATATGTAGGGAAAGACTTTCTAAATCAAACAGCAGCTGCACAGGAAATAAGGTTGACAATTGACAAGTGGGACCTTATTAAACTCAAAAGTTTCTGTACAGCAAAAGAAACAATCAGGGAAGTGAAGAGAAAACCCACAGACTGGGAGGAAACCTTCACTGCTGATACATCTGACAGAGCATTAACTTCCAGAATACATAAACTACTCAAAAAACAAAGAAGTAAGAAAACAAATGACTCATTCAAAAGATGGAATAAAGAGCTGAACAGAGACTTCACAAGAGAGGAAATAGAGATGGCTGAGAAACATCTTAAAAAGTGTTCAACATTGCTAATAATTAAGGAAATGCAAATTAAAGCCACTTTAAGATATCACCTCACCCCAATAAGGCTGGATAGGATCAAGAAAACAAATGATATCAAATGCTGGAGAGGGTGTGGGGAAGGGGGAACATTCATCCACTGCTGGTGGGAATGTAAACTTGTACAACCACTGTGGAAGGCAGTGTGGAGAACCCTTAAAAGACTCAAAATGAGCCTACCACCTGACCCAGCCATACCACTTCTGGGAATATATTCATCAGACTCTTCCTATGGCAGAGACACAGCCATGTTTATTGCAGCTCTCTTCAGCTGGAACCAATCCAGTGCCCCTCAACCAAAAAGTGGATAGAGAAAATGTGGTACGTCCACACAATGGAGTTCTATGCATCAGTAAAGAAAGATGATATCATGAACTTTGCAGGTAAATGGGTGGAACTAGAAGATTTTAAGTGAAATAACACAATCCCAGAAAAACAAAAGATGAATGGTATCCCTCATCTGTGGATGCTAGTACCAAGTACCTAGGTGTAAGACAAACTGAGCAACATTAATGTTATATTCCTCATGATCTGAAAACAATTGTGCTCTTATATTGTGAATCTCTAAACAGCTTCTATATTTAACCTATCACTTATTTTCAAACCTTGGATTTTTGGTATATGATGGAGGGTATGTATGCATCTTTTAGAGTAATATAAAATTAAAATGGAAATATGCAAATCAAGAAATATGATATGGAAATAACATACAGTTTGTTTTCTTTTTTTATGTGTATGAGTGTACTGTCTGCATGCAGGTTGGTGCACCGGTGTTGTGTAATGCCACAGAGGTCAGAAGAGGGCATTGTATTCCACTGGAACTGGAGTCAAAGACAGTTCTTAGCTGCCATGTGGGTGCTGGGAATCAAACCCGGGGTCCTGTGCAAGAGCAGTCAGTACTCTTAACTGCTGAGCCACCTCTCCAGCCCCACAGTTTGTTTTCAAAAGATACAACTTTAATATAGGTGCAATGTAATAGGCTGGTGCAACTTAGCCTTTCTGGGTGCTTAATGACCATACTTAAGGCCCATACCAATTTGGCCAAGGGACCTAAGGGATAACCCTCAGAGGTCAACCAAGTCTTAGGGGATTATGCATGGGGACATCTCTTGAAATGTCCTTCAAATGTGGGTCACCAGTCTTCCCTTCAGGGAGGTCTTGTAGATCCACTTATGGGACTTCAGCCAGTGTCCAGTCTGTAAAGAGGAAAGTCTACTCATGCCTCAGAAAAGGAAGCCTGGTCTAGCAACACCTGATTTTGTCCTTGATTGAATGGAACTGGTAAATGAAAAGCTGAAAGGAGCTCCCACCACCCCCCCCCAAAAAAAAAAACTAAGTGACCCATGAGGACCAGATCCTCAAATGACCTTGAGAAAACAAAAACCTTGGTTAGTCTGGGCTAACTGTGTGGCCTTAAGCATCCAAAATGAAAGTAAAACCAGAAATAAATAATCAGTAAGGCCTGAGAAATTGTACTTCAGATATAAAACTTGAGATCTTAGTAAAAAGACAAAAAGAAAAAAGAGAGAGCACTATTGTTTGGCCTGTCTTCAATTCTACTGGCAAGTGCATTTATTCTGTGGCTGCCACTGCTTTTGCCATTCTTCACAGACATGAGACACAGTTTTTTAACCCTCCAGTATGGACTGAAGACTCATGTTTCTCCAAGAATCCTCCAAACTTTCAATGCTAGATGGGGACTACTGAGATATCCGGGCAGGATGGATGGTTTTTTGGGCTTGCCAAGGAGGAACCTTCAAGTACTTCCTTAAGGAAAACAGGACATCTTTTAGAAAAAATATCCTCCAATTCAAGTGATATGTGTATGTATGTATGTATGCATGTATATATTCATGTGTGCATATATATAACTATGTATATATGTATATATATTGAAGCAATACAAGTTAGAGACAACAAAAAAAGAACTGGAGAAAAAAACTCTGGAAAGTCTCAGAAAAAGATGGAAGACATGTGTGGTAGAGTGCAGGGCCTCAGGTAGGGTGGGGGTCATGGAAAGGAAAGTGATTCTAAATTCGATTGAGAAATGATGTATGATTTATGGAAAAAGTTTAATAATAAAAAAGAAATTTACAAACTATGTACAAAAAACAATAAAATCCTCATTTGCAAAATAATGGATGGAACTGGAGACTATCATGTTAACTGGAAAAAGCAGACTCAAAATACAAATATTGTTTGTTTTCTCTCATACACATAATCTAAATTTATAAGTATACTTAGTAACTTTCTGTTTTTCATATATGTTTGCATACGAAGGCTTAAAGGGAGGGAGGGAGAGAGGTGAACAAGACATGGAAATGAATGTGAGCAAAATACCAGAATGAACATATATGAATGTGAGCAAAATACCAGAATGTGCACATATGAATGTGAGCAAAATACCAGAATGTGCACATATGAACGTGAGCAAAATACCAGAATGTGCACATATGAACGTGAGCAAAATACCAGAATGTGCACATATGAACGTGAGCAAAATACCAGAATGTGCACATATGAACGTGAGCAAAATACCAGAATGTGCACATATGAACGTGCACATATGAAAACGTCATGACAAAACCCATTGCTTTGTCTCTGAACTGAAAAAAAAAAAAGATTTAAAAAAGCACAAAATTCAAAAAATGCACCAAAATAAAAATCACAATTCTTAGGTTTTAGATAGTTGTGATTTCTAGTGTTATTTACTTATTTTTCTTATTTTTTATTTTATAATTTTTAGTCTATTAACATTCAGTAACTATAATCTCCCTTGTTTCAAGCACTGTTCCAGAAACTGAGTGATAAGCTGTAGGCTGATCATAAAATTCAAATACAGGTATGGGAAGCTCCCTCAGTTGGTAAAGTGTTTGTCGTGCATGAAGATCTGAGTTCAATCCCCAGGATACAGTTAAAAAGCCAGGCCTAGCTCATACACTCATAGTCCCAGCACTGGGAGGACAGACACAGCGGGAGAGCCTGTCTTAACCGAGGTGGACGGCTCATGTGGACAACAGCCATGGTTGTCCTCTGACTTCCACACTCATGCACACACCTGCCCATATGGGTGTAACCATATAGATGGGCAAAATATATATACACAGTGAATACATAAATACATAAAATTCAAGTACACATTCTCATGTGCACACCCTCATAAAACCAGCTTAACAGATGGATTCTTCTAGATGTTTTCTCTATTTATCCGCTAATATTTGTGTGAATTTCACATTTTTGCATATTCATAGATTCTTAACAAATTGATCACACTATGACTACACTTCCATGACTTCATTTTTTATTATTTTTATATGTATGAGTGTATTGCCTGCATGTGTGGTGGAAGTATGCCCATGTCAGGCAATGCCTGTGGAAGTCAGAAGAAAATTCTCCTGAAAGTGGAGTTACAGATGGCTGTTAGCTGCCATGTGGGAACTGGGAATCAAACCCAGGTCCTCTGCAAGAGCATCCCAGGGCTCTTAACTATTGAACTATCTCTCCAGCACTGTGACTTCATTTTTTTATAACTTAAGAATATAACCAGGAAATTTCTCATGCTGGTTTATAAGTGTCATAAAAAAGAAAGCCAACACAAAACCAAAAAAAATAAAATGTTCATCAATGGCACATTAAAGGAAAGTAGGAACCCAGTAATAATTGTGGCTCAGTGTTACATACACCAAATGATTATGAAATATACAAATCCCACAATGAATAGATTTCAAGTTGAAAAATACCTGGACTTAGCAGGATGGTAGCAGTTTGTTTATTATGGTGTGGTGGAAGAAGGGCTGCCTTACATGGGTCTGAGCATTTGACCACCAGATGCGGGTGGGCGTGCATGGTTTATAATGCACATGGTGAAATGAGGTAATGGGTAGACCCTGGAGATGTAGGCGTGTATGTGCTGTAAATTCCCTTACAGCTGGTTCAGCTGGCTGTGGTTTCCTGCAGTTACCACAGTTTCTCTCAAAATTGGGCAGAAAGAATGGCTGCATTTGTGTCATGTTCAAATTGTTCCCCAGTACATCAGTTGTGTTGAAGGAGTTTCATATACCTTACTATAGCAGAATTTGTATGTACAGTAAAGTCCCATCAGGAAATTTTTTTCATTAAAAAGAGATGCTTTATTTTTATTATTTTTATTTTATGTGTACAAGTGTATTGGTTGCATGTAGGTAAATGCAACTGTGTCATGCACAGAGGTCAGAAGAGGGTGTCAGATCCCTGGAACTGGAGATACAGATGGCTGTTAGCCACTATTGGGTGCCGGGAATCAAACCCGGGTCCTCTACAAGAGCAGTCAGTGCTCTTAGCTGCTGAGCCAAAGAGATGCTTTGGCTTAAGAGAGTCCATTATTGAATTAACTACTTAAATAAAAATGGCACAAGAAGTTGTTAAGCCTCTAAATAATCTGCGTATACCTAATTTGTACAGGTCAGAAAAAAATGGAACTTTCTATAATAGTTTTCTCATTTGTGTTTTAAATTAGCTAATATTAATCAATACATTTCCTAACATAATCGATAAAAGAAAACAAGACCATCAAATAATTCCTCTTTGGTTTGAAAATATATGCATCTCTTTTTTCCTGTATCTACAGTTAATATTGGGACACTTTCCTACGGTCACATTTTCATGTTAAACGGGTTCTCATGACCCAGATCAATCAAGGCCCTTCTGGCTCCTGACATTGATCATTAAGAGGAACATGGACAATAAAGTTTAGAAACAATATACCTGCTTCAAGGTCTCATCTCTCTCAGAGAGAATGGAACTACTAAAATCTGTGATAGAAAACCATGGACTTCCTGGGGCTGGAGAGATGGCCTAGCGGTTAAGAGCGCCGACCACTCTTACAGAGGACCCAGGTTCGATCCCCAGCACCCACATGGCGGCCAAGAACCATCTGAAACTCCAATTCCAGGAGAACTCCAGTTCCAGGGGAATCCGACACCCTCTTCTGACCTGCATTGCATGACACAGGTGCACAAACCTGCATGCAGACAGTACATTCATACACTTACAGAAATAAATAAAAAATTTTTTAAAATTAAAAAAAAGAAAACCATGGACTTCAAACTGCAATTTATTTGTACAGACTATAACCACTAAACCTGACCTCATATGGTATTTTACAGATTCACCCAGTTTTTCAAAATTACCTCATCTAATTTAATGAAATTGCATCCCCCCCAATCATACTATTAATCATTTTCATATTCATTCAGGGATTTTTCCCATCCCATGTGATTTAAAATCATTCCAGTTTACTTTGGAAAATAAACTTACCAAGAATTTCCAGAAAAGTCTGAAGAAATCAATTACTACTAGCATGCCTAAAGTACCTGGGGGAACCTTCCCTGGCAGAACTGAATTGATGGTGCCATCTGCCTGACTGGTGAATGTCTCAGTTACTTGGAACATGTAAGTCCCTCGAGTGTTACTTTGGTTTCATTTGCCCTACCTTTGTTCTGGAGAAAGTGATTTCAGGAACAGGCTATCAAAGGGGTCATAGGCAAAAAAAAAAATCTACTGGTCTGTTTGAGGTAGACTAGAATGCCACCTCTGCTTCCCATGAGTAGTGATCTTTCCTAAAAACCTCCAGCTTCTTGGACTCAAAGATGGAGTGACTGTGAGTTTCAGGATTGACCTTGCCATGGACATACCAGCTCTGTATGCCAGACCTGCCCTTGAATCCAACTACAGTGTGCAGACATTCAGCTCTGTTATTTCAAGCTCTTGAAACAGACAACAGACTACTCCTCTGCCTCCTGCCTCCCTGCCTCCCTCCCTCCCTGCCTCCCTGCCTCCCTCCCTCCCTGCCTCCCTCCCTGCCTCCCTGCCTCCCTCCCTCCCTGCCTCCCTGCCTCCCTCCCTCCCTGCCTCCCTGCCTCTGCCTCCCTCCCTCGCCTCCTGCCTCCCCTCTGCCTCCCTCGCCTCCCTGCCTCCTCTCCCTGCCTCCCTGCCTCCCTCCTGCTCCCCCTGCCTGCTCCTCTCCCTGCCTCCCTGCCTCTGCTCCTCCGCTCCCTGCCTCCTGGCTCTGCCTCGCATCTCCTCCCTGCCTGCGCTCCTGCCCCCTGCCTCCCTGCCTCTGCCTCCTGCCTCTGCTCTCCTGCCTCCTGCCTTCCCTCCCTCCCTGCCTCTGCTCCTGCCCTCCCTCTGCCTCTGCCTCTGCCTTCCTCCCTCCCTCGCTTCCCTGCCTCCCTGCCTCCCTGCCTCTGCCTCCCTGCCTCCCTGCTCCTGCCTCCTCCCCTCCCCTCCGCCTCCCTGTGCCTCCCTGCCTCCCTGCCTCCTGCCTCTGCCATCCCTGCCTCCCTCCTGCCTGTCCCTGCCTCCCTGCCTCCCCTGCTTCTGCCTCCCTGCCTCTGCTGCCTCTCCCTCTCCTCCTCCTGCCTCCCTGCCTCTCCCTGCCTCCTTGCCTCCCTGTCTCCTGCCTCCCTGCCTCCCTGCCTCTGCCTCCTCCCCGCCTCCCTCCCTCCCTTCTGCCTCTTCCATCCTGCCTCTGCCTCTGACTCATCCCGCCGTGCCCTGCCCTCCTCCGCCTCCGCCTCCCTGCCTCCCTGCCTCTGGCCTCCCTGCCTCCCTGCCCCTCCTGCCCCTGCCCTCCTGCCTCCCTCCCCCCCTGCCCGTGCCGCTTGCCTCCCTGCCCTCCTGCCGCCTGCCTCCACTGCCTCCCCTGCCTCTGCCTCTGCGCCTCCTCGGCCTCTGCCCTCCTGCCTCCCTGCCTCCCTGCCTCCTGCCTCCTGCCTTCTGCCTTCTGTCCTCCTTCCTCCCTCCCTGCCTCTCCTCCTCCCTCCCTGCCTCCCTGCCATCCTGCCTCCCTGCCTCCGCTCCTTTGCTCCCTGCCTCCCTGCCTTCTGCCTCTGCTCCTGCCTCCTCCCCCCCTCTGCCTCCCTCCCCCCTGCCTCTGCCTCTGCCCCCTCCTCTTCTTTCCTCCGTGCTCGCACGCCTACTGCCTCCTCTCGCCTCTCCTATGCCTTCTGCCTCTGCCTCCCCCCCCGCTCGCTCCATGCACCTCCCTGCCTCTGCCTCCCTCCCTCCACTGCCCCTGCCTCTGCCTCTGCCTCCTGCCTCCCTGCCCTCCCTGCCTCTGCCTCCCGGCCTCCCTGACTCCTGCCTTGCCCTCCTGACCTCCCCCTCCTCTGCCTCCTGCCTCCCTGCCTACCGCCTTCTGCTCCCTGCCTCCCTGCCTCCCTGCCTCTGTCCCGCCTGCTCTTGCTCCCATCCCTCCCGCCCTCCTCCTCCCTGCCTCTGCCTCCCTCCCGCCCTGCCTCTCTGCCTCCCGCCTCCTCTGCCTTACCTCCCCCTGCCTCCTCCACTCCACCCCTCCCTCCCTGCCTCTCTGCTTGCCTCCTGCCTCCTGCCTCATCCTCCCTCCCTCCCCTCCCTCCCTCCCTCCCTCCGCCCTCCCTGGTCCCTGCCTCCTGCCTCCCCCGGCCTCCGCCTCCCTCTGCCATGCCTGCCCATCCCTGCCTCTGCTCTGCCTCTGCCCTCCTTGCCTCCCCTGCCTCCCTCGCCTCTCTCTGCCTCCCGCCTCCTCTGCCCTCTACCCTCCCTGCCTCCTCCTCCCCTCCCTCCCTCCCTGCCTCTTTGCCTCCTGCCTCCTGCCTTCAGCCTCCCTCCCTCCCTCCCGGCCTCTGCCTCCCTCCCTCTCTGCCTCCCTGCCTCTGCCTCTGCTTCCACCTTGGAAATTCAAAAGAGTTTTATAATATGGCATCTTGATCTAGGAACACTGAGAAGCAGACCTGGAGTGCAGTTTGGGTGGCCGAAATAACATTGCATCTTAAGGGCCTGGGTGAGGGTGCTGACTTTGCGGTTTGTGGGGACTTACAGAGCACCCTGCAGCTGCCTGCAGAGTTGCGTGGTGCTTCTAACTGGTGCAGCTGACTCAGCAGCCTGAGACCTTGAACTTTAAAACAAACAGGTCACTAGAGGATTTGGATTGGTGGGAAGCCACAGTTCACTGTGGCTTGTCCACAGGTATACAGCTGTTTATATCCAGTGAGGGAATAATTTCTGAAAACTAGGATTCTCCCATGCTTTACACAAATCCACAATGACCACTAAGACTCTTGGAAGCCAGCTGCTGCGGCTTAATATTGAACACTCAATGTTTGTAAACCATAATGAAACGCTTTCTGTTGCTCTTACTGTTTCTAAGCTGTGCGTGCAGCCATCTTCATTGGATGAGTGCGTTAGAGAACACAAACTGAGGTCCTCTAGTTTGGGGCCAGATACAGTGTCTTCAAGAACACAGAAAAATACCCACTCTGAACCACTCAAAGGTTATCAGCTTCAAAAAAAAAAAAAATCAGAGACAGTGCCAGTTCAGATTCTGCTAAGGGTGCTCCCGCAGCTAGATCTTACAAGCCCAGTAAGAGTTCTTGGTGCCAGTTAACATGGTAACAAAAGCAACTGTGTGTGCCCTCATGCCTTGGCAGAAAAGGGAGGAGATGTCACCACTGAGCAGAATGGACGTGAGAAGACCATGAGGAGGCTGACTACACCAAGAAGGGAGGGAGAAGACCTGGAGCTCCTGAGACAGCACCACAAAACTATGCATAGGAGAAAGAGGCCATGTGCACTGACAGATTTTCCCCTAGAGAGCTAGTGATTTACTCCTGCCAAACTTTGTATCTTTGTGGGCTATCCATAGCCAATGAATTCAATTTTTCAAGCTGTACATCTTGAAAACTACTACTGATGGAGTGCTATGCTGGATAGCTTTAGCATCAACTTGACACACCTGGGTTGAGGGAGCCTCAATTGGGAAATTGGCTCAATTGGACTGGCCTGTGGCCACATCTGTGGAGTATTGTCTTGATTGTTGAGTTGAATGTGGGAGGGTCCAGCCCATTGTGAGTGGTGCCATGCCTGGGCAGGCAGTTCTGTACTGAATAAGAAAGCAGGTTGAGGGGCTGGAGAGATGGCCTAGCGGTTAAGAGCACCGACCGCTCTTACAGAGGACCCGGGTTCGATCCCCAGCACCCACATGGCAGCCGAGAACCGTCCGGAACTCCAATTCCAGGAGAACTCCAGTTCCAGGGGAATCCGACACCCTCTTCTGACCTCCGCGGCATTGCACGACACGGGTGCACAAACCTGCATGCAGACAGTACATTCATACACATACAGAAATTAAAAAAAAAAAAAAAGAAAGCAGGTTGAGCATGGGCCAGAGGAGCAAGCCAGTAAGCAGCACTCCTTCATGGCCTGTGCTTCAGCTCTTGCTTCCAGGCTCCTGACCTGAGTTCCTGCCTTGGGTTCCCTCAGTGATGAACTGCGACCCAGAAGATGTTAGTCACAAACCCTTTCCTCCCCAACTTGGAATTGGACAGAGTGTTTTGTCACAGCTATTGAAGAGAAATTAGAATAAGTGCCTCCCTAATTAGACTAAAGGTAACACTGCCCGTCCAGTCTCAGATTTATCAAATCACTTGTAGAATCTGTGGCACCCCTAAATACTGAGTTTACAGAACACAATGTTCCCTGAAAAAAATGTCCTTTGAGGGGGCCAAGAGCTGCTTTTTCTAAATTTGGTGAGAGTAAGCCCCATGCTACAATAATTTTTAAAGCTCCCTTTAAAGTGCTCAAGGCACACCAAAAACTCGAGATTGAATTAATGTAATTTCTGAAGCTAGATTTCTGGAACTACGCCCACTGCATGAGAAATAGCTGGGCAGTCGCTGCTGAAAGCGACTCATTTTCCACAGCCATTAGAACTCTGCCGACTGAGCAGAGTAAGAATTTGAGGGGGATGACTTTTCTAACTAATTTCTTTGACACTACAAAAGTGAAATAATTTTGAGTCTGGGTTTCTAGTCATTTGAACTGTAACATGCAAGAGGGCTTACATGTGCACTTTAATTTTTGTTAGGGAATGTATAAGTGGACAGAGATTTATATTTAAATTTAGGAAACCTAGTTTGGGGCACACTATTATTGGAATAGCTTCCTATGATTGCCTAATAGCATTTCAAAATCTCTCATAAGTGTGGACAATGAATCCAGATATAATTTTGGCTGAAAATGAAAAGGGAAGGAAGCAGATTTTCAGCTATATTATATGATGACTCTTTTAGACATTAGATGTCTCTTGTGGGCAATTCTAGACAGATCCACCAAAGGGCAGGCCTGGGTGGCAGGACAACTGCCTGGTGACAGTGGCTCTGGGCTCTCCTGATAGGCTGTAGACTTTCCCTACAAAACAATACCAGTGTGCTGCATTTTCAGTTTTTTACCTCCTCTCAGTCACTGTGACAGGTTTTAAAAAGTAAATCAGTTATCTGACTGGTGAGTTAGAGAACAGAGCTAGGTGACTTAGCTCAGCCGTTTTCTTTCAGCATTTGTGAAGAAGCTAGCTGCCCAAGGTTTGCAGGCTCCAAGAGCCTTGTGTGGTTAACAAAGGAGCTTCATCCCAGCACTCAGAAGGCAGAGGCAAGTGGATCTCTTGAGTTCAAGGCCAGCCTGGTCTACATAGCAAGCTCCAGGCCAGCTGGGACTAAAGAGAGACCCTGTCTCAAAAAAGACAAAAAAACAAAATGAAAAAACAAAGGCACTTCCAACTAGGACATCCCACATTCTAAGTTTACTGTGTCTAGGCCTATTGTTTGAAAGTAGTATTAATACCAGATCTCAAAGTTAATTCCAAAATCAGTTTTATCAGCATGAAGGATAAAGGTGATATTTTAATCTCTACCTTACCTCATACATAAGATTGAAGTGTGTGTGCGTGTGTGTGTGTGTGTGTGTGTGTGTGAGTGAACATGCGCAAGGAAATACAGGCTATCATTTATTGGGCTTACACAGGTAAACAGTACTCTCTCATTGTTTACTCCAATGAGGATTTCTTTTTTTTTTTTTTAATTAGTTTTTATTGATGCTTTGTGCATTTCATACATTTTTTCCAATTCAGTTCAGGCTTATTTCCCTTTCCCTCCCCCCCACCCCCACCCCATCCCAGATCATGCATTCTGCCATAACTGTCCTGCATCTTTCTCTCAGTTTTTTTTTTTCATTTTTAGCTATAAGTGATAATCCATGAGTACAAGCATCCTTCATGCAAAACCTATCTGCAGGCTGTTGTGCCCAAACACCTACAGCCCCACCATCCAGTGGGGGGTGACAGGTTGTTTGTTCAATCAAGTTGATCAAATGAGTGTCCAGAATACATTGCTGTAGTTTCACCATTCACCCCAATCACAGCCCTTACATTCTACCACGCCCCCTCTTCCGCAGGTTGTTCCCTAGGCTTAGAAAAGGGGCACAGGTGGATGAGAGGTAAAACAGTCCACTCTCTCTGGACGAGTGGATAGAGAAAATGTGGTACATGTATACAATGGAATACTATGCAGCAGTAAAGAGGGACAACATCATGAAATTTGCAGGTAAATGGATGGAGCTGGAAGACATTATGTAAGTGAAGTAACACAGTCCCAGAAAAACAAACGACAAATGGTGTCCCTCATATGTGGATGCTAGTACCAACAACCCAATGAGGATTTCTAAAGGAAATTTCAGGGAAGTACTGCTTCTCCCAAGCTCCCAAATGAGAGAATAGGGCCAGGAATAGGAGCACCAGGCTTGGGGTCTTCAGTTTCACACCCACACAGGTTTCAAGTGTATAAAGGGGACTCAGAACAAGAATCTGGTCAATGAAAGTTATGAAGAAAGCAGAAGCAGAATTCGGCTGTGGAGTGAGGCGGTGGGAGTCGCCACGCTCTTCCATTACCATCCTACCTCTAGCACCTGTGTCAGTCTGCAGCCTTCAATGCACCCATCAGCAAGAAGGAAATGCACAGGATGAGAAGCCAGAATGTGGAAGAAACTTGGGGAAAAGGAGAGAAGCTTCATTCTTGTCAGTTAATCCCAGGAATCCCCTTTGATGGTCCCATTAGCTGACTGTGTCAGCAGCTCTACCGCCTTTATGGTTTATACCACTTTTTCCTATATGACTCTCACCAATCTGGAGTCAAATAAAACTGAATCTATTCTTTCCTATAAGCCAAAATTTAAAAAAAAACAAAACCTAAAGTGTGGTCACACCCAAGTAAAGCCCCTAGTTTCACACAGGAGAGAATCAGAGGGCTAAGTCTCTACCTTCTTGATTAACCATATTCTGTTAGATTCTTGCTTCCATACAGTGAGAAAATTAATATAGCAGTATCATCTCAGTGAAATTTCAGCCCAGATTCAATTAGTCCCTTTGAGATCAACAGTGTGAACTATTCCCCTAAGTTGTCTGCTTTTTTTGTTTGTTACTAGATATTCCTGGCTAACCTGATACTTGTTTCACAGCCCAGGCTGGCCCCAACTTTGGGCACTCCTCCTGCCTCAACCTCCCAAATGCTGGTATTATAGGCATGAGCCACAACATCCAACTGTTCTATCCCAGAAAGACATAGGCCTGACTTTCCTAGCTCCCTTAACACTGACGCAGAAAAAGCTCCATGCCGCTTTATTTCTATCTTCAAACGATGTTAGTAAAACAGAAAGCCATGATCTACATGCATGCAAAACAGAAAAACATGTTTTCAGGTTTGAATACACTCAACTGTTGCCAGTATCAGATTCTCTGTGCAGGATTTGAAGTATGGAATTGAAAGACATCCCAAAAAATGAAAAATAGCCAGGACACCCCAACCCACCTCTTTTCCAGCCACCAAAAAGTACCTAGCTTCCAAAAACAGCTCTAATTGGTAAACATGCAAACAAGCCGGGGAAGTCAGATTAGCCCTGACAATCAGAGGATGACGGCGGATGGAGAAGTGCTACCTGACTGCTGTGGGCTGTCAAAGCTCAAGTCAAGGTCACCCTCAGGTACACACTCACACACACAGACACACACACACACACACGAGTCTGTGTGTGTGTGTGTGTGTGTGTGCAAGCAAGTCTCATAACCATATTCTGGTTTCATCTTATGCCCACCCTGGTTGTCGATTAGTTATCCTGACAATATAGAATCGAAGGACTCATGGAACTAGACTCTTCAAGATAATTTTGTCCAAAGCTTTTCACTTGACTCCTTTCACTAACGCAAAACAAATCACAATCACAGTCCTTCACCCATAGTAAAGTGGAAGTAATACACAGTGGAACTGAAAGACCCCCCAGAAACTGGAGTGGCCCTCACTCAAATCTCGGGATAGAACGACTCCCAAAAAATCAGCCAAAGACCTTCTCGCTGCAATTACATGAGGTTTATTCGGGGAAAAAAACCAGTGCACTGGGGTCGAACTCATAAACCATGCAGCAGGGGCAGAGGAGATCAACCTCCAGGGACTGGAATAGGGAACTTTTAAAAGCAGGGACCCCAAGGTATGGGGAAATGGGGGAAGGGTTGGGTAATAGTAAAAGAATAAAATCTCGGCACGCAGGCCGGCGACACACAGGCAGGCATGACTCAGTTAAGCACCGCAAGGTATGAGGAAGCGGGGAGGGAAACCTTATCTTAACACACAGGTGGGCATGACTCAGTTAAGCACAAGGTATGAGGAAGCGGGGAGGCCTTATAGCGTACGTGACTTGGAGGCCTTATAGGATGGCGGTACCATGGTTCCTAAAGACAGATTTTAAGGGTGCATAAAACCTTGGGGCAGGGGTCCTTCAGAAATGAGAACCCCAGGTGAGCACAATACACTTCTATTGGCGAACACGAATGCCTTTCCATCTCCTTTGTATTCCTTCCTCTCGAGGAACTACTGACAGTCTTTTTCTGTCTTCAGTGCCTCCTGATCAGCTGAGAAAACGTTAGTTAATCTGCAGAAATCTCTCGACAAAATCAACGCTATGTTCTGTCCTTGGATAATTGGCTCCGCCACGAAGCACTTGCCACTGAGCATGAGCTTCCACTAAAGCTCTTATTCATAATTGATGCTGACACTTAATATAACCACTCGCCGGCATCATATCCACTTTAAATCCAGAGGAGCAAAACTGGAGTTTGCACACCTGGTTTGTGCGCACCTCACCCACATGAATACATCTGTGGCCTTTGGATCACTGAAATATCATTTTTCTGAGGACAAAAAGCATACAAGATCTCCATTTTCACCAACCTTTAGAATGAAAACCAGCAAAGACAGAATAAAATCACCCCATCCAACTTAAACAGCAGATGTCTAGCAAAAGCACAGCATGCACGCTGAAGCCAGCTGATGTCTCATAAGAAAAGTCATAGAGCTTCACAATTTTGTTTAAAAATAATATTCAGTGCTTTGTCCTAACAGCATTGACATAAACTTATAAGACAGGGATTTTTCTTTGAGCCCATTTTTGTGGCTTACACTGTTATATTCACTTTAGACATAAACAACAAATGAATACATTGTATCTGGTTACTCACAGCACAGATCTCAGCTCTAGCCCCTAACATCAGATGAGGCGGCAGCAGACTGAATGCTAGTGTAGGGAGGTGCTCTCGTTTTCCTTACAAAGTAGCACCCTCTAGTGGCTGTCTAAAAATCAGCAGGGTGCTCTCCAAGCACGTGATATAATTTGTTTACTATCAAATCACTCAATGTCAGAACACTCAGGTGAGAACCAGAGCGAGCTCTGGGGATACGGGAAGCATATTCTA
This sequence comes from Rhizomys pruinosus, assembly GCA_009823505.1. Taxonomy (NCBI): domain Eukaryota; kingdom Metazoa; phylum Chordata; class Mammalia; order Rodentia; family Spalacidae; genus Rhizomys; species Rhizomys pruinosus. The sequence continues at coordinate 1,320,936 of VZQC01012184.1, forward strand.
ATCTCATTCTATGTTTCTCTAGAACTAATAAATGAAAATATGCTTAAACCTCATTTCTATTTTACATCTCAAGGTGCCTCTGATGAAAACATATGCTTCCCTGGTAATAGTTTATCATTTCTCTATCACCATCATCATCATCGTCGTCGTTGTCGTCATCGTCGTCGTCGTCGTCCTCACTATGCTACTACTAGCATCATCAATACTATTATATGAATAGAGAGATTACCATTTACTAAGCATTAACTAGAAAATATATTCATGGTTTTACATCCTCTAGCCTACTTAAAACTCATTGTGAGGGCTGCTGTTGTAGCTCAGTTGGTAGTGTTTGGCTAGCATGCACAAAGAACTGGGTTCCATCCCAGCACCTTATGAACCTGGGCATGGTGGTACACAACTATAATCCCAACACTTGGCAGTAGAAGCGACAAGATCAGAAGTTCAAGGTCACCCTCAGGTACATGGTGAGTTCAAGGTCAGTCTTGACTACCTGACACCCTACCTCAAAATAAATATAAATAGATAGATGAATAAAAATAAATAAATAAATACTCATGATGAGTATGTAAGCTGGGTTTAGTCACCATTGTATTTTATGGAGTAGTAGTTGAGGTCTACTCAACTACTACTCCATAAAATTGTAACATAAATTGTCCAAGTTTAGCTAAGAAGAAATAAGGAAAAACTGAGATAAAAACCTGTCTTTATACATTTGCAAAGATTCTTATAATACTAATATTGACGACCAGAAAATACGAGCAGTTTTCCCTTGAATTGAACTCATTAGAGACCAAAATCCAGTACAATTTGTACCTGAAAATGGCAATAAAATTCAGCACTTTAGTTTTAATTTAGTTAAATTTTTTAGTTTATATTTAAGATTTAAGTTTGGGTTGGAATTATAATCATTTCTCATATTAAATAAAAGTCAAATTCTAGTCCTGTGATGACAAATGAAAGGGGTGGGTGAGGAACGCCTAGGAAACTGCTTTAGTTCCTTGGACTTTACCATATGCCTTACCGAAGGGCACAGTACTGGCTCACTCGTTATATTTTATTAAAATTGAGACAGATATATTTATTCAGCTAGGCTTTGACTATACACTCAATGCCTCTAGCATCACCTTGAGTTCTGATTGTCAATGAGCCAAGACTTTGGTACCAAGCAAGTTGCAGTATGAATATCAAGAATATCTGAGAAAACCCCTGAGCTGAAAGAATTTTTCATGCTTCAAAATTTATAAAATCCATTTTAAATGTCATGCCCAATTCCAAGCAGATAAAATTCCTTTCAATATTTAGGTAAGATTCTCAAGGAACCTAGAGAAGCCAACAGGAAAGAATACTTATTAAGCATCTGCTAGATTCTAGTTAGTAATCTATATCCTTTACACATGTTGCTATGACAAAGATTGCACTAAACCTATTTCCTTTGCTCCTTTTGTTTTTATATTTTTAAGGTTTTTATTACTCTGTGTGTGTGTACGTGTGTGTGTGTGTGTGTGTGCGTGTGTGTTCACACCACAAAGAAAGCACCTGTGGAGATCTCAGGCCAGTTTTGTAGAGTCAGTCCATTCCTTCCCCATCTGGGTCCCAGGGATGGAAGTCAGGATATCCAATTAGGCAGCAGGTGCCTTCACCCGCAAAGCCATAGCCCCGGGCCCTCCTTTGCTTCTTAGCACGTGGCTAGAATGCATTTCTGGCTCACACTGAGCTTGGTTTTGACTCCGTAGCTGGGTCCGTGAGGAAATAAAAGCAGAGCACACCACTTCTATGCCTAACCCATAAAAACCTCCATTCAAGTCTTCTAAGTTCCTACCCTCTGGATGGCTGAACTGGTAACAGCCATGGGTGTGCTAGAAAGCCCAGAACTGCAGAGAACAGAGCCCCAAGATGGAAAGCAGGATTCCCTGAATTGCTGTCTGGAGGCAACACCGACATGACTGATAATCAAGAGACTCCATTTTCTAATTTAGGAAAAGATTGACTTCCTATAATTTGGAGTCATTGGGTGGTTTCACATCTCATTCTTTGTTGTGGTAATTTTAATCAATTGGTAACATTGATTCTCAAAAAAAGTTAGTAAGCTTACTGTAGGTTTGCCCCCATTTTACAGATTAAAGCACTAGGCTCATTAGTTTAATAGCCCACATAATCACAATAAATAGAATTCAAGCCCAGATCTCTTTTAACTCCAAAACACAAACTCTTTGCCCTTTGATACCTTCCCAATCCATCCCTTGCTTCTTGGTAGCAATAAAAGCAGTGTGAGCCTCTGTAGCTTACTACGGCATGGTAACAAATGATACCCCAGTTCTGAATTTTTAAATATTTACTTTGTATGCATGTGTACATCAGCCTCAGATTACACTGAATGTCTATGTCCTGCACCCAGCTTAACTAGAAACCCTTAATTTGCTCTCAGGATGAAGGTAAAGGATAAAGTTAAAACTACACAATGGTTGAAAAAGCTTCTATCAGGACGTGGTCTATGTTATTTCTATCAGCCCAATAAGCCATTTAACTAAATCTGATGTCAACAGGTCCAAAAACCATAATCTTATTACAGAAAAATTATTTTCAGCATTAATTATCAGAATCCAGTTACATGGTCAAAACTAATATTATACAAAGTAGGCTGGAAATGTGCCCTAACTGTTGGCTTAATAAGTAGAGAAAATGGGTTTGGGGTTATCAATCTCTGCTGCAGTGACAAAAATATAAAGGACATAGACTACAAAGTAGAATGTAGCAGATGCTCAAGAAACATCCTTTCCTTTCTGCTCCTTTCTATGTTCCTTCAAGTTTTACATGAATATCATAAAAGGTTTTGTCTGCTGAGGATCAAGCACAGTATTTGAGGAGTGAAATGAAAGAAATGTTATGACAACATTATGACGAAGTTAAGAGATGATGATTATAACTAAATTATGAAAAAGGTAGCGAGAGGTGATATTCTCCATTGCCAGCGGGGGGAGAAATGCAATATGGCTAAAAATTGAATTAAAATGTATAAACTTCCCAAATCACTTTGGTACTTTGGTTATCTTAATACACACACACACACACACACACACACACACACACACACACACACGCACATACTACATTTAGTAGAAATGCTCAAAGTCACCACAGAAAATATGTTATTAAATACACAGAACAAAAAACTGAAGATGCTTTGGCAATTAAGAAATCAGAGTGATGTCCAGCCTTTCTTTCACGTACCATCACACCCTCCATCCCTCTTGAGATACCGAATGTTAGTAAAAAGCTCTATGAGGGAAAACAAAAGAAGTCTATGAACGGTTAGATAATCTAGGAAGAGTCCTGCAATCCAAGGACCGGATTACAGCAGGAAATATAGCTAGAAAGAACCACCCAGCAGGAAAAGTTGCAGTCTCCAATAAAATGACCAGTTGTATTTTTCAATTATTACAGGAAGCAGGTAACAAAACTACCTTCAGGAGAAAATGTAGGAAGACAGCTTTCATTGTGCCCCAGTGTGAAAGGATTCTAATTCAATGGGTTTGCCGAAAACGAGCAACTGGCTCTTTTCTCAAAAGAATCCTGCTGTCAGGGAAGGATGTATGTTTTACCCATCTAAGGTAGGTAAATGTTTACCATCTTTTATTGAATTTTTGTGCATTTCATACATCTTGATCATATTTGGCCCTCCCTCCCCGATCTGCCCCCCTATTGCCTCCCCCAGCCAGTAAAGTAGAGATGTTTTTAAAGATGATGTCCGTAATGATCCACAGTGGTCTAAAGAGCAACGCTGCAGGACTTGTTACAGGGTTGTCCCAATGTTGTACGCTGGTTGATATGAAGAGTGAATTGTTTTTACTGGTGTTATTGATGACTCTTCAGACTCTGGGCATCCGGAGATTGGAGCCAGCAGAACAGTCTTATTATGACCTCAAAGAGGTAACCCCTGAAAGGCTCCTGATGGTAAAGAACAACTCTGAGTGAATTGCAGATAAAATAGAGTTGCTTCTGAAATCGGAAATTCAGTGCAGGCCTGTAGTAGTAAAGGGTTCAACTTCTGATCTTAGTCACTGTAAGAAAACCAAGAAGGCTTGTGAAAACTGTGGAATTCCAGGTGAATTTCGGGCAACATCTTGCCATAAAGGACCAGATGACACTCTGAGGACTGAAGCAGGATATGAAGTGGGTGGCATTCCTGCTGTGCGTGTGGCAGTGGCAGGCAGAAGCAGTGGTGTGGGACCGGTGGTGTCAGGTAATACTTCGCACCCAGTTATCAGCCGCACTCCCATCACAGACTGGGGAGCTCAGGAGGTGTGGTCATCTCTTCAATGACCCCAGTGGTCTTAACTGCTTGACCTTACTTTCTCCAGAAGGATCAGCTCAATTTGCTGCTCAGATATTTATTTAGGTTAAATAAATATCTTGGAATGGGCCAAACTCAGTGCAAGCATAGTGAACACATGGACACGCCTGACAAGAAACTCAGAGAATGCAATTTCTATGGTAGAATGTCAATTTTAATTTTTAGGAGAAAGCTACATATTCCTAGCTTAGCTGTGAAAAAGTCAATCAAGACGCTTTTACATAAGAAAACAAAATTAAATTTACTAGTGAACAAAAAAAATCAAGGTAAAATTAGGGATGATGACTAGAATCAAAGCATACAACGTTCATTTCTGACATATGACAATTGTTCTTGATTTCCTAATATAGTCCTGCTTATATTTTTAAAGGAAATGCCTTATTCAAAGTATGATCAGGGGCTGGAGAGATAGCTCAGCAGTTAAGAGCATGGGCCGCTCTTGCAGAAGACCTGGGTTTGAATCCCAGCACACGCATAGGGATAACAACTGTCAGTAGCTCCAGTTCCAGGAGATCTGATGCTCTCTTCTGACCTCCCTGGGCATTGCACGACACAGATGCAATTACACACATACAGGTAGAACGTTCATACACATACAAAATTATCAATCAATCAAGAATTTCAAAGCCAATTTTTATTGAAGCTTTGGGCATTTCATACAAAATTTCCAATCAAATCTAGACCCACACCCATTTCTTGCCCCCTCCACCCCACCAGAGCTCATGCATTCTGCCAAACGTGTTTTTCATCTTTCTCTCAGTCTCTTTTAAAATTTTTGATGCAGTTTACTGTTCCAAGCAGTTCACCGTTTCAGTCAGTTCTTTCACCCAGTCTTGTTGTTTCTGTTGTTGTTGTTGTTGTTCCCTCCAATTCGAATCACTCCAAAATATGCATGCCACATATATCATAGGTTTTAGCATCTTCAGCTTATGATTTTTTTTTCTTTATTAGGCTGAAAGATGTCATATTTGAAGGCTCCTCCTTGGCAAGCCCAAACAAACATCAGTTCTGCCCCCATGCTCCACACTGGGGTCTTCCCTTCCCAGGGTCACCAAATGAGGTCTAGTAAGCACCACATCCTGCCTTTATCTTCCTGTACTGGTCTCTGTGATACAGCCTGGGTAGTCCAACAATGGCAGTCTATATTCTGAAGAGGCTGAAGTCCCAGTAGTAGCTCACTCCATAAGCTAGATGTTTCAGCAGTCCCCATCTGGCACTGAAGTTTTAGAGGATTCTTGGAGAGACCTGAGTCTTCAGTCCATATTGGAAGGTTGAAAAGCTGTGTCTCATGTCTTTGAAGGATGGCAAAAGCTGTGGCAACCACAGGGTAGCTGCACTTGCCAATAAGAATTGAAGACAGGCAAAACAACTATGTTCTTTTTTATTTTTGTTTTTGTTTTTGTTTTTTTTTTTTTACTTTTTGTCTTTTTACTAAGATCTCAAGTTTTATACCTGAAGTATAATTTCTAAGGTCTTACTAATTATTTATTTCTGGTTGTACTTTCCTTTTCGATGTTTAAGGCCACACAGTTGGCTCAGATTAACCAAGGTTTTTTGTTTTCTCAAGGTCAGTTGAGGATCTGGTCCTCAGGGTCCACTCCAGTTTTGGAGAGGGGAAGGGGGCCCCTGGCTCCTTTAGGCTTTTCATTTGCCAGTTCCATCCACTCGAGGACAGAGACCAGGCTTCCCTTTTTGAAGCATGAGCAGACTTTCCTCTTGATAGACTGGACAATGGCTGAAGTCCCTTTCGTGGATCTCCAAAACCTCCCTGCACAGGAAGACTGGTGACTCACATTTGCAGGACATTTCAAGAGATGCCCCCATGCATAGTCCCCTGGGACTTAGTTTGATCTCTGAGGGCAAGAAACAAGTTATCCCTTAAGACCCTCAGCCAAATTGGTATGGGCATTAAGTATGGTTGTTAAGCATCCAGAAAGGCTAAGTTACACCAGCCTGATACTTTTAACGATTGTGTAATATTTTAGAAAAGGCTTAGACAAAAGCTCAAGCAGCCTTCTAAGAAATACTAAGAATTACTCCCATAAAATAAATACTGTGGTTAGACAAAATGTCATGACAAACTAGCTTTTTCCTCATTCTTTTGATCTTATATTACTCTAAAATATGCATACATACCCTCCACCCATATACCAAAAATTCTTAACTCCGAAAATAAATGATAGCTTAGTTCTAGAACCTGTTAAGGGATTCACAATATAAGAGTACAGTTGTTTTCAGATCACAAGGAATATAACATTAACATTGCTCAGTTTGCCTTACAACTAGGTAATTGGTGCTAGCATCCACAGATGAGGGATACCATTCATTGTTGTTTCTCTGGAACTGTGTTACTTCACTTAACATGATATCTTCTAATTCCATCCATTTACCTGCAAAGTTCATGATTTTTTTTTTTTTTTGTCTTTTTGAGACAGGGTCTCCCTGTGGCTCCGGCTGTCCTGGAACTCACTATGTAAACCAGGCTGGTCTTGAACTCACAAAGATCCACCTGCTTCTGCCTCCCAAATGCTAGGATTAAAGGTGTGTGCCACCACGCCTGCTCAATGTCATCTTTCTTTACTGCTGCATAGAACTCCATTGTGTAGATGTACCACATTTTCTCTATCCATTCGTCAGCTGAGGGGCACTTTGGTTGGTTCCAGCTCTTCACTATTGTGAAGAGAGCTGCAGTAAACATGGCTGTGCATGTATCTTTGCAGTAAGATGAGTCTTGTGGGTATATACCCAGTAATGGTATGACTGGGTCAGGTGGCAAACTCATTTTGGGTCTTTTAAGGGTTCTCCACACTGCTTTCCTTAGTGGCTGTACCAGTTTACATTCCCACCAGCAGTGGATGAATGTTCCCTTTTCCCCACAACCTCTCCAGCATTTGGTACCTTTTGTTTTCTTGATCCTTGCCAGTCTTATTGGAGTGAGATGATATCTTAAAGTCATTTTAATGTGCATTTCCTTAATTATTAGTGATGTTGAACACTTTTTAAGATGTTTCTCAACCATCTCTAAATCCTCACTTGTGAAGTCTCTGTTCAGCTCTTAGCTCCATCTTTTGAGTGATTCATTTCTTTTCTTTCTTCTTTGTTTTTTGAGTAGTTTATATATTCTGAAAGTTAATGCTTTGTCAGATATATCAGCAGTGAAGGTTTCCTCCCATTCTGTGGGATTTCTCTTCACTTCCTTGATTGTTTCTTTTGCTGTACAGAAGCTTTTGAGTTTAATGAGGTCCCATTTGTCAATCGTCAACCTTATTTAAGAATTTTTTAAGTATGATTGATCTGTTTCAAGTTGTAAATAGCTTTATTAAGTCAGACATACTAATCCATACTTTTCATTTCAAATCCATTGGATCATTCCAATTTGTAGGCAAAGAGCAACCAAACATAGAAGAAATGTTGTCTAATTCTGATTAACATGGCTCTATTGCCTTATAAAACAAATTGATTTGAGCAGCTTTATCTTCTCTGAAATCCTCTTTTATAGTGTAGTCATAATGAATACTTGATAAATTCATGACTAAATGAATAAAATGAAAACCTTCTACTTCCTATTATTATTTTACTTGTTTAAAACTTAAGAAATTCCATACTTAGACTCAGTATCATATTGTTCTTTAGTTAGCCAAGATGACCCATGCACAATAAAACTGTAGAGCAGTAAGATAGATCTAAAGATCTACCTCCAGTGAGTAAAAAATAAATAAATAAATAAATAAATAAATAAATAAATAATAAAGTGATCAATCATCTTGCTGAATTTTCAACAGGTATGCAACACATATAGCCAAGGTCAATTCTACTTTCAGTATTGGTTCGGACCATCAACAGAAGCTTCATGAGAGCAAAGCCTACACCTCTTTCATTGGGAAAGTTCTCAGTACTAAGCATGAAGGCCACCACCAAATAGAATAAAGTTTCAGTAGGCCAAAGGGATTCTGTTTTTCAGAAGCACTTAGGAAGACAACAAGCAACCCCCAGCCCTCAGGCTGCCTTTAAAACCCGCCTAGCACCAACTGTCTTTGATGCTTTAGGCAAAGCATTGTCACATTCCTGTAGTGATCTGGAGCATGTGGCCTGAAATCTTGTATGTCCCAACCCCCAATCCTGTATGTCCCAACCCCCACAAGGCCCTGTACAAAAACCCTGGACTACAGCAATAAACCGAGTTATTCCCTCGTGGAATTGCTCCCAGTCTCGTCTTTGAGTCTGTCCCTTCTTTATTCTTTCTCTCTGTCTTGTTTCACCAGGAATCACTTCCTACCTCCTCCCCCTCTAAACTGGGGCTACCGGCCTGGGTTGTTAACCAGTTGGCCAGAACAATCCTGGGCCTGGCAGTAGCTCAGAAACTGTGGGCCCTGGTCTAGAGAGGAAAAACACCTCGTGGAAGGCTGGACAACCAAGACGACAGTAGGCCACAACCTAATTAAATATCCATGAAAACTTATTGTTTTGTAAGCCAGTTTTCAAAATAAAAGTATAAATTGTATAAAAAGAAATCACTGGTATTAGTGGATCTAAGAGTGGCTGATGATTTCCCATGTTATCTTTGTTAATCTGCAGAGGACCCTTGGAGCTATGCTTATTGATCTCAATTTTTCTAATGAGTGAGTAAACTAGAGGTGACTAAGTTTTCATCACTAATAAGAAGCAGAATCAAAGTAAAACTTAATAGTAGATAAATATGAATTTATACTACCAGAGGTAAGTTTGTAATGATTCAGTAAAGCAGATGTGGATTGCTTTGGTTGAAGGGCAAGACAGAGTGTACAAAATAGCAAATTCATTCACATAAAGTAGAGCTGGATATTCAGTGGCTTTTTTTTTCATGATAGACCATAGAAACTGAAAGCAAACACAAAGAGCAGCGGGTGGGATTATAGGTGTGTCCATTAGAACAAAGGATGTGTGCTGGGCGTGGTGGCACACGCCTTTAATCCTAGCACTTGGGAGGCAGAGGCAGGCGGATCTTTGTGAGTTCAAGGCCAGCCTGGTCTACAGAGTGAGTTCCAGGACAGCTGGGACTACAGGGAGACCCTGTCTCAAAAAGACCAAAAAAAAAAAAAAAAAACAAAGGATGTGTATATGACTAAAGACAAGAGAGGTCCTCATAATGCCAAAAATGATGGAATGGAAGCACACCATTTCTGTGCAAACATAATTCATTATAATGAGCCTATAATCATATCCACCTCTGAGTGTCCCCACCCCCCCCTTTTTTGAGACAGGGTCTCCCTGTAGCTCAAGCTGACATGGAACCTACTATGTAGAGCAGGCTGTCCTCTATCTCACCGAGACCCACCTGACTCTGCCTCCCACACTAGGATTAAAGGAGTGCGCCACCACAGCCAGTTGATTTACATTTTCAGTTCTCCCTTTTATGCTCCCTTTTTGCACACTGTCTTTTTTTTTTTTTTTTTGTCTTTTTGAGACAGGGTCTCCCTGTAGCCCCAGTTGTCCTGGAGCTCACTTTGTAGACCAAGCTGGTCTTGAACTCACAGAGATTCGCCTGCCTCTGCCTCCCCAGTGCTGAGATTAAAGGCATGCCCCACCACACCCAGCTGCACACTGTCTTTTGTCTGTCATACAAAGCTCTTTTTTTTTTTTAATTTTTATTGATGGTTGTGCATTTCGTACATCATTTTCCAATTCAGATCATGAATTCCCTTTCCCTTCCCCCCCACCACCCACCCAATCCCAGATAGTGTATTTCTGGCTACTGTACCTGCCATCTTTCAAAAGGTAATTTTTTTTATATTCATTTTTTAGCTATAAGTGATAATCCATGAGTATAAGCATCCTTCGTGCAAAACCAATCTATAGACTGTTGTGCCCAAACCCCCACAGTCCCACCATTCAGTGGAGGTTGACAGGTTGTTTGTTCAATCAAGTTGATCAAATGAGTGTCCAGACTACATCGCTGTAGTTTCACCGTTCACCCCAATCGCAGCCTTTACATTCTACCACGCCCCCTCTTCCGCAGATTGTTCCCTAGGCTTAGAAAAGGGGCACAGGTGGATGAGAAGTAAAACTGTCCTCTCTCTCTGGAGCTGTTGACTTGGATTCTGGTCAATTCTGGCTGTTTCCTTTCATGGGCTGACAGTTTGTTCAGGAGTAACCTTTCGATCCTACTAATGAAGCACAAGCAATTAGATATATAGGTATTTAAGCAGCACTAATAGTTATGGTAGGTTACTTTGGCATAGACACATATGTTTGGATGATATGTTAATCCATGAATTACATTTTTACCCCCTGATAAATATGACAGGGTCTTACTGTGGCTAATAACATCTCCTAACCTGTAGAGGATGTAGGCTTGTGGCATCAGCCATGGGTTATTCCTCCAAGGAGAGAGCCAATAGCCAATTAGATTTGGGATATACAGGCACTGCCTCTGCTGCACAGTATTTCCAGGCAGGTGAGGACAACATCATGAACTTTGCAGGTAAATGGATGGAGCTGGAGGACATTATGTTAAGTGAAGTAACACAGTCCCAGAAAAACAAACGACAAATGGTGTCCCTCATATGTGGATGCTAGTACCAACAACCCAGATATAAACAAATCTGTCTTTTAACGGGACTATCTGGGTACAGAATCGAGATGAGGGCAGAACGTCTGGGTGCTCGTTGCCCTGCCCTGCCTCACCTCCCTCACCTCCCTGTCCTGCCTGTCCTGCCTGACCTGACCTGCCTGGATGTTCCCAGCCTGGAGACTGAATTTAACCTGCAGTCAGGAAGCTTACTTTTATCCTTGTTACTGCTATTTACCTCACTCTGCAGTCTTTCCTACCAGTCTTTTGTCTCCACCCCCATCATTTCTAGTGGGTGGTTTATGTTCTCAGATTGCTTAACTACACATCCCCACACCTAAGTGACCTAAATTTTGAAAGTGACCATGAACACATGAAAGTCACACCTTTTGGAAAAATGAACAAATAAAAAGGCAGGGCTTTTTATCATTTTCTCTTACTTAACTGAGCTGAAAAGTGATTTCTGTTTAGATTTCAGAGATGAGAGGCAATTACACCTGCCACAAATCCAACCTTTAACCCTCCACACAGTCTACTGTAGCTACAATATAACAGTGCCTGGGCACTGTCCAGGCATTTGGGGAGGGGGTGATTTGCTAAATACCTAGCACTGCTTTGCCACCACCACCCTCACCAGGCTCCTGTGCTTTCTATTAACTTCAAGGAAATTAATATGAAGAAAAACATTCCTTTAAGAATTTGACCCTTGCTTTTCTTCCTTTTTTTTACATTTTTTAAAGTGTGTGTGTATGTTACTGTGTATGCTATGAGAAAGAGGGAGAAGGAGAGGAAGGAAGGGGGCAGGAGGGAGAGAGGGGAAGAGAAAGGGGGGAGGAAAAGAGGAAGACAAAGAAAGAGAGACAGAGAGAAAGAACTTGCAATGGTCAATTATCTTCTTCCACCACATGAGTTTTGGGGATTGAACTCATCCCTCTGGCTGGGCAGCAAGCACCGGCACTTGCTGAGCTCTCTCACTCATCCTGCCCCATGTTTTCCTTAAACATGTTTATTTTACCATGACCAGTAATGCACTTCAGCGGAAAAGCCGTCTGTGCCGCAGGGAAGGCCGAGTGTCCCTGTTTCTGCTCATCTACAGTGGAGAGCCATTGCTCACCTTCTTGGCAGATGCAGGCACAGCAAGCTTCCCCTCGAGAACCTTTGAACGGAAATGCTTTATCTCTGAGCACATTTTTAATGCTGTACATAGCTACAAAGAGCCTTTGGGAGACTAGCAACTCATATATCATGGGTAGATATCATGGCATGTCATACCATTAAAAAGGAACTCATAGTTCTACTTTCATGGGCAATTGATCAAATCAAATATTTTGGAAATCTGAAAGAAATCGTTCTCAAATTCAAAAATTCTTGAGTTAAGTGTCAAATGTAATAAAACTGAAAAGGTCAGAAAGAAGCTGAAGTGTATCCCCCTGGCTATGTGTCCCCCATCTTGTTGTCATTTCTGGGTAGCGTGAGATACCAAGTTATTCACAAGCTTAAAGGTCATGGGAGATGGTTCCCATCTCATAGTCCGGAGCTGGTAAAACCAGGAACTGAAACTATAGGGAATCCTGCAAGCATCAAGAACTGACCTGGCAAGATATGTCTACTTGTGCAATAGCGGAATGAGTGTTATATGGGAGTAACCAACCACTTTCTGATTGGATTTAAGGTCCACTTCACAAGATGGAGCACACACCTGACCCTGATATCAGGCCTACGAACCTGTGACTAGTCAGGTCATAGGCCATAGAAAGTAGGCTCACATTTATTCTGCTAAATAGACATGGTATTAAGCTGACTCCTTATGACTCATTGTTATACCCATAAATTAATTCATCTCCCAGCTCTCACTAGAGAAGTTTTCTCATGCATGAGATGGTAATTAGCCCAGAGACCCACAACTGTCCCACATACAGTAAATAGACTGCAGAGTGCTTACCCCTGAACAGCTCACCTCTATCAAACCTCTGCCACCCAAGACTCAGGGATCATTGTAGAAGGGGGCAAAGAAAGATTGTAAAATCCAGGTGGTGGATGACCACAAAGAAACAGAGTTCTTCAGACAGTTGGCTAGTTACTCAAATAACTCACAGCAATTGTGATAGCATGCACAAGATGCACATAAGCTTAACCCAGACAAGGTCACAGCCCAGAAGTGGGGAAGTGAGTAAGAAGACCCAGCCCTAGCTGAAGAACTATTGGTAACCTATAGCTGTTGGCAGGGGTGAGTCTGTCTCATTTAAAGGTAAGATATTGAATATCTTGTGTTGTATCATTGTTTAAATACATGATCAGTTATACCTTCTATTTTCTTTGCGCCCCTTGATTTTTCTGCCTTGTTTTTTATTCTTTTATATTTTATTTCTGACATCCAATTTATTTTAATACATAAGTTGAGGAAGTGATCTAACCTTGTATTCCTCTGGATGCCTACAAGTTAAGATAACACCATTACTAGGTAACCCAGGGTAGGATCTCTATCTAGATGTAGAAAGAGGGCGTATACTACTGGAACGTTTTTATTTTTATTTTTAATGTTTGATTGATGCTGAATTGCTTCCTAGGAAAATTAATGCCCAAGAGGCCAATGAATCTCTTGTTATTTGTCCTGCTGAAACAACAAAATTATGTGAGAGTCTTAAACAATGACTAATATAGGTTAAGACTCTAAGATAGAAGTCAGACCTTATTCATTTTGTGGCTCACCAGAATTCATGGATAATTTTCATATATTAGGTATTCAATAATGCTTATTTAATACTATGGTACTACAGTATATATGCAGGTTCTCTAAGGGAAATGATATTTTGAAATGAAAACTGCTCAAACCAATTAAATATGTTGCTACAGAAGACTCATTTTGCATGTCATGACAATATAACTACCAGCTGTAATTACAAGGAGAATCCCCATATGTTTAATGTGATGAGATTAATTTAAGAAAGGAAGCCATAATATTGTTGATTAGATACACCACAGGCAAGCTTCTTTCTCCTTAAAGGCAAACTAGACTTTTATGAGGATTTTCAATTTCTAGTTTGCTAAGAGAAATGTTCATTCTCAAGGTAAAAACTATGACTAGATCAGCCAATCATGGCATCTCATTTCCCATGGAAGAGATTAGTACAGACACAAACTTGTAACCAAAACCTAATTGATGAGACCTGAAAATAAATCTGCTTTAGAATTTATAACAAAAGTTCCCTCTAATGATAATATAGAACACAAAAGAAATTGAAACTTCTTGCTTTTTGATTGTTATCTTTATTTTGTTTTTTTTTTTAATTTAACTTATTATTATTATTATGTATGTGTGGATGTATACATGTGAATGTGAGCAGGTTGCTGTCATTCGGCCGTCAGTAAAATGATGGCCAACAATCATGAGGACCTGAGTTCAGTCTCCAAAATCCATGTTAAAAATAGCCAGGCACATACTTGGAAGGCCAACACTGGGGAGACAGAGACCAAAGGATCCCTTGGGCTCACTGGCCAGCCAGGTTAGCCTAATTGGTAAGCCTCAGAAAACAAGGTGGATGGCTTCTGAGGAATGATACCCAAGATTGACCTCTGGCCTCTTTCCCTCTCCATATGAACACATGCATACATGTACTTGCACCACAGCAACATGCACACACACGCACACACACACACACACACACACACACACACACTTGGATCCTTAAAGATGTTAATGAGTCACTAAATCAACTACCCCTGGAGCTTCCCTGTCCTCATTTGTTTTCTTTCTATTGTGATGATAAAACACTTTGACCAAAAACAACTTGGGGAGGAAAGCATTTATTTCACCTTAAAGTTTAGAGTCCCTCATTGAAGGAAGCCAGTGTAGGAGCTCAAGGCAGGAACCTGGAGGCAGGAACTGATGCAGAGATCACGGAGGAATATGCTTCCTGGTTTGCTCCACTGGCCTCTGTACAACCTGCCTTCTTATACAATCCAAAACCACCTGCCCAGGGAAGGAACCATCCACAGTGGACTGAGCCCTCCCACATCACTGAACAATCACAAGAATACCTCAAAGACATTCCTACAGGCCAGTCAGATAGAGGGAACTCCCCAATTGATGTTCCCTCTCCCCAGGTGTTCAAGTGGACAACTAACTGAAGCCAACCATGACATTTCTCAACTGAAGTCTTGCCATTGTCTGGGGAGTTAAACAATTCATTGTATAAGGACACTTGTAGTAAGGTTGTCCTACTTACAGCTGAAAATATCTTAACTCCTATACATGATATAAGAATAAGAACAAAGACTTTAGACCTGATCCTAGCTTCCCCACTTACTGTGCTGACACTGAGTTAGAGATAAATATCTATCTTCTATCTTGTGTATGGAACTAAAATTAATCCTACTTGAGTACATTAATATATTGTCTACAAAAGAAGTGCATTGTATTTTTGTTTAGAAATAGACCTATACAACTTTCCACCAATCTATAAAACTAGGGCCAAGGACTTTGTTTAAGGAATTACTGATTCGTTATAAGCCACAGTAAGACCCTGTCATATTTAACAGGGGGGAAAATTGTAATTCATGGATTAACATATCCAAACATGTGTCTATGCTAAAGTAACCTACCATAACTATTAGTGCTGCTTAAATACCTATATATCTAATTGCTTGTTCTTCATTAGTAGGATCGAAAGGTTATTCCTGGACAAACTGTCAGCCCATGAAAGGAAACAGCCAGAATTGACCAGAGTCCAAGTCAACAGCTCCAGAGAGAGTGGACTGTTTTACCTCTCATCCACCTGTGCCCCTTTTCTAAGCCTAGGGAACAACCTGCAGAAGAGGGGGCGTGGTAGAATGTAAGGGCTGCGATTGGGGTGAATGGTGAAACTACAGCAATGTAGTCTGGACACTCATTTGATCAACTTGATTGAACAAACAACCTGTCACCCCCCACTGGATGGTGGGGCTGTAGGTGTTTGGGCACAACAGCCTGCAGATAGGTTTTGCATGAAGGATGCTTGTACTCATGGATTATCACTTATAGCTAAAAATGAAAAAAAAAAAACTGAGAGAAAGATGCAGGACAGTTATGGCAGAATGCATGATCTGGGATGGGGTGGGGGTGGGGGGGGAGGGAAAGGGAAATAAGCCTGAACTGAATTGGAAAAAATGTATGAAATGCACAAAGCATCAATAAAAAACTAATTAAAAAAAAAAGGAATTACTGATTCAAGTTTTAATTTACATCTATATTATGGTTAATCTTGCAATCTCTCATTCACGTTAGGACTTTTATGAGTGAAGGGAGTAACTATTCTGATGACTATCATTATATATTTAATTAAGCTTACATAATTTTTGAAATGTTGATTGATGGAATTGGATCTATTTTAAAACTATTCTCAATATTTAAAATTTTCCTAAAAACTAAATTGTATATTAACACAAATGCTTAAAATATTGATATTGGTTATTTATTTTAAAACAAAATAAGGAGAATAAGTTCTCTTGGTGTGCATTTTCTCTAAGAAACTTTTATCAGTTTCTTAGCCATGTCTGTCTGAGTCATTGGGGGACTGCTGTCCTTTTTCTAATATGATTTTACTGAGTATTTTTCTTCTTTCCTTTTATTTTTTCACAAAATCGACTATACCTATCTTTAAAGTTTGGTTATGTGTATGAATGTTTTGCCTGCACGCATATAAGTGCACCGATGTCCTACAATACATAAAGAAGCCACAAGAAGACATCAGATTTTCTGAAACTGGAATTACAGATGCTTGTTAGCCACCATGTGGGTACTGGGAACTGAACCCAGTTCCTCTGCAAGAGCAGCCAGTGCTCTTAACTGCTGAACCATCTCTCTAGCCCCAGTTGCCAGATTTTTATGCTGATAGCCTCAATGAACTTGTTTTTGTAATTACATTTTTAATAGAGAATGTATTCTCATGCTCTAAAGAGAGTAATTGAAAATTTTTAAAGAGACCAGTGTTTTTAGAAATTGCATTTTTATTTAGCACTCAGATTTCCTTTCCTCAGCAAATACATTTATGAGACAAAATACATCTAATAAGTCATTTCTGTTCCTTATGCACGTCTCTTGCACACTAATAAAGAGGTCATGGCAGATGCTCAAGTGCAAAAGAGAGGGCTAACCTATCCTGGCTTATTTAATGGAAATGCTAATAAGAGTTTCTTTCTGTAAAAAATGATAAATTAGATGCAACAGTAGGTCATGAACTATAAAGCAGACAGCTCAGGAACCCAGGGTGTATAGTTATCCACCTATGATATAATGTTTATGCTTTCTAGTTGGAAGAGGTTTTTCTTTAAGCACAATGAAAATCTAAATACTTATTAAGTAATCAAAGTTTGTAAACTCTCTATATTTTTAATTTTCCTCTCAATCCTTAACCCATTTCAATGTAAGCAAACTATACTTAGCAAGTTGCTCACTGAAAATCAGTTTTCATGGGATCAATTGTCTTATGCCGCTCCTGTGGGTTTTCATGAACCATAAGTAAAATACATGATTTTAAAAGCAGTCCTAATGTGATGTTCAGGGAAGAACTGGCAAGATGGCAGCCTTAAACCAACTTGCTTTAAAAGTCAGTTGATCTATTTGAATCTAAAACCTCAATCTCTGACTTTCATGGTCTATTATTAAATGGGAATTTTTTTCTTAATTCCAGTAAAAGAGAATATTCTCCAAGCAAAAAGAGAAGCCAAGCCTTATTTTATGTTGACATTCAGTGAGTAACACAGCAGGCATTGAGGAGATGGCGGTTCACTGCCCTGTTTGGTGGAGATGGGCAAACAGAGCAGGTGTCAAGACAGTGGCTCCATGTGTTCTCATCGGCGGCTCAGGGAGGCTTTGGAGAGAGCCCGGCAGCTCCGGTCCTCTGCCCGCAGTCATGGTAATGCCACAGACACCTATTTCAGTATTATTTTCTGCTCTTCTGAACTCACAATAAGGCTTTCTATTTCTTCCTGTGATTGCTTGAAAGCTTCTAGCCTTTATTTAAATAAAAAGCACCTTTGTGCTGGGTATGGTAATGCGCATCTTTCTTCCCAGCACTCAGGAGGCAGATGCAACAGAGCTCTGTAAGTTCAAAGCTAGTTTGCTCTACACAGTAAAAAACTGTCTCAAAAAAAAAAGGTCACTTGCTTTCAGCTTTATCCATTACCAGTAAAGACACAAACTGAACAATGCGGAGGAGAGCAGGGCAGAAGCTTGGGATTTTGAACATGCAATTCTCATAGACCAGTTTCCATGTGTGTTATTTGAAAAAACAGAACTAAATTTCTTTTAAGGGATCTTCAAACTCAACACTGATACAAAGGTTGTCAACAAATTTGATAACCTGGGGAGATGGCCTAGCAGTTAAGAGCTCTGACTGCTCTTGCAGAAGACCCAGGTTCAATCCCCAGCACCCACATGGCTGAGAACCATCTTTAACTCCAGTTCCAGGGAATCTGACACGCTCTTCTGACCTCTGCAGCATTTCACAACATGGGTACACAAACCTACATGCAGAGAGTACATTCATAAACATAAAAAATAAATAAAATTTAAAAATTTTTTTAAATCTAATTGATGATTTCAAATGAAGATTAGATTTGTTTATGTTGATTTTGATTGATTTATTATTACCTTAGTGCAAGACATATACAATCCTCTTTATTAAGGGAAATCAATACTAGAAAAATAATTTCTTCTATTATCAATCTCTACCTCCCATCCCCAATCAAAGTTATCAAGGTAAGTGTTTTATAAATTTGAGTGTGGTTTGGGTTGTCATTATTGTACAAAGGTAGAACAGAGTGTTGCATGAGAGACATGGGGGATATGGAGAGGAAGAAAACAAGGTCTCTTCTCTTACATATGTCCTCCACACTGATGCCACGGATATTGATGCAAGATATTTCTCATTCTCATGCTAAAAGCTTTTTGTTGGTAGCTCAAAGCTCTTATAATACTCTTGTTCCATCCATTCATTCACCAGATTTTTTATTTTTTTTTATTGTTATTAAACTTTTTCCATACATCATACATCATTTCTCAATCAAATTTAGAGTCACTGGTCCTTTCTTTCTCCCTCCTCTCTCTCTCTCTCTCTTCCCTCCCTCCCTCCCTCCCTCCCACAAAAAGAAAAAAGAAATTTAGAGTCACTTCCCTTTCCATGCCCCCCACCCCACCTGAGTCCCTGCACTCTGCCATAAATGTCTTGCATCTTTTTCTGACTCTTTCCAAAGGTTTTTTTCCCAGTTCTTTTGTTGTTGTTCTAACTTGTATTGCTTCAATATATATACATATATAGGTAGTTATATATACATAAATATATACATACATACATACCCATATCACCTGAATTGGAAGACTTTTTTCTAAAAGATGTCATGTTTTCCTTAAGGAAGTATTTGAAGGTTCCTCCTTGGCAAGCCCAAACAACCATTAATCTTGCCTTTGTGCTCCACACTGGGGTCTTTCCCTCCCATGGTCCCCCAAATGAAGTCCATTAATCACATGTCCTATCTTGATCCCTCTGCACTGGCCTCCATGATACAGTCCAGGTAGTTCGACAATGGCAGTCTGTACTCTGATGAGGCTGACATCCCCTTAGCTGCTTAGTCCACAGCTGGGAATCTCAGTAGACACCATCTTCACCAGATATTCTTTGAGTAATTGCTGTATCCCGACACTATGCTTGACTGGAGCTATTGAGTTGCCCCAATAGGCAGTGTGAGGCATCTGCTTTTTTGGTTGGTATTTATTTTCCAGAAGAATTTTGATAATAAAACATGTCAAGAATAAACAACAAAATGTTTTCTGACTATAATAAATGCTTGAAAGAAAAAGAGAATATGTGGGGCAGCTCATCTTGGGTGATTCTTCTTTACATATGGGAGCAGGACATTCTCCCTGGGAAGGTAACATTTGAATTGAAACATTAATAGTGAGAAAATGGAGACAGAGGGTCCAGTGGAGGAACATGGGTTGCAAAAGACCTAAGCAGGAAATACCTAGATATGTTAAAAGGAAGAAAAACACAAAGCAAGAAAAATAAGTTTCCAAATCTTAAATATGAGAAAGGTTAGATTAGGTAGGCAGTAGTTAGATCATGAAGAACATCTAGGGTATGGCAACTTGTTGCTACTGTAATGGGAAGTCATTGTGAGATTTTAGGAGGGTTAATTGCATGTCATTATTTACAATTTAAACAGATTATTCTAGAAGCTCTGAGGCTGGTCATTGTATGCGTTGGGTAAGGGCTGGGGAGGGTCAGGAAGGACAGCAGGAGGGAGAAGAGTTAGAAGATGTCTGAAGCAGAGTGATAAGAGACTTTGTTGGCTTGGACTTGAGTTGTGGAGGTAGACAGGCATGGACAGATCATAGATACATTTTGTACATAGAGATGTTGGGGCACATTAGTGGAAAATACTCCAGTATAATCTGAGGTTGTTCCCTTGAGCGATGGTTAGATACGGTGTCATTTATTTAGATGGGGAAGATTGGAGAGAAGCCTGAATCAAAGAAATCTAGAGGACATGACAAATGTGAAATAGGTTTAGCTAGTTCAAGTGAAGGTATGAAGTATGACATCGGATATATGAAGGAAGAAGACAAATGCAGGACTTCAGAAAACACATGTGTTCTCTGGGCTACATGGTTATCATCTAAGAAGACACCAAAGCACAAAGAAGGCTTTACACAGTGAGGCCTGGAACTCACCAGCAATTTTGGTTGCAAGTGACAAAGTCAAGTCAAATGAACTTAAAGAAGGAAAGAAAAGAATTTATCCAGAGGGCTGGAGAGATGGCTTAGCAGTTAAGAGCACCGACTGCTCTTGCAGAGGACCTGAGTTCAATCCCCAGCACTCACATGGTGGCTGAGAACCATCTTTAACTCCAGTTCCAGGAGAATCTGGACGCCTCTTCTGACCTCTGCGGCTTTGCACGACACGAGTGCACAAACCTACATGCAGACAGTACATTCATACATACAAAAAAATAAATAATAAATAAAAAGAAATTACCCAGAAAATGTCTGGGGAGTATCTCCTAGTTAGCTTTAACTCTCAGTTAGACATAGCCTAGTCTCAGTTGAGGGATTTCCCATTAAAGTATCTTATGGGCCTGTATGTGTGTGTATGTGTGCGTGTTGGGGGGGCGTGTCTTGATTGTTATAATGTAGGAGAGCCTAGCCCATTATGGGCAGCACCATTCCCTGGGCAGGTAGTTCCAGGGTATATAAGAAAGCTAACTATAGGCCAAGCATGGTGGCACATGCCTTTTAATCCCAGCACTCGAGGCAGAGGTAGAGGCAGAGGCAGAGGCAAAGGAGCCAGAGACAGAGGCAGGTCAATCTCAGTGAGTTCCAAGACTAGACTGGTCTACATAGCAAGTTCCAGGCTAGCTGAGGCTACAGGAAGACCCTCTCTCAAAATATAAAATAAAATAAAATAAAAAAATAAAATAAAACAAAACTAGCTACTCATGAGCATGTGAGTGAGCCAGCCAGCAGAGCAGTGTTCCTCATGGTTTCTTCTTCAAGTTCCTGCTTGACTTTCTGCTCTGACTTCCCTCAATGATCTGTAACCTGTAAGCTGAAATAAACTTGTTTCTTCCTAAACAAACAAACACACAAACCAAGCATAGCTAGCAGAAATAGCTTTAGGAAGGAATGGAATTACTCTTGGTCAATCTTGTGGAATCAGAACAGCATGAGCCACTGCCTGAGATGGGAAATAATAAAATCCAAAACAGTAAGTCAGTATCTTTTAAGAAGACAACTTAATTTTTTTTCTTCTTTTTGGTCTTTTCGAGACAGGGTCTCCCTGTAGCCCCAGCTGTCCTGGAACTCACTCAGTAGACCAGGCTGGCCTTGAACTCACAAAGATCCGCCTGCCTCTGCCTCCCGAGTGCTAGGATTAAAGGTGTGCGCCACCACGCCTGGCAAGAAGACAACTTTAAAAGGGGTTGTGAAACAATTAGTGACTCTACTCTTTTGGTTCTCTTTTCTGAAATAAAGAAGCACATTATCCTCCTTTGTAATATCTATGGTGCCTGTGATGTTCAAAAGTGTGCACTAGCCTTGTTAGGCTAAGATTCTGGTTGCAATTATTAAACCATATTCTTTTCACAATAGTGTCTGACATCAAACATCTAAAGAAAGGCAGACTCTCAGAAATGTGTATTCCATTTTAAAATGTAATGTAGCTTAAGTTCTTGCATGGAGTTTAAGTTCTGAGAAATTGCAAGCATTGCATAAACACATCACCATGGCTAGGAGAAGGAAAGGAAACACTTCTGAGTTTTTAACTCTTACTTACGATCAGAATAAACATGCAATTAGTTCTTTCTTGTGTTTCTCTGGGTATTTCATTTATCAATCATAAGAAATTCTATATGTTCATACTCATAAAAATAAGTGAGTTGTAAACAAATTGGAGTAAATAGGTAAATCTGCCATGCAGAAGAATTCCAAATGAATGATATCAGCACTCTACTCTCAGAGAGGAAGAGCATAAGTCCTACATCAACTCAAAAGTCTTAAGACTAGAGCCTCACTGGGCATGGTGGTGCACGCCTTTAATCCTAGCACTTGGGAGGCAGAGGCAGGCAGATCTTTGTGAGTTCAAGGCCAGCCTGGTCTACAGAGTGAGTTCCAGGACAGCTAGGACTACAGGGAGACCCTGTCTCAAAAAGACCAAAAAAAAAAAAAAAAGACTAGAGCCTCATCCCATGGGTAAGACTCAAAAGTATGTTTCCCCCAAGGCAATATTTTACAGCTGTGAAATCAAGTATATATGTGCTTCCAAAATACAATAAGACATAAGCCAGAAATCACCATTGGAAGAGAGATATAAACAAAAAGAAAGGATTATCGATCCAACATGTCTAAAACCTAACAGAGCAAACAACATTAAATCTTTTTATTTTTCGTTTTCATACACATACATATTGAATTGTATATTTAGCATATTTCAACCTATCTACCCTTCATTTCCCACCTATCCCCTCCTGATGATAGTCCTCATTGTCCCCCTGTGCAATTTTACTTGTACTTTCACAGCATTAAATCTGTTAGTTAGAAGGGCTGAAGAGATGGCTCAGTGGTTAAGAGCACTTGCTGCTCTCACAGAGACTCTGGGCTCAGTTCCCAGGATCCACATGGAGGCCACAATCCACTGTTACTCTAGTCCGTAAGGATTTGATGCTCTCTTCTGACCTACAGGGGTGCTCCACACATATGGGTTTGTGTATCTCCACTGTCAAACACTCATAAAAATAAAATTAAATCTTAACAAGACCTTCAAGCTAAAGAATAATCTTTGAAGCCATGTACCAGCCTGACTTCAAGATAACACTGGGGTGAGGGCTGCGTCTTCCAAGCTTCAGAGGATCCTGCCTCCATGGTTTTTCTAGGTAAGTCCTAGAGCATAGCTCACATAGATGACGTTAGTTCCCTGTAGCTATCTCAGGTTGTATTAGACACATGTGGCTCTACTTTTATAGGGTTCACAGACACCCTGCTTCCCTGACTTCATTGGCATTGGCATTTTAGAGTCTCTGTCTGAGGAAACATCCTTTTAAAGCTTGCAGAAATTCATGCTTCTGTAACGCTTTCACTCCGAGAGCCTGGAGACCACACTGTGAGGACACTGCACAGATTTATGGCTCATATCCTGAGGAGCAACGGTCAAGCTGTACTTGGGCTTGTTAGCCAGGACCATGCTATTTTGTAAAGCTCTTCTATTAACTTGTTTTTCTAGGTTCTTTGTCTCCCACCCTCATAGCTGATTCTGAATATAGGCCCCAGGCTAACAGACTCCATTCTGGCCCAGCCAGCTAGGAAACAAAGACAGCCTGACTGCTAGCATGTACTACAGACTGCCCATCAATCACATGGGATAGAACCTCTCCCCACCTCTAAAATGTTTAAGGAACCCTTGTTCTGTCGTGTGGGCCTGATCTCTCTCCAGAACCCCCACTATGCTACTGTCTGTCTATAATGTTAACTCTTAGTAAATCTCTTATCCAAAGAGCAGTCTTCCTCATTGTCCCTCTTGAACCCTAAACCCAAAACCATTCAGGGCTCATCTGAGTAATATGACAGTTGCATAGAAATGTGACACAGGGATCGAATACACATACAGAAATCAATAAAATTAAAAAAAAAAAAGAAATGTGACACAGGAACGTAGGGAGCAGATACTTGAAGACTGAAGCAGTAAGCCCCAAGGTCTCCAAGTTCGCAGATTCTTCCCTTGAAACCATTCTGCCCTCAAGGCAGCAGCATTCTGTGGCCGTGATGGGCTGTCTCTAAGATCCCTTTCTACATTTACACAAAAGGGGTTCAGACACTCCTCAAAGAGGGACAGGGCAGCATGAATCTCAAATATGGGGTACCAGGAGTCACTCTGCTGAGGGAATAGAGGTGCTGAGTTCTTGTCCTACTGTGTATCTTACTGTCTTAGCTTCCATAAACAGAACAAAGACCATTTCTCTGTACAGTTTTCTGAAAGCTTCCTCAAGACCTCTTGGTACACTGTTTTTTAACAGACTTGTTTGCTAAGAAGGAAACTAGCTAAGCATAACAGAACTTACAACCTGTGGTTAGAGTATTCTTTTCTTATCAAGTCTGGGGTCCAAAACACTGCATTTCTTTATCTTTCTCAAGACCCCTGTCTATGCAACCTTATGCTACGGAGACATCCTGCACTGCAGGCACCTTTGCAAATAGTCAAGCATGCTATCAGCAGTAATCAGGTAAAGCAGGTGTTGCAAGCAATCTCTGAAATGCCTGGAGGGGGAGGGAGAGGTCATCCTTCCACCCTTCAAGTAAAGTATCTGACTTCTTTGTATACCTCTTTATCAAAAATAAGATGCTTTTTTCCTCCTAAACATTTTTTAGCCTTGATTTGTTCAAACTGAGGATTTACTAAATCTTTATAGTCTGCTTCTGTCTAAATTATAAATTCCATCTCTGAATCACTTATCTCCTTGCATTAAACTATCAGCAATGAAGAAAGGCCATGCAGCACTCTGAATGTTTTGCCGAGCCATTTCTTTCATCAGATATCTTAGTTCATCGGTCTTAATAGTGTTGTCTAGAAAGTCCTAGGACACAGACATAATTCAGTTAACCTATTTGCCACTTTGTAAGAATGGCTTTCCTCTAGTTTTTAATAAGAATTTTTTTACATCTTTCTAAAGCTTTATCAGGGTGCCTTTTCCTGTCTATTTTTCCACCAGCATTTTGGCTGCAACTCCTTAGATAATTCTAGAAAGAGGAGGCTTTTAAATCTGTGGCAATTCTCTTCCTCACCCAAATCACCCTTCCTGCTCTGTTCACGGCAACAAAGGCTTTTCCCAGCATTTATTTCAAAACTACTCCAGCCTCTACCCAGTACCCAGTTCCAAAGCTGTTTTCACATTTTTAGATATCTATTATAACAATAACCAATCTCCCTCCAGCTTAGTGCTTTCATGCTACTATAACAATAGCCTGGATAATTGATACACAATACAAATTTCTCTCTCACAGTTTTGGAGCCTGTACAGTCCACCACAAGGGCATTAGCAGATTCAGCTGTCTGTTAAGGGATGTTCTCTCATGCCAAGATGGGGCCTTGAACACTGTCTCTTCACATGGCAGGAAATAGAGAGGCAAAAGACCACACCCTTCTGTCACTCCCTTTGTGACAACAGCATGACCTGAACACCTCCCTGAACCTCTAGCTCCCATCACAGATGCACTGAGGATTAAGTTGACAACACATAAATTTGTTATTGTCACTGTTGTTATTTTGAATCAGGGCCTCTCTGTAGCTGGCTGAAACTCACTGTGTAGGACAGGCTGGCCTGGATCTCACAGAGATCTGCTTGCCGTTGCCTACCCAGTACAATTAAAGGTATATACCACCACGAAAGCCAACACATGAATTTTAAGGAAATATTTAGATCTTATCAGGCTGCATGACAGTCCCTTTGGTTAACAAGACCTTCTGCTTTGGTGTTATTCCTTTCTGTTTTGTTTTGCTTTGTTTTGCTGTTAAGTCATGGCTGTTTGATGGCTGCTCTTGCAGAGGACCCAGGTTCAGTTCCCAGCACCCACATGGCAGCTAACAACCATTTGTAGCTCCAGTTCCAAGGATCTAATATACTCTGGCATTGCATGACAAGAGTGTACTCATATACATACAAAGCGCTCATATACATAAAATAAAAATAAAGGACAAGCAACTGAAAAATAACAAAAAAACTCCGCTCTTGATGACAGGAGAACATTTAGTAAGCATTTCTTTCACCCAAGCTTCCCAGAAATAGCAGGAATATTTGTTAATTTATGAAATAAAAGGCTGACAAAGCATGGGAAATATCCTTCCCCTAGCCCATGTGACTTTGGAAAGAAGATTGGGATAACATATAATCTATTTTTATATTGGTTTTCTAAAGTATAAATATGATAGAAAGGGACAATACCAACATAAGAAGCATCTGCCAGATGCCAAGGAAGTCTCTGAATTTTGTTTAATACGCTAAATGAGCCTGAGAATTGCACATCATTCTGGAAACCTAGACAATAAGTATCTTGTTCCAAACCATACCACTCGCAAACCCAAGAGAATCTTTGAATTTCCCAAAATGTCATGAAGCTTCATGCAGAAGGAATGTATTCTAGAAGCATAGACTAGTCCCTGGATGAGAAGACAGAAATGCGGAGAGTACCGGACAGACAAAATAAGAGAGTCAGACAGGCCATGGGCATCTTAGAGACAAAGTAAGTTAACCCAAAATATCTTTCTGCCCAACATGAGAAAACAATCTTTACTATTCATATTTCTTTCAGACAAGTATTTTTATCACCATGGACTGTGAAATGGTTAATCTTGATTGTCAATTTGATGGGATTTAGAATCACCATGATAACAATCTTTGGATATGTCTGTGAGAGATTTCTAGAATATGTTAATTACAGTAGGAAGACCCACCCTAAATGTGGACAGTACTATCCCCTGAGCTGGGGTCCAAGACTGAATAAAAAGGAGAAAGAAACTGGGTGTGGTGGCACACACCTTTAATCCCAGCAGAGGCAGAGGCAGGATCAAGGTCACCCTGGTCTGCATCATTAGTGGAGGAGAGCTGGGCAGCATTTCCGCTCCATGCTTCCTGACTACAGGTCAATGTTACGAGCCCCGTGCTCCTTCTGCTGTGACCTGGCCATCATGATGGGCCGCCCTCCAACCTGGAGCCAAAATAAACCTTTCCTTCCTTAAGCTGCTTTTGTCAGAGTACTTTGTTGCAGCCACAAGACAAGTCACTATCAGACATGAAACTTCTACCATCATCAAAAACAAAAGTACAGGAACATAGGTGAGAGGAGGTGCTTTTAAATCTCCAAATATCTAAAACATGGCTATGTGAATAGCATACAAGAAGATCCTCACAAGAAGGGCAGGGGAGGACCACTCCTCAAGCTGTATGTGTTTGTTTGCTTGGAACAGGCATCATAAAGAATGTATATAGTATCTTTTTTTTTTCCACATAAATTTATTTATTTATTTTTAACAAATCTAGACCCATGTTCCCACTCATTCCCCCACCCCACCAGAGCTCGTGCATTCTGCCAAACATGCTTTCCATCTCTTAGTCTTTCTCAATATTTTCCATGGGGAAGTTGACTGTTTTGAGCAGAAGTTCACTGTTTCAGTCAGTTCTTTGATGCAGTATTTTCTGTTGTTGTTGCTGTTTCCAAAATGCATTATGCCCAACTGCTTTGTACAAAAGCTCAGGGGGCCCTACACAAGAAATACTTACAACTGGGTAATTGGCACTAGCATCCACAGATGAGTGATACCATGCATCGTTTGTTTTTCTGGGACTGTGTTACTTCACTCAGCATGATGTCCTCTAGCTCCAGCCATTTTCCTGCAAAGCTCATGATGTCGTCTTTCTTTACTGCTGCATAGAATTCCATTGTGTAGATGTACCACATTTTCTCTATCCACTCGTCAGTTGAGGGGCATTTAGGTTGGTTCCAGCTCCTTGCTATTGTGAAGAGAGCTGCAATAAACATGGCCGTGCATGTATCTCTGTGGTGGCGTAAGTCTTGAGGGTACATGCCCAGGAGTGGTATGGCTGGGTCGGGTGGCAAGTTCATTCCAAGTCTTCCAAGGGTTCTCCACACTGCTTTCCATAGTGGCTGTACAAGTTTACATTCCCACCAGCAGTGGATGAGTGTTCCCCTTTCCCCACAACCTCTCCAGCACTTGGTATCATTTGTTTTCTTGATCCTAGCCAGTCTTATTGGAGTAAGATGATATCTTAAAGTGGTTTTTATTTGCATTTCCTTAATGATTAGTGATGTTGATCAGTTCTTGAGGTGTTTCTCAGACATCTCTAATTCCTCACTTGTGAAGTCTCTGTTCAGTTCTTTGCTCCATCTATTGAGCGGGTCGTTTGT
Organism: Rhizomys pruinosus; assembly: GCA_009823505.1. Lineage (NCBI taxonomy): Eukaryota > Metazoa > Chordata > Mammalia > Rodentia > Spalacidae > Rhizomys > Rhizomys pruinosus. Next base: position 1,349,283 of record VZQC01012184.1, read on the forward strand.
TTTCTTTTTTCTTTGTTTTTTGAGTAGTTTATATATTCTGGAAATCAAAGCATTGATTTCCAGAATATAAAGAATGTATATAGTATCTTATGATATAAACAGAGACATGTCCAGTGACCACAACCTGACCACATTTCTACTAAACTCAGTACCGCTGGTTCTCCTAAAACATCCATCTGTGATGACAGGTACCTCAGAATTGCCCATAGCTACACCATATTATGAGCCCCAGCTGAGCCCAGAAGTTAAACCTAAGTATAAGAATAGAAAAGTTTATTTCAACTGAACTAGACCAGGAGTTTGAGAACAGGCCAGGGTGTACCTGTTTGCATGGGAACTCATTCTGCTAACCCGAATTCATGGCCTCTGTATTTTATGCTTGACTTGCTTTTAGAGAACAGAAATTGTTAGAGGGTCTTTCCACCGCTAAGCTTAGAACTTAGGCTTTTCATCCCTGGATATGGTTTTTCTGTATAAAACTCCTCCCAACCACAGTTCATGGCTGCACACCTGAGGCTGAATGTTCAGTATGTAGTCGTCAGCTGACTCAAGACTCTTTTGGCATCATTTTGTGTCTTCTCTGGTGGAATTACACCATTACATATCAGGGAAGGAGCTGACAATGAACTCTCATAAATTCCAAATGATGAAATGTAAAATCTTGAATGTCTATTTCTGTCACATCACCTACATTTTCAGTTGTCATTAGAAAGAGGTAAGGCCTCCTATTAAAATATAACTTTAAATAGAATAATGAATTCCTAAATGGAAGAAGAGACTAAGAATTAGCCAGTTATCCTCTGCACACTAAAAAATACCTTTCTCTAAGCTGCAAATGTTGCAATAAAACTTTTGCTTTTCTGAACTCCAGGATTTTGCACCATATGCACTTATTTATGTGAATTTCCTTACAATTGTAATATGAATCACTGTAATGTGAATAATTACCTATTTTAAGCTGTAGGGCATATAGAGGCACATAGTAGTAATAGCACTCTTTAGTGCTTATTATTATAAAGATAACATGTGTTCATTTTTTTTTTTTTGTCTTTTTTGAGACAGGGTCTCCCTTTTAGTCCCAGCTGGCCTGGAGCTCTCTATGTAGACCAGGCTGGCCTTGAACTCACAGAGATCCGCTTGCCTCTGCCCCCCAAGTGCTAGGACTAAAGGTGCATGCCACCACTTAAGCATGATCAAAGTGTATAGTAGAAAATTTCTCTGTACCTATTCAGCCATTCTTCTTCCCATGCTCCATAGACAGCCATTAATATCTGTGCGTGTGTGTTTTGTGTGTGTGTGTCTGTCTGTCTGTCTATCTGTCAGAGAGAGAGAGTTGTGCATGTGTGTGTGTGTGTGTGTGTGTCTGTGTGTGTGTGTCTATGTGCTACCAGCTTCCTATACAAGTGTAACAAGCTTGGGGAGGTGTGGTGGTTTGAATGAGTGTCACCCATAGGCTTTAAGTATTCAGACATTTGTCTCCAGTTGGTTGCACTGTTCTTGGAGGTCTTAGAAGGTGTGGCCATGCTAGAGGAAATATGTCACTGGGGGCAGGCTTAGTGAGTTTAACGAGCCTCTCGGTCTCCAGTCACGCGCTCTCTCTCTGCTTCCTGTGTTCATTGCAAGATGTGACCCTTGGCTTGCTGCTTCAGCCCCCGGCCTCCATGCCTCCCACCACAATGGACTTTAATTCCCTGGAACTGTCAATCGTAAGCTCAAATAAACTCTTCCTTTTATAAGTTCCTTTGGTCATGGTGTTTTATCACAGCAACAGAAAAGTGACTAATACAGGGGGATAAACTTTTTGAGACAGGATCTCCCTGTAGCCACTGTAGCTGACCTGAAATTTAATATGGATAACAGGCTGACCCTTATCTCACTGAGATCCACTTGCCTCTGCTTCCCAAGTTCTGAGATTAAAGATGCACACCACTACGCCCAGCTAAGATTTATTTGTTTATTTATTTATTTATTTATTTATTTATTTATTTATTTATTTATTTATTTTTAACAAATGACACCATATCCTAAGTACTCTTTGCAACTCAAAAGAAAAGTAATGTAACATAGGCTTCTAATACTTGTCAAATATTAAAACAGTCTACAAAGTAAAGAAAAATTTTATAAAAAAAAACTCACTTTACTAGCCCAACTGTATATAATGTGAAACACATCTGACCTTCTATCCCCATGTCTCTGAAGAGGAACTAAGATAATACCATGGTTTATGATATTAAACTTTACTAACATAACACACTATGGAATTTTATTCATCTATAAAGAAAAATGAAACTTTCTGGGAAATGGATGGATCTGCAAATTCTTTTAAGTGAGGTAACGCGGTCTCAGAAAGACAAACCCTGCCTGTTCTTTCTCATGTGTGGATCCTAGCTCCAAAGTTTTATCTATGCTTATTTATGTGGGAGTGTGGGTATAGGTCATAAAGCTAGAAAGGTGCCCATGAGAGTAGGGAAAGATGGGGTAAGGAAGGGGGTGGGGAGTAATGGAACACATGGGACTTGGAGGTGGAAAGGGAAATACTGGGGAGAAGGGCACAAGCAGAGAGGCTGAGGAGGAAAGACAGAGGAGCAGGAAACAAGCAAAACAAAACAATGCCCGAAAGACCACATGAAACCCATTACTTTGTATGCTCACTTTTAATTTAGAAAGCAAGGGCCAAGCATCTCTGACTTACAATGCTACAATTTACAACTGTTCAATGTAGAATTTTCAACTTTCATTTGAAATTTGTTTTCAACTCACCAAAAGCCTTACAAATTCAGTACAAACCATAGCTCAGATTCGAGATTTAGATCTTTTCTTTTGCTAGTGACAAGATCTGTTGAACTAGATCTGTGAGCATCAGCTTCCAGTCAAGCCCATGGTCACAGCTAAGAGGGAAGACACCTGGGGCTAGAGAGATGGCCTAGCGGTTAAGAGCACCGACCGCTCTTGCAGAGGACCCTGGTTCCATCCCCAGCACCCACATGGCGGCTGAAAACCGTCTTTGACTCCAGTCCAGGGAAATCCTACATCCTCTTCTGACCTCCACGGCATTGCACGACACAGGTACACAAACCTACATGCAGACAGTACATTCATACACATACAAAAAAAATAAATAAATAAAACTTAATTAAAAAAAAAAAAAAAAGAGGGAAGACACCTAATACTCTGCCACCTGCTATGTGGCTGAACTGTTAGTGTCTGGTAAGTCAGCTCTATTAAATGTATCATCACCTCACTATAATTTCTGCTCACAGTAGTCTGAGTGGGACATAACCCCATCATACATGAAGAAGCATCTTTATATGCAGAGGCTAAATTGCTCCCTCTGAAATTAAAATCTCATTAGTAGCTTAGCCAGGAATGCCTGTCTTCACAGTGTTGCTAACCTATGTTTTCATCTTTTATTTAAGCTCATCTTCCCCACACTGGTTATGACCTTGAAACTAAACCAGTTGAATTTAATTTTGCTTGTCCTAGCTGATGGCCCCAAATTTAACTTTCCACTAATCCCTGAAATGCTGATTCTGCCATACAACTCTGTCTCTTCCTCCCTAAACTTTGAGTTCTCCATAGGCATCTCGTGCAATTCTAAACTGGTACATTTTACCTATTAATGAGGACTAATTTTCCTTGGAAAACTAGAAACAAAACAACTGTAAAAGAAAACTTTCAAAGTATAAGTCTAAAATAATTCATTGAATTGGGGAAATGTAAGTAGAACCCTAAACAGCAGGCTCTCAGACTGCTGCTGCCTTTGGATGTGTATTTGTCAGTTTTCCTTTACTATCATGAAATACTTGATACAGACCACATTATAAAGCAGATAGGTTTATCTGGTTCAAAGTTTTGAAGGTTGGCCATAGATCTGAAGTCCAAAGACTATCACAAAGGCCCTTGTAAACCTCTCTGATTGGCCTCCTTTTAGCTGGAAACATGGGAATAACATCCTGTGCCCTGTGGTCTCTCACCCTCTCCATATAAAACCAGCAGAATTCCAGTTATAGGGACTCCACCCTAAAGACTTAATCTAATTCAGTTACTCCCAAAAGGCTCCACCTTTAAACACCCTAGTCAGATTCTTGACACAATTAACTTTGGAGCTCAGTATCTCACAGTCCAACTATGTGTAAACCATAGCAGAGTACACTTGCTCTTATAGATTTGTTTTAAAGTTGTTCAAAAATAGCATAAACTTCTCACTTATTGATATCTCAGGTAATCAATTTATCATCACTAAGAGACATCCTATTAAATACTATAGTAGAAACTATGAAATCTAATACTAGGAAAGCAAAATATTAGTTAATAAATAGCAAAGGTTTTGTCCATCTGGCAGATGGAAATAAATATGCTGATATGTGGATTTGACTTAAGAGGTTAAGCCAGGTCATTGAGTTTTAAGCCCAGAGGCATCAGATATGTGACATTGCACATTTAACAGGGAGGTAGTTGGGGAAACATAGCTAATGCAGGATTTAAGGGACTAGTACAAGAAAGTTTCAGAGATGAAAGCAGAAATGAGATGTTAGACAAGAAGCAGAGCTAGAGATTAAGCAGCATGATCAAAGAATAAAACTGACAGAATGTGAGCTATAATGAATTCCTGTGATGCAAATCCACAGAACATAACCCATCAAAACTCTTGAAGAAAGATATACAACACTGTCACATAACCAGCTCTTTAGTGTGCCACATGTTCCAATAAATACTTGAGATTTGTGGATCATACTCAGTATGTGACCTCATGAGAACACAAGCCTTGAGCAGGTGGGAAATTCTGTAGACCATGAAGGTTCCAGCCGGTGTCTGCTATAGGTAGGTGACATGGTCACCGGCACAAGCATACCCATCTTCAGTCACACCTTCAGCTCCCTGGTTCCTTAACCATGTAATTTTAATTAACAGGCAAAATAAATTTGAGGAAAACTTTTATTTTGTAGCTCTAAAAAAATCTGGACATGTTATTGATATCAAAAATGAATGTTTTATAGCTTTTTCATAGTAAGTCCTTAAATCTAAATATATTTACACATAAAAGCCACCAATTTAGACTAACCCAAGTTCAAGTGCTTGGTGAATGGCTAGGACCTATTATATGGGACATTCCAAAAGGCAGCTATCACTCAAATATACCTATTATGGCCTTCGATTTATATGTGAGGATAATGAACAAATATTTATAAAATCTAAAGACTGTTTTCATGCTTTAACATCCAGAATTTAAAAAAAACTAATCTCTGAGTTGGTGTAACAAACGTAGTCTCTGCCTGACACATTATAGCTTCAGTTCTTCCTCACCTAAAATGACACTCCCAGTAACCAGCTTCAACCAGTCTTCTAGCTGTGGCTTAGACTGTTTCATAGAGAATAATTGAATTGCCAAATCTAACTAGCAAGCTAGCTGTGGAATATGAGTTAAAGCCAAGTCACTTTACTCTTTCCACTCTGGCACTGCAGAAGCCCTGGTAATCCATACAGAACTCTGTAAGCCTCCCTTTCCCTGCAGTTGTTGTGAAGCTTCAAGCTTATATTACTATGCCTAGGATCCTTCGTAGTTGACCTATTGATGAAGGTTCAATCAAAGGAGTGATATGTATGGGGATGGAGAGATGGCACAATGGCTAAAAGCACTAGCTGCTCTTTCAAAGGAACTGGGTTCAGTTCCCAACATCCACACAGTGGCTAATAAGCAACTATAATTTCAGTTCCAGGGGGACCTAGTGCCCTCTTCTGACATCCATGGGCATTAGACACATGGGTGCACTTACATGCAGGCCAAACACTCATACACATAAAATAAAAATAATAAAATAAAACCTTTTTAAAAAACACTGATAAAATTCTTTGTCCCTTTCTTCTCATTTCAATGACACAATTGTGACAGCAGTATTTCAATGGTTTATATATCTTTTTGGGGTTTTTTTTTTTTTTTTTTTGAGACAGGATCTCCCTTTCACCTACCAGATCCCCAGTTCACCTACAACTCACTGTGTAACTCAGGCAGCCTGAGTTTCACAGAAATCCACCTGCTTCTGCCTCCTGAGTGCTAAGATTAAAGGCACGCACCACACACCAAGCCTTGGTTTAGATTTTCAAGACAGGTCTCATTATCTCATATTATAGCCTACACTTACTTGAACTCAGGATTCTCCTGCTTCATTCTCCCAAGTACGTGTATGACCACATTCGTTACTTTCCTTCACTGTGACCAACTATCTGGCAAGCACTTTAAGGAGGGAGGAGTTCATTCCCACCATGATGGGAAAAGCATGGTGGAGTTCATGGTTGTGAGAAGAAGATGTGGCTGGAACTACCCACGACTTGATGTGCCCAGAAGCAGACTCTGGAGAATGGTAGCACTCGGCTGGCTTTCTCCCTTTTCCCACACCTGCCTTATCATCTACTAACTAAATTCAAGCTTATTCCTTACCAATTGTACATTCTCCACATTTTTCTGTTCCATTTTCTGCTCTTTCACACTATAAACCTGCGTAAAAGCAACAAGCAGTAACTGTGTCTCAGCATACATGTTATGCTGTCTTGAAAGTTCCTCCTGTACAATCTTAGTCCCCTGCTGCTGAATTCAACTTCACTTAGGTTTTCATCACATGGGCAAAAACATAGTAAGATTCTTTGACAGAATGTAACCACCATGGCCTCCATTCTACTTCACTTGTTCCCTCTGAAACCTCATAAGCCTGGCTTCCTTGGTCTTATTTCTCTATTCTCACCTTCTGAGCTCCCATGAGAATGGCTCTGCTCACAATATTCTAGAGTTTCTCTAGCACATGGAGGCAGACTCTTCTGTATTCTTCATAAATCAGTTTCAAAGCCCTGTCAACCATATGGTCAAGGGTATTACAGCAATAGTCCCACTTCTTGAAGTTGTATGTATTAGTTATTTTTCTCATCATTGTGACCAAATACCTGATAAGAAGTAATTAAGTGGTATAATAAGTCATTTTGGGTCACAGTTCGGGGAACATAGTCCCTCCTAGTGAAGAAGAATTGACAGTTGGCTGCTGCTTGCTCAGATCTGGACAGATCAGGAGACAGAGTGGGGCATTCTAGCATTCAGCTACTGTCTCCTTTTTCTATTTTTATTTACTCTCTGATATGAGCCCAAGTGGCCACATTCAAGATGGGTCTTCCCTCTTTAGTTAATTCTCCCAGGAAACATTCTCACACTGGTTTGGAAGTATTTCTTCTGGGAAATTCTGTACCCAGTGGAGTTGACAATGAAGGTTAACTATCACAGCCATCACACTTGCCTTCCCTTTAAATAGTAAAATATATACCATAAGCATACTTTGATACTGTTTTTAAAAGAAAATCAATGGAAAAGTTCTATAATTGTATATTTGAATAAATTTGTGTATTTGTGTCTTATTAACTATAGCAACATGCAAAACAAAAAACAGGATTTTATTGGGGATTAAAACCATTGTATGGTGGAGAATGAGTCCTCAGAGGAGAAAAGCAAATATAAGAAGAGGAAAAACATCTCCCAAACTAAATGTACAATATGAACTCATTTTTATCAATGTGCTTGTCTATATATATAATTTTGGATGTGAATATCAATATATGTATTACATGAATACATTTTTATATATACAAATGTGTATCCTTTCAAAGTAATCCCTTTAGAGTCATATCATATGAACTATTTGTAGCTAGGAGGTAGGTACCAGCATAACTAATTGAATAGGTACAAGCAACATTGAAATTTTTAGAACTGAATTTAAGTTATATTAAATTTAAAGCACTTAAACTTGTTAGTTTCATTGTTGGGTATATTCAGAGATAGCCTAGCTGTTAAGAGCACCAACCGCTCTTGCAGAGGACCCGGGTTCAATCCCCAGCACCCACATGGCAGCTAAGAACCATCTATAACTCCAATTCCAGGAGAATTCCAGTTCCAGGGGAATCCGAGACCCTCTTCTGACCTCCGCGGCATTGCACAACACAGGTGCACAGACCTACATGCAGACAGTACATTCATACACATACAAAAATAAATAAATTTTTAAAAAATTAAAAAAAGAAAGTACACTGAGTAAAACAAGTGACAAACTGGTCTGAGTTTGTAGCACTGGGGATCTTGAGAAGGTCTCAGATTTGGTATAAAATTTGGAAACATGGACATTAGATTTTCCTATGTTTGATGTGCACAGTGAGGAAGACAAAAGAGAACTGAAGAATAATTAGATATTTCAAGCCTGCACAAGTACTAAGTGGAAGATGGAACCATTTACTGATGTGAAGAAGGACTGAGAGAAGACAGAGATGGCTTGGTTATGTATTTGTTTTGTTTTATGTTTGTGAAAATGAAGGCCAGCCATGCTAGGATTGAAACACTCAAGTGAGAACATTGAGCAAGAAGCTCTGTGGGATTCCAATTCTCAGGACAGAGTTCAAAGGTGCAGATAAAACTTTGAAAAGCCATCAGCATATAGATGGTATTTAAATCCTTGAGACTAAACAGAATCTCGGGGCTGGAGAGATGGTTCAGAAATTAAAATCACTGGCTGTTCTAACAGGAGACCTGGGTTTGAATCCCACTACCCACATGGCATCTAGCAACCATCTGTAAGTCCAGTTACAGGGGATCCAATACCCTCCTCTGCCCTCTGCAGGCACTGCGTGATATGAGTATACTCACATACAGAAAATTAAAAAATAAAGTTTAAAATCAATCTCCCAAGGAAGGTAACTACAGAAGGTTAGAGAAATGAAAAAATTTAACTCTGGACACTCCACTATTTAGAGTTGGTCTACAGAAATGGAGCTGGCACACAGAAGAGTTATTTGAGAAAGTAAACTGACCCAGACACAAGACAAAAGCAATACAGGAGGAAAAATAGTCTAGCTCAAGATAGAGGCAGCAGTAGAAAAATGAAACAATTCTAATGGGTTTGCAGCTCTTTTCTCTGAAGGACAAGACCAAGCCATCGACTAAGGTTAAGAGGAACCTGAGCAATGCTTGTGAGCGAGGAAGCAAAGAGATGGTCATCTTGGGAGGCAGAAATGAAATTGAGAAGTTAGAAGTAAGATTTTCTATGTTTGCTGTTTGCAGATGTAGGGTCATTGAAGAAGGTTGTCACCCAGAAGATAATGTAAAACACGGGCCTTTGCCTTTCCCCTGGTAAATCTAGGATAACTGTGAGCTACAAGTTGTGTAAATCATCAGCTTTCTCTACCTTATATTGGTTATGACATATTTGCTATTGATTTCTTGTATATTTATCATAGTTAAAATCTTTGCATTCTCAGATTCAAACCTAGCTATTAAAATTTTGCTGTTAGGGGGATGGAGAGATGGGTCAGTGGTTGAAAGCATTTGCTGTTTTTCCAGAGGATGCAGGTTCAATTCCCAACACCCCACATGGCAACTAATAGTCATCTGTAACTCTAGTTCCAGGAGATCTGATGCCTTCTTCTGGCCTCTGTGGGCATTGCATGACACAGGTACACTTACACATAGGTAGGCAATATACTCATACACATAAAATGAAAATAATAAATAAAAATTTTAAATATTTGCTGTTAGGCCAGGTGCATAAGTACAAAATTGTAATCCCAGCATCTGGGATAAAGGAAGATCACAAGATTCAAGCCAGATTAGTAATATAGTAAGATTCTCAGGATTAAAGCAACAATTTAAATCTTGTAAATTTTCAAGAGGAGAAGACAAAGAAAAATAAAAAGGGATGAGTGACATAAATAAAAAGAACTAGTTACAGGGAAAGGATATTAGGTATGTAGAATAAGAACATAATTCCTGATAGTAGAAAGTTAATATACTATCAATTCTATATACTTTAGGCAACATGAGAAAGCCCCATATTTGTGTCACACGAATTAGTTTTCTAAATATAAAGGTCAATCATTCCAGCAGTTGAATTCTTTACTTTTTCCAATTATCATAGCAATGCATGTGGAAAATAAGAAATAAAAAGGGTTCTATTATGGTAATATTATAACATATTACAGGAAAGCAAGAAAAACATCTCCCAGGAAATCCAATAAATACTCTGCCTAATGAAATCAATATTATGCTCATGTTATTATATATGCAATATTTTTAACTTTAAATGAGGAAATTAGTCTAAAGACAGTTTATTTTCTGGAGATGATTTTACTCAACAATTGTTAAGTAATTAAATTTATGGTGTTACATGCTTGCTCAAATATTTTAAAGCAAGAGAGCCACCACCTGTCCTGCACACCATTTGAAATCACTGTGTCTCAATGAGAATGACCCACTGCCTCCAGCTGTACACTGCCCGACACACCTCCTCACTCCTGGAGTTCAGAGGTGGGCTGATGAACCTTGGGCTAATTCTGTAAGAGCCACACAGAAGACTTGAAATAGTAAATACGGATGATAGAGGGGCTCAGAGTATACTATATAAGCATACTTTGCTTTTCGAGGAAAAATTTTAAATATTTTATAGTTAGTGCCAGAAATATGGTTCCCTTGGGGCGTGAAGCTCATGTTTCTCATGAACCAAATTCACTACACCTTAGTCACTACCCAATGTCAGAACATAGATGACCATCGAAACTGACTGGGGCATGGCATGGTGGCACACACCTTTGATCCTAGCACTTGGGAGACAGAGGCAAGCAGATCTTTGTGAGTTCAAGGCCAGCCTGGTCTACAGAGTGAGTTCCAGGACAGCTGGGCTACAGGGAGACCCTGTCTCAAAAAGACCAAAAAAAAAAAAAAATTCAGAGAGGCCTCCAAACCTTCAATGCCAGATGGGGACTACTGAGATATCCAGCCTGTGGACTGAGCAGCTACGGGGCTTTCAGCCTCATCAGAGTATAGACTGCCATTGTTGGACTACCCAGGCTGTATTATGGATGCCAGTACAGGAAGATCAAGACAAGGTGTGTGCTTACTGGACTTCATTTGGGTGACCATGGGAAGGGAAAGACCCCAGTTTGGAACACAAGGGCAAGAATGATGGTGGTTTGGGCTTGCCAAGGAGGAACCTTCAAACACTTCCTTAAGGAAAATAGGACATCTTTTAGAAAAAAAAAATCCTCCAATTCAGGTGATATGTGTATATATGTATATATATATATATATATATATATATATATAAAAATATATATATATATATATATGTATATATATTGAAGCAATACAAGTTAGAACAACAACAAAAGAACTGGAAAAAACTCTGGAAAGACTCAGAAAAAGATGCAAGACATGTATGGCAGAGTGCAGGAACTCAGGTGGGGTGGGGGGCATGGAAAGGGAAGTGACTCTAAATTCGATTGAGAAATGATGTATGATGTATGGAAAAGTTTAATAACAATAAAAAATAACGCTATTACACTGTGAAAATAGAAAAAAAAGAAATGACACAAATATAAATGCTAACGTATGAAATTCTCAAAAATAAGATAAAATAAAATAAATAAATAAAAATTTGGAGAGGGGCTAGAGAGATAGCTCAGTAGTTAAGAGCACTGGCTACTCTTGCAGAGGACATGGATTTAATTCCTAACACCCACATGGTGGCTAACAACCATCCATTATTCCAGTTCCAGGGGATCCAAAGCCCTCTTCTCATCTCCATGAGCACTGCATGAGGACATGAGCTCACTTACATGCAGGCAATATGCTAATAGACATTAAACAAAAAATAATAATAAAATATTTTTGAGAGGTTTCACACTCCTCTGAGGGAGACAGATAAAATCCAGTTATCCATGAAATTGTGATTACACAGGATTGGAATCATGCTAAAACCATCGTAACATCAGTCTGCTGCTGAGCCATCCTTACTGCTGCTGTTAGAAAACGCCGGAGGGAATGATGGGTGTGAACTGACAGTTACAAGGGTAGAATCTCACTCAAGCCAAGGAAGCAGATAGTAGTCTTCATTAATTTCCTCAGTGTAGCTTAAGTCAGGTCTCCTGCAAATTAAGGACTAGCTTTGGCAAGTCAGTCACCGGGTGGCATGGTCCATTGTATGGTAACACGTAATAATCAGTTCACTTAATTTTCTTTCCTCTTTCTTTTCTCTCTGTGACTATAGGTGACCAAGAAGGTTGAAACTTCTACATCTGTACCACCTTACTTGTCAGTGCCTACCACTGTAGTCAGGCTTTCAGCATCCCAACTCTGAATGGGTCAAGCATACATCCAGGATCCAGTCAGTTACAGCATGGAAAATGAAGCAGTGTGGTATATCAGCTTCCCCTGCTGGGAATAGAGAAAGCCAGTGCTCTAAAGATGGATGAGAAGGAATCAATGGCTTCTCTACCAAAAGGCATTTATGTACCGTGGTTGCATATGATTCAGTCTTTGCCCTCGGATAGCTCCTAGCACACCACAGCACAGAGGCAGCAATCAGCTTTGACACTGCTTTGGGGGGCATACATAATAAAAGCCTCCATTATATGCATGTTAATTCGGATGTTTGAGGTCACAGAAGGCTCTTTTTAATGCTTTTTAATGCTATAAAATTCTTCCACATGCTTTAAAGTTCTCCCACTGGGAAAACAAATAACCCAATACTCCCAAATCAGATCTCTTAAAAGTGAAAAGGAAAAGATAAATACTTTGCTGAAAGCAAAAGAAATCACAAGAGTTGCTGTGATAACTCCTAATAAGTAAGACACGCTGAATAAAAACAAATAGGTAGGTATATACTGGATGAGGAACAACTTACGTTCTTTGGCTCTGACTATGTTTGCTTACTCATTCTGAAGTATCAAAATCTTTCAGCAACTGAGCCATACTCACTCTCACTTTCCTACTTTGATGTCTGTTATTCTTGGCAATTCTGGATAAAGTATTTTCTGGTTTCCAGATCTGAGGGTTTCCCTTCAGCCATTATTAGTAAACTCCAGAGCCCCTTTCCTCCATGTCCTAGTTTGTCTTCCATTGCTGTGAAACACTCTGACCGAAACCAACTTGGGGAGGAAAGGGTTTATTCAGCTTACATCTCCTGGGTCACAGTTCATCACTTAGGGAGCCCAAGGGAGGGACTCAGGGCAGGAACCTGGAGGCAGGAGCTGAAGCACAGGCCATGGAGGAATGCTGTTCACTGGCTTGCTCCCCTGGCTCATGCCCAGCCTGCCTTCTTATACGGTACATAACAACCTGCCCAGGGTGGCACCACTCATTGTGGGCTGGGCCCTCCCACACTGCTCAACAATCAAGACAATACTTCACAGATGTGGCCACAGGCCAATCCAATGGAGCCAATTCCCCAGTTGAGGCTCCCTCAACCCAGGTGTGTCAAGTTGACACTAAAGCTATCCAGCACACTCCACAAGGTCAATTAGTTCATTCCATTATCCACTGAAACTTCTATTCGCTGATAGCCATAAAGACTTTATTAATACCAATAATGTTAGGAGTAATTACATATCTGATTACTGGCCAACCTACTAATAACAGGGGGAGAATTCTAAATCTATCTTTAATTTATGGGCTCTCGCTGTTATCTGCTCAATCTTGCAGTAAGTTGCTCTGAAAATATTTTATGATAAAAATGTGAACAGCCTCTTTTACTATTCTCTCTATAAATTCAAGCTATGAAATCCCTTGGACTATTGGGCAAATGAAAGAATATCAGGATAAAATAATACACATACAGATCATGGGAAAATATCTAAAACTAAATAACAGAAATGGTATCGAGAAATGGAAATTAAGGAAATAAGTTTTTTCAGGCTGAAGATGTAGCTTAGTGGCAGAGTAATTGCCTAACATGCACAAAACACTGGGTTCTATCCCAAGTATTAACACTACCAAAAACAAAGTAATTTTCATATGTTAAAGCAACACAATGATATTCAGTACCTCAAATAATCATAATCTGAAGTACAACAGAATCCATTGATGCATAAGCATGGCTAATAAATGTCTACTTTATGCATGCACCATGCAGAGCAATCAAAAACTTAATGTTCTCCTTTTAAACTGTACAGACAAATTGAGAACACAACACATAATAAAAAGAAATGATCACTCGTGGTTTTTAGAAGTTCTCTGAATACATCCTATCACATTTTAACCAAGTGGAGTCATTGTACTTTTTTCTACTCACTTGATATCTTAGATGAGATTAGAATTCCAGATTTTCATCAAAAATAATTTCAATCAGAACTCTGAACATTCTACTCCAGCCTTCCAGCATCCAGTATTCATGCAAACACAGGTACAATTTTTTAATCTTTGTTTTCCTCCTTGGAAACTTTCTCAAGGGCTTTAAAACATCATGATGATGTGCCATAATGCAGATCTTTTGTTCTATGGTATCCCAATTGTCCATAAACCTAGCAATTGATATTCTTCAGGCTTGGTATATCCCTGACTTATCTGTTCATTTGTGTGACATTTAATGTTATCAACTTGGTAAGATCTAGACTTTCTAGACTTACCTAGTAGACAGGTCTTTCAGAATGTCTATGAGGGATTGTGTACACTGGATTAAATGAATTGGGAAGACCACTTTAGAGTGGTGTGGGTAGTGCCGTCCCATAGAAAAAGTGACCTGAGCACCAACTCTCTCTCTCTCTCTCTCTCTCTCTCTCTCTCTCTCTCTCTCTCTCTCTCTCTCTTTCTCTGCCCTGCTACCAGATCTTCCCTGCCATGATGGATGTACCCTCACACTGTTTGCTCCAATGTGTCCTAGCTTCCTAAGTTGGTTTTGTCCCTTATTTTTGTCACAGAAATGGGAAAAAAGAGAATACAAATTGATTGTTCATGCTGTTCAGGTGTCTGGTTTTTCTTTCTATTTATCCTATTATTTGGATGGAATAGCCCCCAAACCTTACTTTTCGAGTTTTTAAAATAATTCCTATGAAATTTCATCTCTTTACTCATCAAATTTTCTCAAATGTATCTTCCAAATGTTCTATTGAGGCAGCACACAGAATGGAGAAAATCTTTGCCAGATGTATATCTGACAGAGTATTAGTGTCTAGAATAGACAAGGAACTCAAAAAACTAAACGTCAGGAAAACAACCCAATTAAAAGATGGATTATGTAACTGAACAGAGAATTTTCAAAAGAAATACGAATGGCTTGTAAACACCTGAAAAAGCGTTCGGGGCTGGAGAGATGCCTCGGAGGTTAAGGGCAGTGGCTGCTCTTGCAGAGGACCCAGATTCAGTCCACAGCACCTATGTGGCAGCTAACCACTATCCTTAACTTCAATTCCAGGAGATGCAGTGCCTTCCTCTGGCTTTTGCAAGTATGTATGTCATGGGTACACTTACATACATGCCTACAGAATACTCATACCCATAAAATAAAAATAAATACATCGAAAAATTTGCAAGTGTTCAGTATCTTCAGCCATCATGAAAATGCAGATTAAACCACATTCAGATTTCATCTCACCCCATTCTGACTGGCCATCATCAAGAATGCACAGAACCACAGCTGTTGGTGCAGATGTGGGAAAAGAGAAAGCCTGTGCACTGTTGCTGTGAATCTAAACTAGTACAGCATTTGAAAATTGGTCTGGGGGTTTTTTAAAAACTAGAAATAAGACTATCATATAACCCAGATATGCCACTCCTGAGACAAAGGAGTCCATGTTCTACTACAGGGAGACTTACTTGAACATCCATGTTCACTGATGCTCTGCTAACAATAGCTAGGAAAATGGAATCAGCTTAAATGTCTATCAACTGATGAATGAATAATGAAAAATGTGATACTCTGCTACCTGTGCTCACTGGGAGATGTGACCCTCAGCTTCCTGCTCCAGCTCCAGCTCCAGCCACCATGCCTCCCACCACAATGGACTCTAATTCCCTGGGACCATCAATTGTAAGCTCAAATAAACTCTTCCTTTTATAAGTTCCCTTGGTCATGGTGGATTATCACAGCAACAGAAAAGTGACTAATACAGTTATTTGGTACCAGAGAGTGGGCTGTTGGCTGTGAAGAACCTGACCATGTGGATGTTTGGAGAAATGTGGAAGACTTCGGAACTTTGTGCTAGAAAAGCTGTTGACTACTGTAAGTAGAGCTTAAAGGGCCATTCTAGTAGAAGCCTGGAAGAAAGCATTGCTGAAAAAAATGTAGTTTCAGAGGAAAATAAAGACTTAGGCAGCAACTGGGATATTTTGATAAAGAGTCTGGCAGCAGTTTGCCCACAGCCCAAATGCTTGCCTGATGCTAAGTTGAAAAGCAATGGACTAATGTCTTTGGTGGAGGATATTTCAAGACAGCCTAATGTAGAAACGGTGGTGTGGCTATTAATGGTGAATATTATACAGATCTGAAATGCAGAATGTCAGTTTGGATCTGAAAACCCCACTAGGAAGATTAAAGGTGGGGCCAAGGCATGTGAAGGAGAGGTTCCTTTTGATAAGGAGACTAAAGTGATTAAGGAGAGGCCTAGCTATTTACAAGTAAACAGTGGAAAAAGTGAGATTAAAGTGATTAAGGAGAGGCCTCAAGATTTACAAGTAAACAATAGAAACAGTACCTTCAGGACAAGACCACACCCAGATAAGCCTCCAATTTTTGAAAGGAAAATACTGAAAGCATGTTCTACTCCAAGTCCAGGGCAGAGAAAATTTGCAAATGTGGTTAAAGTAGGAGAGAGTCCATCCCGAACTTGCAGCCAAATTTGGCAATTTCATTCACATGGTGCTGGCTTTAGAGGCACGAAGGATGCAAGAGTAAAGGGGTTATCAGTTCTTCCTCCACTGTTTCAGAGAACCACAGAGGCCAGGAAGAGTGCAGCAGGGGCGTCCCTGAATAAAGAAGGCCCTGATAGGTCATTTCATGAAGCTGTGAATGTGAAGCCTGGTTGGCAGTGAAGACCCCAAGAAGCCATTTGAGATGCCAGACCTGTGAGATATTTGACAAGTAGAGCTGCATACAGGGAGTGATACCAACCTAAGGAAGAGATTCATGTTGCACTCAATCCTGGAAGAGCTGAGCCATCTAAGCCCTTTGGAAATAAATTCCCAGAAGTCGCACATGGAGCTACTGGACTTGGTGTTTGCCCTGCTGGTTTTCAGTCTTGTTTTCATCCAATGCTTCCTCACTATGTTTCTATTCCTTCCTTTTGGAATGGGAATGTGTATTCAATTCCACTGTATGTTGGAAGCATGTAATTTGCCTTTTGATTTTACAGTTAAGAGATTGGCCTGTGTCTCAGAAGAGATTTTGGACTATAGACTTTTGAATAGAATTGAGACTGGTAAAGACTATGGGGACTTTTAAGTTGGACTAAATGCATTTTGCATTTTATATGGCCCATGGGGGCCAGGGAGTGGAATGTGGTGGTTTGAATGAGAGTGCCCCCCATAGGCTTTAAGTATTCAGACATTTTGTCTCCAGTTGGTGGCACTGTTCTTGGAGGTCTTAGAAGGTGTGGCTGTGCTGGAGGAAGTACGTCATTGGGGGTAGGCTTGGTGAGTTTAACAAGACTTGCTGTCTCCAGTCTCTCTCTCTGCTTCCTGTGCTCATTGCAAGATGTGACCCTTGGCTTTCTGCTCCAGCTCCAGCCGCTATGCCTCCCACCACAATGGACTCTAATTCCCTGGAACCGTCAATCGTAAGCTCAAATAAACTCTTCCTTTTATAAGTTCCCTTGGTCATGGTGGTTTATCACAGCAACAGAAAAGTGACTATTACACTCCTCTAATAGGAAGGGAAGGGAAGAGAAGAAAACAACATCTAATAATTATGCAATAGCATTCATCTGCAAAATGACTGCTAACCAAAATTAAAAATAAGGACAACTCTGTGAAGAAAATGAGACACATTTTGGAAAGGACTATGAAATATAAAGATTGTGTAGAAAAGGGCAATTATACTGCTTCTTTTTTCTTTTTTTAATTTTATTTTTTATGTGTATGAATGTACTGTCTGCATGTAGGTTGGTACACCTGCGTCATGCAATGCCTGGGAGGTCAGAGGAGGGTGTTGGATTCCCCTGGAACTGGAGTTAAAGACAGTTCTCAGCCGCCATGTGGGTGCTTGGGATTGAACTCGGGTCCTCTGCAAGAGCAGTCATCACTCTTAACTGCTAGGCCATCTCTCCAGCCCCTATACTGCTTTTTGAGAGACTCATAGTCCAGCACTTTATTGACTCAGACAGCCACATTCCCAGCACAGAAATTGTACATTTTTTTTTCTAGAACATTGATACTGGATGATTGTTTCTTTTTTTTAAGATTTATTTTTTTTATTTATTTATTTATTTATTTATTTATTTATTTATTTATTTATTTATTTGTGTGTGTGTGTGTGTGTGTGTGTTGTACCTTTAGAGGCTAGAAGAGGGTGTCAGATACCCTGGAGCTGGAGTTTCAGTTGGTTGTGAGCCACCCAATGTGGGTGCTGGGAACCAAACTCAGGTCCTCTACAAGAGCATTGGGTGCTCTTAAGTACTGAGCCATGCTCCCAGCCTTGGATGGTAGTTTCTTAGTAGCATGGAGACAGTAGGAATGGCATCAAGCCTTGTATTTTGAACAGGTCAAGCTCTTTTACTGGGATGTCGGCTCACAAGGGGACCAATGTTGACCAAACAGGTGACCAGGCTACACACTGATCCAAAGGAGCAGAGGCTTCTATTGATTAGGGGATTGGGCAAGAGTGTCTCATTACCAGTGGGCATGTTTTCATGAGATGCTTTCCTTACAGTGTACAAACATCCTGACCTTAAGGTCTGCTGCTAACAGGTGGTTGACTTGACCAGATGCTGCTGGGTTACTCGTACAGCTGGCATCACCCTCTATCATTACTGTCCTGGTCTTGTGGTTTGTCCTGAGCCTGTGTTAAGTCTGAGGAACTTCAGGTGTGTGAGCAGCTAAGGAGGCAGAAGAGAGGCAGCACACGGACACAGGCCAAGTACACCATGCTATTGCCATTGGCAAAGCACTTTTATTTTCATTCATCTATTATTTGTTTTAATATTTCAAGACAGGAACTCACTATGTCCCTCAGCTAGTTGCGAATTTCTCATCCCCTGCCTCAGTTTCTTGAGTGCTGGGAATGTAGGCCTGTGCCACTATGCCAGGTTTGATATGCTCAGAACAGGAAATTGTGAAAGATTTTTATCAGCCTAGAAAATGAAGATTTAAGATTTCATTATTTTTATGTGCTATGCTTTTATAAAACTTTTTTTTGTTTGTTTTTGAGACAATCTCATATAGCCCAATCTCATAAAGCCCAAGTGGCTTTGCACTTGCTATCCAACTGATGATGCCTTCAACTCTGCATCTTCCGCCTTCTGCCTCCCTAGTGCTGGAATCACAATGTTGTGCCACCACACCTGCTGTACCCTTTTAATTTTTATCACCTCAGTTGTCTTTTATAATGGCTCTATTTAAGTAAATGCTATAACCTGCTTTAAAAGACTTCTCAACATGAAAACATAATTTTCATGTCTACAGTTTTTACCCCGATCCTGTATCTAAATTTCTTAAATATTTTATTTACATTTTCATTTTATGTGTTTGAGTGTTTTGCCTGCATCTAAATGCACCCATGCTGTGCAATGCCAGTGGAGGCCACAAGACGGCATCAGAGACCCTGGAACTGGAGTTAACTGAGGAAAGGTTGTTAGATACCATGAGGGTGCTGGGAACTGAATCTGGGTTAGACATCTCTCTAGACCCTCAGATCTTAATTTTTTTCAATTACATTTCCTTATTGGGTTTTGTGGTTGTTTTGGTGGTGGTGGTGGTGTGTATGTGTGTACATGCATCTGTGCACATGTGTGTATGCTAGTGTACATGCACAGCATGGTACAAGTGTAGAAGACAGAGGACAACTTTGTGAAGTTTTCTTCTTTCTACCTTTTCCTGGGTTCCAGAATTAAACTCAAGTTTTAGGGGTGGGCACTGAGCCTTCCCACTGCCCCTTGTCTATAAGTAACTTGGGGATTTCCAGAGTCTCTAAAAGCCCAGGCGTATTAGACATTTTGTATGAATGAATTTTAAATGCTGTTAATAAAGTTGTATGAGAGTCATAAAAAAAGAAAAATGTGATACATATATAAACAATAGAATATTCATGTGTAAAGAAAAATGAAATTTGCAGGTAAATTTGCAGGTAAATTCTGAGTGAGTTACCCAGAAAGACAAATACCACATGTTCACTCAGATGTGGACTCTAGCTTTTGCTCTTTAGTTTTTTTTTTAATATTAATCCCATTCTTTATTTCCTCATACCACAAATATTTTATCCTTTTTACAACATGATTTACACAAGGGAACTGCAGAGGAAAAAAAAAAGACATATTCTAAGTCTTTAAGACTTAAAGACTATTTCCCTTTTTTCTTTTTTCTCTTTTTTTTTAATTATTTATTGTTTTATATATATATTTTTGTACAAGATTGTTACAAATCAAATCTAGACCCATGTCCCCCTCCCTCCCCCTCCCCCCAGAGCTCATGCATTCTGCCAAACATGTTTTTCATCTTTTTATCAGTCTTTTTCAAAATTCTCAATGTAGAAGTTGACTGTTTTGAGCAGAAGTTCACCGTTTCAGTCAGTTCTTTGATGTAGTTAAAACCTATTTTGGGGGCTGGAGAGATGGCCTAGCGGTTAGGAGCGCCGACGCTCTTGCAGAGGACCCGGTTTCGATCCCCAGCACCCACATGGCGGCCGAGAGCCGTCTGAAACTCCAATTCCAGGAGAACTCCAGTTCCAGGGGAATCCGACACCCTCTTCTGACCTCCGCGGCATTGCACGACACGGGTGCACAAACTTGCATGCAGACAGTACATGTGCATTCATACACATACAGAAATAAATAAAATTAATTAAAAAAAAAACAAACCTATTTTTTTTTTTTTTTGGTCTTTTTGAGACAGGGTCTCCCTGTAGCCTCAGCTGTCCTGGAACTCACTCTGTGGACCAGGCTGGCCTTGAATTCACAAAGATCTGCCTGCCTCTGCCTCCCAAGTGCTAGGATTAAAGGTGTGCACCACCACACCCGGCTAAGACTATTTAAGTATGAAATATAGAACCAATTCTGGTATTTAAACAAAGTTATAAGCTGAAACAGTTTTATTGCAAGTTTTCAGAATTAGCATTACAGTTTAAATATTTATATCTGTAAAGGTTGCATGATCTACAATACAGTAATTTCAGAAGCAGTTAAGATTTTGTTAACTAATAAAAAATTCCCAAGCTGGGTGTGGTGCTGTGCCCCTTTAATCCCAGCATTTGGGAGGTAGAGGTAGGCTGTGAGTTCAAGGCCAGCCTGGTCTACAGAGCAAGTTCCAGGATAGCTGGTACTAAAAGGGAGACCCTGCCTCAAAAATACAAAACAAAAAAAAAAATTCCCAAACAATGTTATAACAATAGATGAAACTTAAAATTATTTACAATCAAACATGTACAGTTTTGATTCACAAAAGTTAGTGCATTTCATGATTTATTTGTGAGTTTTATAGAGAAAACAGGTAAAATGCAGAACACTCCCTTGATAAACTCTGGAATGAATGACTTTTAGAAGACAGCCCCTCAATATGCTTGCTGGAAGCTACAGAAAGAGTGACCAAAATAAACCTCGGCGAGTGCATTGACTGGATGATGTAGTAACAGAGCAGCAGCCGGCCTAGCAGGCTAGAACTAAAGAGCGGACACCATGTTTGACAGTGTTCTTGGTGTGTACAAAAAGAAATGATTTTCACGGTTTTTAGTTGAAACACTATCACCCCCAATATTTGTACACATGAACTCTGGGTAATAAGCCTTTCTTTGCATTGGGTTTTAAGTTAATGAGTGAATCAGTAAATTTAAACACATACAGAAGGAAGGTTTCTTTTACAACAGCCATCAGAATTCAATTCAGTGGCAAAAAGCTTGTAGTTGGTTGACAACGTGCTTAGCTATTCTAATTGGAAAAGAAACATCACAGATAAGGTGCCTTATCCATGACAGGCTTCAATGGAGTCCAGTGACTTCGCATACACAGCAAAAAAGGTGACTCAAAAAAGAAAAGAAAAAATATTTTGAAAGTAAAGCAATAAATTTCAGTGAATCAGGTCCCAGGTAGGATTTAAAAGATTTACAGTACAAGGCCAGCCTGGTCTACAGAGCGAGTTCAGGCCAGCTGGGGATACAGGGAGACCAAAAATCAAAAAAAAAAAAAAAAAAAAAAAAAGATTTACAGTAAATATTTAATAAATGTTTTTAAAGATTTACAGTAAACTTTAAACTCTGGAATGCACGTATTTTACCATTACATTTAAAAACTGCTTAGACAGTTGCTTCTGAGTAAGAATTTAAAAATGGACAAGACAGTTCACAATGACTTTCAATATAATGTTATTAAAATACACTGTTAATCATAAAAATACTTTAGTATGTACATGTATAAACAGATTCATGTAAACTAACCACACTCTGGCCTGTCATCTGGGCTTGGTTAGCACTCCTTCAGTCCTTCCACGCGGGGACGCACTCCTCTGTGCAGTGTAGCACTCCTCTGTGCAGTGTCTAGCTGGAAAAGTTACTTTCCCTCCACTACACTTTCCTTTTCTAAATCCCGATCCATATAACTCTGTACATTCACATAATTCATTTGCAATTTAGTTACATTTCAAAACGAGACTATAGTTCATTCCATCAGTTATTACTGTCTTGCTTATAGCCAGGACAGTTTGCAATAAATCCTCTCATCCATCTGTTCACTGCCATTAGTTCTCCAGATGCTCGCTTCTTCATTAGCCTTAGGTAGTTCAGGATATTGCATCTGCTGTCCACATCTACTTCCATGTTTTCAAGGTAAAAGTTAGAAAGGGGATGAGGCCAGGATGAGGTCTTCCTTCCCGATGAAGATGTCTATGCTCATGAGGGTGTGCTCCTCTCCCGCCAGCTCTGACCTCGGCTGGGCCTTGCCACATCCATCCACCACAGCGTTGCCACCTTTACAGATATCTTTCCTGAAATAAAGGCCCCTGCAAGACAGCATCCCTTTTCTGTGCCACTTTTACGTTTTGGTCAAGGAGAATGTCCAGTTTGCATGAGAGGATCGCCCTGGTGAGCAGCACCACAAACACCACATACGCAGAATTCTCAAAGACTGTTAGCTGTACCTCCATGGGTCAGAACTCTACTCTCCATCCGATGTCTGAGTTTGGAGGAGGGGGTTTAAATATCATTGTCTGCAAATTTGTGGCCTGAATATTATCAAAATGGTCAGACTCATCGACATCACCCAGGTGTATTTTCTCTTCAAAAAGGGCCAATGGGCCTCTTTATTAGAGATGAGCAAAGTGCTGCACCAGAAGATGATCAGTGCCTTCCTGCAAGAGCCGCACGCAGATGTCATTGCATTTCTCACCACACTTAGATAAGTAGCTGTCTGCTGAATCATACGGAGATTTACTAATCCTATAGTGGTTTTTCTTCAAAGGCTCCAGTCCTTTCTCCTCTCGTGTTTTATCATCTACAGATGCAGAAATCACTCCCCAAGGACAATCAGTGTCTGACACATGGCCTCAGTAAAAATGAGATGCAACACTCAAAAGCCATAGCAGGTATCTGGCTTCAGATATGCTTCCGGGTTGGACTGTTACCTGAAGACAGCAATTGCCCATCTCATGGTTTGGTTTTGTCCTTTCTCCTTTTCGCCCGAAGCGTTTCAAGAACATCCTCTCCAGACAAGACCAAATGGACCTTTTATTTCCATGATCAGAAGATACCAGCTTGTATTCCACTTCATCGCCCCCTTTGAGCACGTCCTTGTGGCGGTCGTTGACAGCACGGTAGATGTACAGGAACTGGAAGATGCGGTAGCTCCGCACGAGGTCCACCCAGCAGCCCCAGGGCACGCAGCCAGAGGCAGCGGCTTGGCTTCCCTAGAGGTCGCACACCGGCTCCTTACTGGCGACTCTCCTAATCCGGAACTGCCTTGGAGCATGCCCAGACTTCACCGCCCCTCAGTTTCATAGGTTTAACTTGAAGTAACTATGGAATCCAGACTATAGGAAAGGGAACATTTGGGGGATAAGGATGCCTTAAGAGATGGGGAGACTCAAATATAAGTCAAATTGTGAGGAGGGGGGAGATTACTGGAACAGAAAAATTTAAGCAGAGAGGAGATGGAGGGTGGAGGAAACAAGGAAGCAAGGGCAGCTGAAGGTTTAACCAAATCAAAGGAAACATGAAAAAGCCATTTGGAAACCAGCTATCTTGTAAATCAATTTATTTTTTTATTTTATTTATTTATTTTCTATGTGTATGAATGTACTGTCTGCATGCAGGTCTGTGCACCCGTGTCGTGCAATGCCGCGGAGGTCAGAAGAGGGTGTCGGATTCCCCTGGAACTGGAATTCTCCTGGAATTGGAGTTACAGACGGTTCTTAGCCGCCATGTGGGTGTTGGGGATCGAACTCAGGTCCTCTGCAAGAGCAGTCGGCGCTCTTAACCGGTAGGCCATCTCTCCAGCCCATAAATCAATTTAAAAAGGTAAAAAAGAGATTGAAAATAGAGACTCTACATGGCTAGATAATGCTGCTCCTAGAGGCCATGGGTTAATAAAAATTCCAGCATCAGGAGCAGGACACTTGCGCAGGAATTGTTCTTCCGGGATGTCCTAGAGGGCTGCAAAACAACATAAGCTCTTGCCATTTTTTTTTTTAGTTTCCCACAAGAATTAGATACTAACAGCCTATTGTAGAAGACACCACACACTTCAGCTGGAAGCTGTGGAGAAATCAAGCTGAATAGGATCTGGGAATCTCCCTGCTGGCTCTCAGCTCCCAGAAGGTGCTGTGTGGGCTGCTGAGGAAAGTTGAGAACCCTATGAACTTCAATTTCAGCTTACTTGGGAAGATGTGCCTACCTGTGTGATAGTGGCACAGCTGTTAAGGGGTTAATCAACCACTTTCTGATTGGATTCAAGGCCTAGTCCACAGTAGGAAATCTATCCCTGGGTACTGCAAACCTTGATACTCAAGGATCATAAATCAACATACTTTCACACACACTTTCAGCTGGCCCTGCATGCTCAGCCCTACTTGCAACCTCCCTCTTTTCAGAAGCAAGTGAAATTCCTATTCTCCTGGGCTCTGTAACATGACCTAGCCCACATTTTCCTCTGCTGACTTGGGCTTCTGATTCCTCTTCTAAATCTGTTACAGTTCATCCATCTGTGTAAAGACAGCACTGAATGTTGCTCCATTTGTTCTACTGAGACTACTATTTTGACTCATCAAATATGGCAGAAATAGAGTTATCTAAATAGCCAAGTCCTACTTGGACACCTATTCTAGGAACCATGAACTTTCAGGATAATAATATACCAGTAACCCAGCAGGAGAAGCAACATGGTGAAGCCCCAACTAAAACTGAAACAAGAGAAGGAAACCCAGTTTAGCTAAGACTTCTAGCTGCCCTCTAAGGTGTACACATAAAGCCTGGACACTCCATCAGCCCAGCCACCATATAAAAGTTCCTGAGCAACCACAGTCAGTTCCACAGGGAAAGGAGGAACCACTCAGCTGAATCATTCCCCAAATTTTTGTATTTTCATTTTTTTCTCTCCTACAGCCCCAGCTCTCCTGAAGCTTGCTATGTAGACCATGCTGACCTCAGGCTCACAGAGATCTCCCTTCCTGTTCCTCCAGAGCTCTGGAATAAAGGCATGCACCACCACACCTGGCTGTCCTTCACAAATTCCTTCTAACAAAATGGTGAAGTATACTCTAAGGTATTTACCTAAAGGATTCCAGGTCAACATATATCACAGAAATAATTGCACATCGATAGTCACTGCCCATGCTGTTCATAATAGCTAAGTTATAGTCTCCAACTAGGTATCTATCCACCAAAGAATGGATAAAGAAAAAATGGTATGCATACAGAATAGATTTTTTAGCCATAAAAAACAAAATTAAGTTGTATCCAGGAAGATAGAGACAATCATATTCAATGAATTAAGTCCATCTCAGAAACACAAATATTATTACTAAGCCACATTACAGTTATAATTTAAATAATCAGCCCAACTCTTGGCAGTGAGTTTTAGTATCCAAGATTAGACCCAAACCCAGGACTGGAGAGCTGGCTCAGCAATTAAGAGCACTGGCTGCTCTTGCAGAAGACCTGGATTCTGTTCACAGAAACCACATGGCAGGTAACAAATGGAGCCATAACTCTGGTTCCACGGCCTCTACACCTTCTTCTGACCTCCAGGGGAATTGCACATGGCACACTTACATACATGCCAGCAATACATTCATACTCATGAAATAAAATTAAAATAATAAATAAAATGTCTTTTAAAAGATTAGACCTGAACCCTAAGAATTTGTTCCTTTAGATGTCTCATAGAACTGTGCTCCTGAGACAGGCCTCACCCATATTTTTACTCAAAACAGTTTTTCCAGCATCAATTGGGGAACTACAAGCTTGGATCCACTCCTATTTTATCAACAAAAATCTTGCCCTTTGAGGCCTAAGCCTAAAATATATCATACATACAATGTCAAGCATCCTCAATTCTCATTGCTTCCAATGCAGAAAAGAATAGGAATACACTGTGCTCAGGGAGCTGATCTGCTAATTCAAGCACACTCACATTTATCCACTGTCTTGGATGGAGGGCAAAGTGGGGTCCAGCAAGATCAAGGTCAAGCACCCGAGTCCCAAGAGCACATGGCTTAGTGAGCGTGTTTCATAAACAGTAGCTTTTTGGTGCAAGGTAAAAAAAAATTATTCATCCAGATTCTGTCCATTCTGCAAGTCATTCCTACAAAATATTGTGTGTTTTCTCTCCTTTGTGAATCCTAGGTTTTACATAGATACATAAAATGATATTTGCATATATGATATGAGTGTAGAAGTGAAGCTGTCTAGGGAAACAAAAGGTACTACCATGAGGAATGATGGGGTGGGGAGAAATAGGCTCACAGTGCATTATGTACTTGTATTAAAATGTCCTATTGAACCTAGTACCATATACAATGAATTATAGAGCAGTTAATATGCACCATTAGTAAAACAAAAATAAAATATTATGAGAGATGATATAATAGTTCTTTTAAAATATTAACTTTTGGCAAAATTACATAGCAATAGATCACCGAAATAATGTGTTTTTCACATGCTTCAGATTCCAAATTATATTGTATTTTTCCTCTTCTCTTAGTCTCTTCATCTTTGAGACTTGTAAGTTTCCTTAATCTCCTTATTTCTATTTTAGGGAGCTTTCAGAGACAGTGGTACTGGATTCATATATGTTATCCATCTTAATGAGAAGTCGCCTCATTTATTCTTTAATCTCTATTACAGTCTCAGCTATGACTCACTTTTGGTATATTTTATTATTAGGTTTTTGTCAAACTTTCAAAGCCTAAATGAAAATTTTTGATGGCATAAGCTATCTCTTCTATTAATTATCTGTCCACAAACCAAAGTCATTCTGATAAAACAATTACAATCCTTCTGGTCTACCAACACGTTTTGTGATATTAAAATTGAGCCATAGTTCTAATAAAGTTAAGCATTCATTATTCTTCCCAGAAGAGCCTCAGATGAATAACAGCAATGAATTTAATGTCACATGTCAATTCCTTTTACAGAACTGAACTGTCATTTAAAAAAAAAAATCTAGTTAAAGGAATGCCTAATCTCATCTTCTCCCCTGGTTCCTGACAGGAACCATCAGCACTCGGTGAAAACTGGACCAAATTAATGTTTTCTCGCATGTGGCTGCAGTCACTAAGTCATTAATTACTGTGGGAAATATACACAGCAGTGTGGACAGACAGGAGTGCCACACTACTGTGTCACCTCAGTGACAGGCTCATGGCTGATCCATCCCTAGGACTCAGCCCTACTTACCAACATATGGCTAAATATCAGTTACAGTGACTGAAAGATTTATGTGAGTTGATAACTCCTGGTACCATGAGGCTTGCTATGGCAGAGAATCTGAGAGTAGGGAGCAGTAGACAGCAGCAGGTTTGTCAATAGACCATAGTTCCTCTTTCTCTTATGGAGCTATCTACTGAATACCATTCTAGGCAGCCAATTCAAAAGGAAAGAGTGTTTTTGTGGGGTGTGGGCGTCTAGTCCTCACACTCTGGCACATACATAAATCAGCTGAGAACTGCAGAAATGCCAACTCTGGTTCATTAGATATCATTGGCAGCCCACATTTTGCATTTCTAACAATAGCTCAGTGATGCTGAAGCTGCTCACCATAATACACTCTGAGCAGTAAAACCGCAAGAAGCTTTCTTCATTCATTAAGAACTTACCCATACTCCCTGCCACCATACATAGCAGTGCCTTCTGACACTATTAGAAAAACAAATTCTCGGTGATGCTCACAGAAAGACTTCACAAGAGTGGTACCCATGAAGAGAAAAACCAGTCTGACTGCAAATGCTGGGTCCTTGAGTAAATACTAAACGCTTTGAAATTTGGGGGCTGGAGAGATGGCTCAGTGGTTAAGAGCACTGACTGCTCTTGCAGAGGACCCAGGTTCGATTCCCAACATCCACATGGCGGCTAAGAAATGTCTTAGGTTGGTTGTGGTACAAGTCTTTAATCCCAGCACTCAGGAAGCAGAGGCAGGTGGATCTCTGTGAGTTCAAGGCCAGCTTGGTCTACAGAGGGAGCTCCAGGCCAGCTAGGACTAAAGGGAGACCCTGTCTCAAAAATGCACACAAAAAGAAATTTTGCTTCTTGATGTGCTTATATAATTCAGACAATTAATGAAATTTTCACTGAGAACATTAGGAGCTTTGAGCAATACAAAAAGTTTATAATCAATTAGAATGAAAATTCACTGTGAAATCCATAATCTAAATATCAATTTTTAAATAATGACTGGTGCACAATCAATAGCCAAATGATTGTAGTAGATTGTATAAAATGTAAACTTAAACAAGGTAATGGGAAATTATAATAACTAGAGAAATCTGGACAACTCTAAAAGGTAGATAATGCATAAATGGAAGGATGGCTGGATAATGGAAAGACAGATGGATAAATGGATGGATGGATGGATGAAGTAGTCTATCTATGCCTTGGTGCTCTTCCATTGATGGGCAGGTAAGTAGACTAATAGTAGATAGATAATGGGTGGATGTTAGAACCTTCTCTCCAAGAGGCATGCATTAGTCACTGTGGTGGTTTGAATGAGTGTCCCCCATAGGGTTTTCTGCTACAAGTTCAGAGCAGAGAAAAGTTGCAAATGTGGTTGAAATAGGCCAGGGTCCATCCTAAACTTGCAGCCAAACTTGGCAGTTTCATTCAAGTGGTGCTGGCTTTAGAGGCATGAAGTTTGCAAGAGTGAAGGGGTCTTCAGTTCTCCCTCCATGGTTTCAGAGAGCTGCCAAGGTCAGGCAGAATGCGGCAGGGGTGTCCCTGCATAAAGAAGGCCCTGATAGGCCATTGCATGAAGCTGTGAATGTGAAGTCTGGTTGGCAGCGGAGACCCCAAGAAGACATTTGAGATGCCAGACCTGTGAGATATTTGCCAAGGAGAGCTGCATACAGGGAGTGGTACCAGCCTAAGAAAGAGATGTATGTTGCAAGCAAAGCTGGAAGAGCTGAGCCATCTAAGCCCTTTGGAAGTCAAGTCCCAGAAGTTGCATGTGGAGCTACAGGACTTGGTGTTTGCCCTGCTGGTTTTCGGTCTTGTTTTGGTCCAGTATTTCCTCACTATGCCTCTATTCCTCCCTTTTGGAATGGGAATGTGTATTCGGTTCCACTGTACATTGGGAGTATGTAATTTGTCTTTTGATTTTACAGGAGCTTACAGTTTAGGAGATTGGCCTGAGTCTCAGAAGAGACTTTGGACTGTAGACTTTTGAATGGCATTGAAACTGGTAAAGACTATGGGGACTTTTAAGGTTGGACTAAATGCATTTTGCATTTTATATGGTCAGGAGCCTATGGAGGCCAGGGAGTGGAATGTGGTGGTTTGAATGAGTGTCCCCCATAGGCTGTAAGTATTCAGACATTTGTCTCCAGTTGGTGGCACTGTTTTTGGAGTTCTTAGAAGGTGTGGCCATGCTAGAGGAAGTATGTTATTGGGGGCAGGCTTAGTGAGTTTAACAAGCCTTGTGGTCTCCAGTCGCGCTCTCTTGGCTTCCTGTGCTCATTGTGAGATGTGACCCTTGGTTTGCTGCTCCAGCCCCAGCCGCCATGCCTCCCGCCACAATGGACTCTAATTCCCTGGAGCCGTCAATCGTAAGCTCAAATAAACTCTTCTTTTTATAAGTTCCTTTGGTCGTGGTGTTTTATCACAGCACCAGAAAAGTGACTAATACAGTCACTTTGGTGTTGCTGTGATAAAATACCATGATCAAAAGCAATCTCAGAAAGAAAAGGTCTATTTCAGCTTATATTTCCAGAGGGATAGAGTCCATCGTGGTAGGGAAGGCTTGGCAACAGCCACAGCAGCAGGAGCAGGAATCTGGCTGACCACATTTTACCCCCACACATAGAACAACAAGAAATTCAGTGGGGCTGCAAATGCTCAAAGCCTATCCTCAGTGATGTACTTCCTCCAGCAAACCTTACCTCCTAAAGGTTCCTTCCTTAATCTACTCCCAAACAGCATCAGCAAACAGCAGGGGCCAAGTGCTCAAATATATGAGACTATGAAGAACATTTCTCACTCAAAGTACATATTCTTTTCTGATGCATAGAAGCATGTAAATAGAATTCAATGTGGTTTTTTTTTTTCCATTGGTTTAACCTGTGCTACAATAGCCCTATTTAGCCTATAGTACATGTCCCAGCACAGTGTTTGCCCCAGTAAAAATAGGATACTATAATATTCTACCATAATGCTTATGCTTCCATTTTATGTTCAAAATCCTCTTGGTAATAATAAAACAGGCAGGATTATTTATCTCACTGGACCTCTAAATTTAGTAGATAACATCCTGCATTGCTCTTAACATCAATCACATTCCAGAGTGCTTCAGAATGAACTTTAGCAACTAATGCAGCCATCATAAAATTTGCATATCACATTCACAGTATATCTGAGGCTTGCCTTTCCCTCAGCTCAGCACTTCTCTCCTAAATGGGATTTGCACATAGCTGGTAAGAGCAGAGGTGAAGGGCTCTTCAAGGACTGTCAACCTGACTAAACAGAGACAGAAGAATGACTCTTGCCATCAGGGACCACTGGAGCAGTATTTAAGCAGATGGTGAAGTTGCAAGTCGATTTGCTGTTGTGGTTTGGGGCAGGCCACAGGCTGTCTCGAAAGATCAGATTCATTTCATAGCAGGAAGATGGAACCATTTAAAGTTATAGAAGAGAAAACTTGTGTCTGTTATTAATCAAAATCATGACTGGCCCAAATTCTAAGACACAAGGACAGGTGTGTGTGTGTGGGATGATATGCAAAGGAATCCCCACTCTAACTTCTCCATAGTCTCTTCTGCCCCAGTTAACATGCACCCAATGACTCCCTCTCTTTCTCAGAACACCTGCTTGATTACTCTATGTGTTGGTGCAGTGTTCTCCAAGGCAGAATCCTGGAAACCCTGGGGTGGCTGCTAGTGAACTGTGCACTAGCAGATACACGAAGTTTGATGTGCCTTTATAAAATCAACTTGACTCATAGTAAGCAGGCACAAAAAGAAGATGCAATTTACATATGAATTCATGTTATAGGAAAACTCAATTTACCCCAGTTTGGCTCCCTGGTCCACACCACTGTTACCTCCACCTCAGGGGCAAATGTGCATGTACACTGTCCTCTGCCTGAAGGATACTTTCATTTTCAGCCAGGGCCTGTTACTTTTCAGTTGATACCGGAATAACTGGTGTCTGAGAGCAATGGAGAGTTTCTCCACTCTTGTGCTTAGCTTGAAAGTCTAGGGTACCAGAAACTCAGCTTCCCCCAAAGCCACCCCAAGGCAGGGCTTTCCATTTCTTATCTCATGAACTAGAGAAATTAAATTCATGAATCTCAGAAGGTGTAATTTAAAAGAAGTATTTATTAAAGAGAGATTAAGACAGAGAGAATGCAGAGCTCCTATAAAGCAGCAGGGGTCCCCTGGAGTGGGTAACCATTGTACGTCACTGCCTTGGAGTAAATAAGTCTTCAGTGGACAGGGGACAGATGAGCTGGTCCATCTAATTCCCTTTCTAGGTGTCCAGATACAGTTTCAGCATGGTTTCCTAGAAAGGGGCATTCCATCAGGAGAAAAAAGAAGGAAAACCCCAGGTCCCTTTCTGACATCTCTAGCCACTGGCCATGACAGAACCAGAGATGTTCCTAGTTTAAACACTTCTGGCATCTCTGACATGCAGCAAGGACAGGCCCAAGAACAGTGCTGGCTTTAACCAAGGAAGAAACTGGTCAATTTCCTTTGGGGTCTTTTTAGCCTAAATTGCCTAGCCCGTGTTTCTCCCTCTAGCTCTCATCACAGTCTGTATAGGAAGCTCCGTGCTCTAGAAGCTAAGCTTCCTGCCTTTGTTCTGTCTCCACATCTGCAGATAAAATACATTTCTAGGAATAACAGTAACAGAGAGTGAGCCTCACAGGGGGACCAGAATTGAAGACAAAGCTGATTCTGATCAATCCTCAGGAGAGTGGCTCTCGGTATGACCTCATCTCAAACCTTGAGCTATTTCTCATTTAGCCAGTGAACATTTAATGCCTGTTCTCTGTAAGTCAGGTGACTGATTAAGAAATGTACATATTTAAGCTTGGAATCTGGAAGATAAGGAAACAATCCATTGTTGTTGAGCACATGGTCCTAAAAGTTTCTTGAGTTACTCTTTGAACACTCCTTTCTATTGTGTTTTTATGAGTGATTCTTGAATCCATATTTGTATCTAGTCCAAGGCTTCTTTTTCATAAAATGTGGAGTTGTGATTTTGAAAGGTCTGATTCTGCTCTTTAAAAACAACAGCGGTGAGAGAGTGCAGGTGTTGGCTTCTCCTCTCCATCTGCAGAGTCCCAGGGGCTTTGCCAGCCTTTGTCAGCAACTCAGCAAGGGTGCAGTACTCTTGAGGCAGGAAGGAAAAGTGAAAACACTTGCAATCTGGGGACAAAGGACCACAAAAGCAGGTTTGTACTGGTTTGGCTTTGAATGGTGTGTTCCCCCAGGCAACTGGAATCCAGTCTGCATTCTGGGCATCTCTAAGCAGACTTGTCACAGTGTTAACACTCTCAGAAGAATTTTCTTAAATGAACTTTTGAAATATTCTATAGCAAAAAAGTCAACAACTTTACCTGGTCCTTTCCTCATCTGAAAACACTGTTTGGTACCAGGAAACTTCAGTATGTTTTTTTTTTTTTTTTTTTTCAAAAAAAGTCCAATAAAACTCACTGAGCACAAATACAAATCAACAAAACTGACAAATGATGTCTAAAATGCTGTATCATGAGCCTTGAACAAAGCAGAATCATATGCTGAACCCAAGATTTCTTTTAGAATTGTCATCATTTATTTCAGGCATGCACTTTCAAGATGGTTTCCCTGATAAATTTGTCAACAGCCTCCTCTATCTCTTCAGCACAACACACCTTTCTATCTGCTTCCTCTTCCTAGGTATCTATTTGAGGTAACTTCAAAACCTCTTGCAGGGTAGACTCTAACTCAGGAGCCACTTTTTTTTGGGGGGGGAGGGTTTTTTTATTTATTTATTTATTTATTTATTTTGGGTCTTTTTATTTTTTTTGAGACAGGGTCTCCCTGTAGCTCCAGCTGTCCTGGAACTCACTCTGTAGACCAGGCTGGCCTTGAACTCACAAAGATCCGCCTGCCTCTGCCTCCCAAGTGCTAGGATTAAAGGCATGTGCCACCATGCCCGACTAGGAGCCACTTTTTTAGAATATCTTTTTTCTGGCAGGGCATGGAGGCTAATGCCTTTAATCCCAGCAATTGGGAGGCAGAGGCAGGCGGATCTTTGTGAGTTCAAGGCCAGCCTGGTCTACAGAGTGAGTTCCAGGACAGCTGGAGCTACAAGGAGACCCTGTCTCAAAAAGACCAAATATAAATATATATATATAATATCTTTTTTCTTAATGACCTAAATTCTTAGGACTTACTTATCATGCTAGCAACAGGATAAGGGACATCTCATATACTCCTGACCCTGCTCTTTGGATCTTGATCTGCTTTGTGAAAATGTCCTTCATTTCACATGATCCCCTGTTGAAACCAAGAAGAAGAAACAGTGTCCTCTTGAGGAGGCTCATAGTCTCATTCATAAAAGAATTTAAGAATAGACTCAAAAGGAAGTTTTAGGAGAATATTATTTGAACTTAAAGAAAAGTCCTCAGGGCAGATAAGCTGTGACTCTTGACAGCTGCTGTAAGGAGGAGAATGGAAGGGAGAGGGGAAAGTCAGGAAGCCAGGCTGATTTAGAGCCAGCAACCACATCATGGGGAGAAGGCGGCTTTAGAGGAAAAATAAAGAAACACAAGATGCTGAGGCAGCCCAAAGCACTAGAGAAAGCATGCTTAGAAAAGGACATGGGGACTGGAGAGATGGCTCCGCAGTTAAGATGCTTGCTGTTCTTCCAGAGGACCAGATTCTATTCCCAGCATCCACATGGTGGCTAACAACCTTCCATAACTCTGGTTCCAGGGAATCCGATACCTTCTTCTGGCCTCTGTGGGCTTTGCAGGACGTGGGTGCACTTACACACACACAGGCAAAACAATCATACACATAAAATAAAAATTAAAGAAAAAAGAAATAAAAGGGGTATGAAGAAGAAATGGAGATATTATACTTTTCTGAAGAATTCAGAAGAGCAGACAGACTTACAGAGAGCCATGTGTCTATGGTGGTCCAGAAGCTCGGCCCTAGGAGGGGGGATTTGAGGCAAGAAAATTTCACTATCTCATTAATGCACTAGGTGTTCTGTCCATCTATTTATAAAGCATAACTTATATTAGCCCACCTTATTAGCAGTGGTCCCATGACCAGGTGATTGGCCACTGAAACTGGAAAAGTAAATCTTCCAACGAAGATTTTATTTTTTTAACCTGTTAATCTTATGGGGCTTTTTTGCTGCTCTAAAACTATGTCTCCTACATTGCTGAAATATAGTTGTTTTTTTTTTTGCATTGCACCCTGAGCACCTTTGACCCCTGAACCCTGTACCCTCCATATCTCTGTCACAGGATTCTTCTAAGCAACAGCATACTATTATCATCACAGGAAGGCTGCTAATGTTGGGCTTTAATCGGCATTACACATTAACTGTGCTTTGATTTTGAGGTCTAGACACTTCTCTCGATCAGGTCTTGTCTTCTACCATGATGGTGTACAGGATGGAAAGAGGACATGCCTTTAGTAAGGAGGAAACAAGCCCCTCTGTGCTCATTGCTCTCTCTTTTCCACTCTAGTAACAGAGCTTTTTACTGTTCTTTTACCTGACAATAAATGTGCCTTCGTCATTTTCTCCTATAGAGGAAAATTGGTTGTATGAAATATATACACTATAAAAGTTTAAAACCCAGTGAGTCTCTCTGTCTTTATTGGGTAATAGAGGAGAAAATGCTGAAATACAAACTGTTTCCAAGTGAGACTAT
This sequence comes from Rhizomys pruinosus, assembly GCA_009823505.1. Lineage (NCBI taxonomy): Eukaryota > Metazoa > Chordata > Mammalia > Rodentia > Spalacidae > Rhizomys > Rhizomys pruinosus. The sequence goes on from VZQC01012184.1 coordinate 1,384,785, forward strand.
GAAATGACGTTTATACTAAAATACCCCCCTTTAACATGTGGAAAGCTTACATGACAAGTTACATCCAGGTCTACTACCAACCACAAACACAACCAAAAATGGGATGCAGCTGTGTGACTTAGGTCCAGAAAAGAGTGCCACACAAAATTTTTAAAAGGCAGATGTCTCGTTTCTCCTGAGGACTAGTGGTGTTTAAACTCCTTGCTTGCATATATCAGTTCTTCTACCTTTCTAATAGACGTAATTCCACACAGCTCTTTGCTCTGCCCCCGGAGCTGGAAATGGCCTTGGGCCATTCCCACCCCTCATTCTGGCCAGCATTTAACTGAGGCTGGCTTTCCCAGCCTTGCCCTCTTCTCCTCCACTGGCCTTTGCTCTTGCTTTTATTTTTCCACCCCGTCCTCACCTTGCCATTTAGCTGACTTTTCTTATGACTTGGAGGAGTCGAATATGAATTCTTCCTTGAGACGTGGTATCTAATTCACTCGAGTTCTCCCTGGCCGCTGCCGTGCCAACTTCTCACTCGTCATCTGGGCTCTTTTCACCCCGCTTGGTTGACCTCAGAGAAACTTCTTTAAAGCTGTCTGTATCGAAAGTGAAAGTAGTGTTCAATCAACTACCTTAAACTAAATAAAGGAATTCTGACTTCTATATGTTTCAAATCAGATTATGCCTGTGTGTACTTGGCTTCTTGGTTGCCATAACCACAGTTGGATGACTTAAAACGATATAAATGTGTTGTTTTATAATTATAAAGACCCGAGGTCTAAATGAGTTTCACTAGACTATAGTCAGGACCAGGGCCAGCTCCTTCTGGACCCCAATCTTCATTCCTTGGCCCAGACCCTTCCCTACATCACCTCCACCTCTCGCTTCCATCACCACACTGCCTACTTCTGTATCTGATGTCCTTCTAGCTTCCTCTGATGAGGACCACTATGACTGCATTCAGGGTTCCCACCTTCCCACCTCTAGATTCTGAAGCTTGACACCTGATAAATCTGCAGTGCAAATAAGGTGGCATTCACAGTTCCAGGGATTGCAGCACAGAACAGATTGCAGGATAGAGTCTGAGTAGTCCAACAGTGGCTGAACCTCATTGGAGCAGCTGAAAATCTGGTAGTTACTCAATCCATGAGGCTAGATGTCTCATCAACCCAACCTGGTGCTGAAGGCCTGAAGGATTCCTGGAGATCTGCTAGTCTTCAGTATACCTTGGAATCCAAAGAAGTTGATGCTACTATGAGAGAAAGAATGCCACAGGAGCAAGATGAACTCACCAGTGAGAAAGAAGGCCAGCGGGCACAAAGCAGAAGCTCCCTTCTGCCACGGCCTTTCATGCAGGCTATCATCAAAAGGTAACGCCCACGTTTAAGGTGGGTCTTCCAGCTTCAAATAATCCAATCAAGAAAATCTCTCTCGTTTCAGTTAATTCCCGATCCAGTAAAATTGACAACCAAGATTAGCCATGACAAATGTCTTTAGCAGTTCTCTTCATAGCCCCAAACTAGTATCAGTCCTTCACCAGATGAAGGACTATGAATTGTGGTATACTACTCAACAATATAATGCACAAATGATCAGTACTTACAACCTTCACTGTGCAAAAAAGCCAATTCCAAAGATGTACAAACTATATAACTTCAACTACACAACATTCTGGGGGAAGGTGAAAGGATGGAGACAGGAAAACAGAGGGAGAGAAAGATCAATGGTTACACAGATTGTTAGGGCAGTAGATGGATAAGGGAGTACAGAAAATGTTTAAGACCCCAAAATTATTTGTGTGATACTATAATTGTGGATTTGAGTCAAACACCATAGAAAGTACAACACCAAGAGTGAACCTTAATATGATCATGGGCTTTGGGTAATAATGATAGACAATGCAGGTTCCTAGACTCACAGATTGCAATAAATATACCATTGTAATAAGGAATGTAAACAGTGAGGAAGGGTGCTGGGAGGCAGGTACAGCAGAGAGTATATAAGAACTACCTGTACTTCCTGCTCAATTTTTTTGTGAACACAAACTATTCTACAAAACAATGTCTAATTTTAAAAGTTTAGAGTCGGGGCTGGAGAGATGGCCTAGTCGGTTAAGCACCACCGCTCTACAGAGGACCAGGTTCGATCCCAGCACTCACTGGCGGCCGAGAACCGTCTGAAACTCCAATTCCAGGAGAACTCCAGTTCCAGGGGAATCCAGACCGTCTTCTGACCTCCGCGGCATTGCCGACACGGGTGCACAGACTTGCATGCAGACAGTAACATTCAAACACATACAGAAATAAGTAAAAAATTAATAAAAAAATAAATAAATAAAAAAGTTTTAATTATTTATTATTATTATTTTATTTTCTGTGTATGAGTGAATTTCCTGCATGTACATAAGTGCACCAGTGTCATGTGATGCTTGTGGAGGTCAGAAGAAGGCATTGAGAAAAAGAAAGGCTCTTTCATGCCGGGACCAGAGGGGCCGGGGCTAGTGGTCTGCACCTTGGTGCGGGCCACGGGGTAGTTACCTGGGCAAGCATCTGCCGCCTCTGCCACAGGTAGGGGCCGTGGGCTGGACCGCTCCTAACGTCTCTTTTGCACCGGGACCAGAGGGGCGGGGCAGTGGTGCACCTGGTGCAGGCGGTGGGAGTGTACCTGGGAGCATCTGCCCTCTGCCGAAGGTAGGGGGCAGTGGGCAGGACCGTCCTACGTATCTTTTTCCGCACCGGGACCAAAAGGGGCCGGGGCTGGTGGTCTGCACCTTGGTGCGGGCTGCAGGGCGTGGCTAGGTAGGCATACCCCCCCCCGAGATTGGTGAGAACCAAGTGGACCTTTTCTTGGAGAACCTTCAGAGCAAGAAGAGAAGAGTGGTTTTACAAAATTGAAAACTAGCCAAGTCAATACTACATAAACAAGGAGAGGAAAGGGGAGGAAAAAAAAACATCTAAAGGAGGAGAAAGTAAAAAATACCCTAACATAGTGAAAAGGTATTTGTGATCTGAACACAAAAGGGAAGCCCAAAGCCAGGACACGACGAAGGACAACATGGAAAGGCACAGGAAAATCCGCATCAAGCACTACCAAACCAGTAGGAGATAGCTACAATGGGAACCCTTGGAGGAGACCCAAGGAACAGATCTTAGAGGAATAATTGCAGACCTATGCAGAAAATTAAAGAACATAAAGAGGAATTCAGAGAACTAAAGAGAGAGAATGAAAAACTCAAAAAAGGACCTAGAGGGATACAATGACAACATCAGAAAGAACTAAAGGAACAGATTGACAAACTCCGAAAGAACTAGAGGAGAAAAAAAGAATACAGAGAACTAAAGAGAGAGAATGAAACTCAAAAAAGGACCTAGAGGGATACAATGACAAACTTTGGAAAGAACTAAAGGAACCAACTGACAAACCCACAAAGAACTAGAGGGAGAAAAAAACAAACTCGAAAGGAAGTAGAACACTGAAAAAGGAAGCCAACCAATGAAGTAAGGAACCACCAAGAGAGATTGAGAAGCACCAAAGAAGAGATTGAGAAGCTCAAAAAGGAAATGGAAGTTACAAAAAAACACAAGGATGAAACGAAAAAGGAATTAGAACACACATTCAATCAAGAAGAAAGAAAGGAAAAAGCCTCAGAAGTAGAAGGGAAGAAGAGAGATTGAGAGCGCTAAAAAGGAAATGGAAGACTAAGAAAACACAGGATGAAACAAAAAAGGAATTAGACACACATTCAATCAGAAGAAAGGAAAGGAAAAAGGCCTCAGAAGTAGAATGGAGGAAGCAGAACAAGAATATCAGATCTGGAAGATAACACAGAGCAATTAAAAGCTTAAATAAAGATTATGAAAAATTTAAAAATACACAAAAGTGGAACAACCAGGAAATATGGACACTATGAAAAGATCAAACCTCCACATCATAGGAATAAGGAAGGAGAAGAATCTCAAGAGAAATAGTAATGATCAGATCTTCAACAGAAAATAGATTAAAAGTCCCCAAACTAAAAATAGACAAACCCATACAAATACAAGAAGCACATAGGACCCAAATAGACAAGATCAGAAAAGAAAAACCCCACGCCATATCATAGTTAAATGCAGATGCCCAAAACAAAGACAAAATTTGAGAGCTAACAAAGAAAAACAAGTCACATACAAAGGGAAAACCCATCAGTGCTCACAACATGACTTCTCGCATCAAACCATTGAAAGCAAGAAGAACATGGAGCAAAAGCTCCCAGTGTTAAGAGGCTACAGGATGCCAACCCAGAATACTTTACCCCAGCAAAAAATGTCGATTGATAGTTGAAAGGAGAGAGAAAAATCTTCCATGACATAAACAAGATGATGAATACCTATCAGGAAACCAACTCTTCATAAAATACTTTGAAGCAATTCAAAGGCAGAAGAGAGGAGCAACAACCTCAAACACCTAGGAAAAGAAACTATAAAAACAAAACCATAGGAGCAAAATCAGAGGCTAGAAGTCCAAATGGATAATAAAGTAAAGGAAGCAACAACCATCTTTCATTATAACCTTAAATATTAATGGCTAAACCCCCAATCAAAAGGCGCATAGACTGGGAGAAATGGATTAGGAAACAAACCCTCTATAAGCTGCTACAAGAAACCCATCTCTATCTCTAAGGATAGGCGATTCAACTAAGGTGAAGGGGTGAAGAGAGTATTTCAAGCAAATTGGTGACCAAAAAGAAGCAGGTGTGTGGCTATTCTGGATACAGACAAAATAGGCTTTTGCAAAGCCAAAAGAAAATCAAAAGAGACAAAGAGGGCCATTACGTCATTTATTAAAGGAGAAATTAATGATGGAAGATTTCACCAATCAAAAACATATATCCACCAAACACCGTGCACCAAACTATATTATAAAGAAAATCTTCAGGATCTCAAGGCGACATGTAACACCAGCACACTAATACTAGGGACTTCAATACCCCATTTAAGTCAATACCCAACAGATCAACAGGACAAAGGATAAACAGAGAGACATCTGAACTAAATGACACAATACAACAAATGGACCTCACAGACATCTATCGATAGTTCACCCAACCACCAGATGAATACACTTTTCACTACAGCACCTCACAAAGGAACATATAAAAAAAACAAAAAAAAAAACGATAGAAAAACCAACAATATAAAAAAGATTGAAATAATCTCATGCATGTCTATCAGACCACATCAATAAAACTCAATATCAACACCAGATATAAACCCCTACAACTACAGGAACACATGGAGACTAACAACACCCTCCTGAATAATGATGGCGTGTCAAGGAATGAAATAAAGAAAGAAATAAAAACATTCCTGGAAACTGAATGACCAATGATAAACAACACAGCAAAAATCTATGGACACTTTAAAAGGCATCTTAAGATGGAAGTTTATAGCTCTATATGCACCATACATGTAAAAAAACAGAAGAGCACAAGTGAAGATCTTACACGGCAGCTAAAAATACTTAGAGACAACAACAAATGACCCTAAAACGGCAGCAGACAGAGAAATAACAAAAATCGCGAGCAGAGAATCAATGAGATAGAAACAAGAAAACCACTACAAAAAATCAATTGATCCAAAATTTGGTTCTTTGAGAGAATAAACAAGATAGACGAACCTTGGCCATTAACCAAAAGAAAGAGGGAACAACTCCAAATCCAATATGAATCTGGACCAAAGGGGAAATATTCACAACAGACAATGAAAGATCCAAACAATTATTACGGGACTACTTTCAAAAACCTATATTCTACTAAGTTGAAAACCTAGAAGAAATAATGTGAATATCTGAAAATCTGGGAATCCCCAAAGGCCCACCAAGAAGATATTGCAGTTTAAACTAGACCAATAGTACAGGAAGAAATCGAAATTTAATAAGCAGCCTCCCAACCAAAAATGCCCAGGCCCGGATGATTTCACGCAGAATTCCTTGGAGTTCTCATCCTCAGCCTTTCACCACTGTGCTATCCCCACAGCCCCACTGCAGAATTCTATAAAATATTAGAAAGACATTACAACCATTACTTACATTAAATTATTTCAGAAGGATACAAACGAGGTACTTCTCCCAGAATCCTTCTATGAAGCCAGCATTATGCTACTTACCAAAACCAGGAAAAGATACAACCAAAAAGAGAAATATAGGACCTCATGCCCTAATGAACACAGATGCCAAATTCTGAAACAGATTCTTGGTCAAATCGCTTACGACTACATCAAGAAATCATCCACAATGACAAGTTGGATTCATACAGAGAAGCAGGATGGGTTTCAACTATCAAAAAAATCATAAACATCATCAAACACATATCAATGGATTGAAGACAAAACCACACCATCACTCTCAATTTTTTGTATTGAGTTAGAAAGCCTTTGACAAAATCCAGCAACCTTTTCATGCTAAAGTCCTGGAGGGAATGGGTCTGAAGGGATCTATTCCTCAATGTAATTCAAAGCCATATACAGGTGAAAAGCCACAGCCAATATCATCCACAATGGGGAAATGACAGAAACATTCACCTTAAAGGTTAGGAACTCGGCAAGGCTGTCCCTGTCACCACTCCTTTTTCAAATAGTGTTGGAAACCCTTGTCCAGGGCAATTAAACAAGAAAAGGAAATTATAAGGAGTTTCTAATTGAAAAGAAGAAAGTCAAGCTATCCCTGTTTTCTGATGAATGATTGTTCGACCGAAAGGGATGCTAAGGAACTCCACCAGAAAACTCCTAGAAACGATTTAAGAGCTTTGGTGAAGTGGCAGGAATACAAATAAATCTTAGAAAATCAGATAGCCTAACTACACCAACAACAAGCAAACTGAAGAAGGACTACAAGGGAGAACCTTCCCACTCACAATAGCCTCAAAAAACAATAAAATAACCTAGGGAACAAACCTAACCAGACACCAAGGATGTCTACACAAAAATTTTAAACCCCTGGAAAAAGGAGAAATGAGGAAGAAATCAGAAAATGGACAACATCCCATGCTCATGGATTGGGAAAATAAATGATAGTAAAAATGTTCCATCCTACCCAAACTATAGTTACAGATTTAATGCAATCCACCATCAAAATCCCCAAGGAATTTTCTTCACAGCTTGGGAAAAAAAAAAAAATCCTCAATTTCATTTGAAAAACAAAAGACCCCCGAATAGCCAAAGCACCCCCTGAGGAAAGAGCAATACAGGGGGGATCGCTATCCCAGACAAATCAAACTATACATACAGGGCTATAGTCATAAAAACAGCCTTGGTAGCTGGCACAAAAACATGACCAGTTGACCATGAATAAAACTAAGATTCCAAACCTGGAGCTCATACAAATTTCAGCCACCTCATATTTGACAGGGGCCAAGAAGACACAATGGAGGAAAGTACAGCATCTTCACAAAGTGGTGCTGAGCAAACTGGATCACCCACACATTGTAGAAAATAGAAATTAAACCACTACCGCTCACCTTGTACAAAAGTCAACTCCAGAATGGACCAAAGACCTCAATGTGAACCCCAAACTCTTGAGGTGAGAGAAGAGAAACTTGGCAGCAGCCTACAGACATAGGTGTAGGAAAAAGACTTCCAAATCAACAGCAGCTGCACAAGAAATAAGATCAACAAGTGACAAATGGGATTCCGTTGAACTCAAAAGCTTTCTGTACATCAAAAGAAACAATAAAGGAAGTGAAAGAGAAAACCCACAGAGTGGGAGAAAAACCTTCACTGCAGACACATCTAACAAAGCATTAATCTCCAGAGTATACAAGCTACTCAAAAAACAAAGAGCAAGAAAACAAATGAAACACTCAAAGATTGAGCAAAGATCTGAATAGAGTCTTCACACAGGAGGAAATAGAGGATGGCCGAGAAACATCTTAAGAAGTGTGTCAGGCAATCTCTGATAACTTAAGGAATGCAAATTAAAACCAAACCACTTTGAGATATCACCTTAAACTCCAAATAAGACTGGCTAGGTCAAGACAAAATGATACCAAGTGCTGGATAGGTTGTGGAGAAAGGGGAACACTCATCCATTGGCTGGGGGAGTAAACTGGTACAGGCCCACTATGGAAAGCTTGTGTGGAGAACCCTTAGAAAGACTCAAAACGAGCCTTACATTTGAACCCAGGCATACCACTCCTGAGTATATACCCACATAACACATCTTACTGCAAAATACATGCACAGCTAATGTTTATTGAGCTCTGTTCACAATAGCAAAAAGCTGGCACCAGCCCAGGTACCCTCACGTGACGAGTGGATAGAGAAAATGTGGTACATGTATACAAAAAGTTTATTGCAGCGGTAAAGAGGGACAACCTCATAAACTTTGCAAGTAATGGATGGAACTTGAAGCTGCTTTGTTAAGTGAAGTAACACAGTCCCCAGAAAAACAAAGACAAATGGTGTCCCTTCTAGGTGGATGCTAGTACCAATAACCCAGATATAAATATTGCTCGGGGAGAGGGATGCATATTAAAGAAACAACAGAAAGACGGCATCGAAAATGACAAAAGGTGGAATTGGGAAGGGGGGAGGGGGTGGGTGAAGGACATGGGTGTATATTCAATTAGTGCATATTTAATTGACTTGAGATCAACAAGTATCCAGTTTTCCCAGAACAATGTATACAGGTTATATGGTGTTTTTAGGACTTAGTAAAAGTTAAATATGTGGATATTAAAAACAACATTGGTTTACAGACTCTGATAAAAACGGTAAATGCATCCGAGTTAAATGGAGATATAATCACTGCTGTCCACATTTGTTTTACATAAAATTGGGTAGAGCAATAACTCGGGGATTGGCACAATACAAATGTTCTCTATAGTTTTTCTATTGTACAGTAACCACCGTTGATGGGTAGCATTCTCTTTAAGATGAATTAACATAAAAATTAAAAGTATTGCTCCGCAAGTAACATATAGTAACACAAAACAGCATGGGTAATTTGATGAAATCTGAGGCTAGATTCCACCCTATAGTTATGTTTAATACAACTGTCTTCTGGAGACTCATGGGTTTAAAAAAAGGGGGGGTACAGTTAGACATGAAACCTTTTCATGAAAAACCGTGCAATTCAAATCTTAAAACGAACTATGGGAAAAGATTTGTGTGTTCCATCAGGGACAAATGTCACCAAAGTAATGGCTAGAAAGAAAAAAATACAGATTTGCATTGAGTAGGATGTACCAGAAAGTGCCAACTAAAGGTTTGACCCGTCTGAACATCGAAGGAAGAAAAGCCGTCAGATTGCCATAAACATCGAACCCCTCTGTGGCCCCTACATGTAACAACTATTTATAATAAGCCCTAATGAAACTTACCTTCTAGGTGCCACAAGGTTTTGTGATGATAAGACTTTCTTGCCTCCCCCCCCCCAGAACAAGGAGAAATATGACAATGATGAGGTCACTCTCCAACTGTAAATTGGAGACAACTATTAGAGAGGTAATCTCTTATAAAACTGGTAAAACTCCTTCTTTAATTGACTAAGAGACAGAGGAACTGGTGAAAAGGATATTTTGTCTGGTTTTCAGAACCAAATTAATACTTAAACTATGTGCTTAAGTCCTTAAACTATGCGCTTAGCAAAATATATCAATACAAGAGCTCTTACATCAGCAATTAGTATTCCACCAGGGAGATGTGGGCCAGGGGATCTAAGGCCCCACAAAAGTAAAGGCTCCTTGCCTCTAACTGGGATACCTGCAAGAAGAGAGGCGATAAGGCCCTGCTGATGAAGACCTGACGTTTACATGGGAACATGCATTGAGACCACACATGCAAGTGTACAGATGGTCCCTGGAACCCAGAGAGATTGTTTCCAAAGGCCACTAAACAATAAAGCAATACGGGTCTCCTTGATTCAAGCAAGACGTCCACCGTCAGCACCAGCTACAGAGCACCAGCACACCTCACCTGCCTGGAAATACTGTGCAGCAGAGGCAACCATATGACTGTATATCCCCAAATCTAATTGTCTATTGGCTCTCTCCTTGGAGGAATACCCATGGCTGATGCCACAAAGCTTACACAATCCTCTACAGGTTAGGAGATGTCATAAGGCACACAAGTAAAACCCTGTCATATTTTAACAGGAAAAAATGTAGTTCTCGTGGATCAAAGAGGTCATCTTAAAATACGTGTCTATACCAAAGTAACCTACCATAACTATTAAATGCCCCCCGGTGTTTAAATACCTATATATCAATTGCTTGTGCTTCATTATAGGATTCGAAATGTTATTCCTGGACAGACTTTCAGCCCATGAAAGGAAACACCAGAATTGACCAGAATCCAAGCAACAGCTCCAGAGAGAGTGACTGTTCTGCCTCGCATCCACCTGTGCCCCGTTTCTAAGCACAGGGAATAATCTGCAGAAGAGGGGCATGGAGAAATGGTAAGGGCTGCGATTGGGGGGATGGGTGAAACTACAGCAATGTAGTCTGGACCCTCATTTGATTAACCTGATTGAACATACAACCCCTCACTCCCCGCTGGAAGGTGGGGCTGTGGGGGTTTGGGCACAACAGCCTGCAAATAGGTTTTGCATGAAGGATGCTTGTACTCATGGATTATCACTTATAGCTAAAAAATGGAAAAAAAAACTGAGAGAGATATGCAGGACAGTCATGGCAGAATGCATGATCTCGGTTGGGGTGGGGGTGGGGGTGAAGGGAAGGGGAGATATGCCTGAACTGAATTGGAAAATGATGTATGAATTGCACAAAGCATCAATAAAAAAAATGTTAAAAAAAAAGAGAAGAAAAAATAAAAAGAAGAAGGCATCAAATCCCCTAGAACCAGTGTTACAGATGGTTGTTAGCTGCGATGTGGGTGCTGGGAATTGAACCCAGGACCCCCACAAGAATATTCAGTGCTCTTAACCACTGAGCCATCTCTCCAGCCCCTCAGTATGATTTTATATATAACATTATTAGACAGGTAAAATTATAGTAACAAGGAACAGGTCCATTGCTAAGGAAGTATTGGAGTATGTCCTGGCTATTTTTATTGTCAGCTTGACACAACCTAGAGTTATCTGGGAAGAGGGAATCTCAGCTAAATAATTTCTTAAATCAGATTGGCCTATGGGTAAGTCTGTGTGGCAATATTATGATTGCCAATTGATCTAGAAAGGCTCAGCCCAATGTGGGCAGCACCATCTCAAGACAGGAGGGCCCGGGCTAAATAAAAATGGTAGCCAAGCATAAGCCAGTACGCAAGCCAATGAAGAAGTTTCCTCCGCGGCCATTACCTCTAGGTTCCTGTGTTGCCTTCCTGCCCTGACTTCCCTCAGTGATGAACTGTGACCTGGAAGCATAAATCAGATAAACACTTTGCTCCCCAATTTGCTTTTGGATGTGGTCCTTGTCACAGAAACAGAAAAGCAAACTAACACAGGGTAGAAGGTGGTAGCTGTTGGAACAAAAGAGCAGCGGAGGGCTCACAGAGTTAGAACTATTTAAGATCTTGATGATAGGATGACAAACCTATATAAAGTAGATATGCATACACAAGTAGAAACAAAACTAGGTAATTTGAATAGGGTTGGAACATTGTATCCATGTCAACATATGGTGGTTGTACAAAGTAGCTGTTACCCAGAGGAAAACAGACAAGTAATCACTATGTTAGTTATCACAACTGCCTTGAGCTAAGATGATCTCATTTTTAAAAATGGACTCCTTAAAATCCTCAACAAGTTTTAATCATTTTTGAGTTATCTTTGTATGGGGAATGGGATAAGCAACCAATCAGATTCTTCTCCTTATGGCTATCTAATTTATTTCTATTTATTTATTTATTTGTTTATATATTTTTTGAGACAAGGTCTCCCTATGGCCCCAGCTGATGTGGAACTCACTCTGTAGACCAGGCTGGCCTTGAACTCACAGAGATCTGCCTGCCTCTTTAATCCCAAGTGCTGGGATTAAAGGCATGAACCACCACGCCCGGCTTAAAGGGAGTTCTTAGCCGCCATGTGGGTGCTGGGATTTGAACCTGGGTCCTCTGCAAGAGCAGTCAAGCTCTTAACCGCTGAGCTATCTCTCCAGCCCTTTATTTATTTGTTTGTTTGTTTCTTTATTTACTGCCATTTATTGGAGAGGTTGTGTTTCCCACATTTGATGTTCTTAGAATCTTTATCAAATGTCAGTTGACTGAAAGGCATGGATCTATGTCTGGGCCCTGTTCTGTTCCATTCTTTTATCTGTCGGTTTTTATGCTTGCACCATTTTTTTGGATGACTACTACTTTTAATATACATATTTTGAAATCTGCTAGTATGATATCTCCAGCATTGTTTTTTCTCAAGACTGTTTTGGCTGTTTGGGGTCATTTGTTGTTCCATATTAATTTTAGGATTTACCTTTTCCTATTCAAAATACCTTTGGAGTTTTGGTAGAACTTGCTTTGAATCTGTAGATTGCTCTTCTCCTGCCAGTTTTAATATTAACAACAGAACCACAGACTTCCTAATTTTATTACCTACACCCAGTGTTGGCACAGCAGCCTAAGCTACCAACACACAGCAAGTGAAAGCTGCTTTCTAAGAACAGAAAACTATTCAAACCTGGGTGCTGGAGACTGGGATGAATTAATTTAGAATAAATCAGAGCCCAGGAGTTCTGAGAAGCAGCTTAGGGGCCCAGACAGGAGATGGGCTGCTGAAAACAATGGGATCTTCAAAGACCCTGTCGACTGGAACACCAGTTGAGGCACAACTGCCAGGCCCTGAACTTCCCTTTTCTATGGGAAATTATCTTGGACAGACTTCATTGATTGTTATCTGTCTCCCTGGAGTTATTCCCTGCTTTACTCAGGACCTAAATGCACCTGTGATTGTTATCTGTCTTACCTGCTTTAACCAAGATTTATGTATGTTTTAAATAGTTAACTGCCTTCCCTCGAAGTTGTTTACCACCCAAGGTTTATCATGAAGCTTCTCCCGATCCTCTCTGTATAAGGACACCTAACCAGTAAAAAAAAACCATTTTTACTTTCCTTGGAATCTGGGCCCTTTTGTGTACCTTCTGAGACCCCTAGTTTTCACTATATAAACTTGTAACAAAGAAAGAATAAATGAGGTTTGCAAAAGACAAGTCTCCCAGAGGTGTATCTGCTGACACTCTGTGCCAATTCTGGCTACGGCTCCTGGGGAGCTAGGGGTGGGTCAGCTTCAGTGGGTGTCCCTGCACCTTGGAAATTGCCTGGTTTCCTTAACAGCTGAGTTTTTTCTCAACTTGCCCTTTAAGGCTGGGAAGCCCTGGTTTCCAGAGAGCAAAGAAACAAATTGATATAATCAAGCCATCTGATATTCAGTACCCACATGCTTCGTTTATGTCATTAAGAAGCCATTGTAAATGATCTGCATAACTAGGCTAAAATGGAAAGTTACCTTCCAGGAGGATAAAATTATGCCATGGAAAATATACCAAAGATGCAGGCAGTCAGTAACGTAAGTACTATGGCATAAGTTGGATAGAAAGAAATACAATGATCATTTCTCTTCAGCCAAAGAAATGATGCAAGCCCATCATTGCCTCAGAAATGTAAAAAAATTGCATTGCTATCTACGATGTAAAAAATATAAATATTTTGTGGGATCTAATTGATCCAATTTGACAAAAAATACCAGACTTTGAGACCAACAGAAAGGAAATGTTGAGTGTTAAACTTAGAAAAATGAAAGAGACCAAGTGTTAATGATGTTAATGAGTATGAATGAAATGGAAAGAAATAAAAATCCAATGAGACACTGCTTGACTCTTGATTTTTCCCATTTCCTTCTTCCATTTCTTCTTTTCTACTTTCTTTTTCCTATTTACCTTTTTTTAATTTTAAGTTTCTCATTTGGCCTGAAATAGCCCCGAATTTAACCTGAGTGGTTTATTTGAGGGTTCAGACTTACCTAAAAATTCTGAAAGATTTGGGGGAAGGAAGTAATGAAGAGAAATACAGAGATCTGTTTGCATTCCATGAGTAAGAAACAAGCCCTGAGGGAGCAATATCTGCAAGGAATATAAATAATTGTCCCAACCACCAGACCTGAGGACTGACATGAGTCTTGACTCACTGACTCACATCTCCATCCTCATTTACATGTAAAAATATTCACATCTACAGAGAAAGAGACACACATACGTAATTCTCTTCACTAGCTAAAAATCAAGGCAACACCAGTTTTCTTTTCTGACAAAATAAAACCCCAGTAGAGAGACACTCTCCCTACCCCTTCTTTGGGAAGCTGAGTGTGGCTGAGGGCCTCCCGTTGAGTGAAGGCCCTCCCCATAGTCAGCCCCCCCCCCTTAGAACATCCTATGGCAGCATTAGCAACTCCCTGTTATACCTATGGTGCCATCAGGAGCTCTGTCACCAAAAGCAGCCAATAAAATGCCTTTGCAGAGGTAGAAATAGTTAAATAGGATATATTTGTGAGAGCTCAAGAAATAGCTGGAGATTTAGAAGTCTAAAAAAAAAAGAGATGTGTGTAATGACAGAAATCACCAAACACTAAAAAGTGAAAATATCTTTCAGGCAGAAATAAAATAACAGGTTTTGAAAGTATATAATTCACTGTAATTAGTGGAAGATTTTTCTTACCCTTAAAGCTGGTGTAGATGAGGGAGATACATACACGTTTCATGTACCCATACTTTGCTTTTGCTTTACAAAGAAAGTACTGAGTTGGAATACATTGGTTTGTGGTCTTTTTCCCAGATCTACCACAGTAGTCTCTAAGTGTGTCTTTCTGCTCATTACAGAATTAGCAAAATGTAGTTTTCTCTACTGACAGGTGTCCACCTTGGTATGTGGGGTGTGTGCTTATGTGTGTGTGTGTGTGTGTGTGTGTGTGTGTGTCTGTGTGTGTCTGTGTCTGTGTGTCTGCGTGCATGTGTCTATGTTTATGAGTTAAACTTTGACTGCAATCTCACATACACAATTGATTGGCTGCTAGCAATGAACTAACAGCAGCCTAGAATATACTATCACTTGCTCTATGGCTGCTAGATTACTGTAGGATGTGCTCAGGAGTAGAAAATAGAATCTCTTTATAAAAGCGCATTCAGTTCATACTTTCAGCACCTACTAATGTGTTCCATGATTTTACCCAAGCACCTAATAAATTCTTTCCTCCTAAGCAGCAACTTCATGGCCAATTTTAATCATTATTTCCACACCCGAATTGCACTGTTTTAATAACATTCATTAAACGCCAGGCCATTTTTGTTCTATTTCATGCCTTCTTACTTTTTGAACTATTACATCCTTGAAGAGTTTCCTCTCATACACCTTCCTATAGTCCCAACTTTATCTGCATTAGTCATATTCACCTTTCATCTCTTCTCAAGGAGAAGCACTGACCTAATTTTTCAGTCTCCACAAGGAGCTGTGACCTAAAGGCCTTTTATCTTTGTGGCTGTCTTTATTGATGCTCTGGTACCATTTCTGTGGCAGAAGGTTTGAGGTCATGCAGAGTTCTAAGCTGGATGGCTTCTGAGCCCCCATGAACTGCTTTTCTAATGATGTGTGTACAACCCTTGCTCTTCTGATCAAGATGCTCTGCTCCTGTGTTTCACCTCACCTTCTCACTTTGTTGCTAATCTTTCCTTTAGGATGCTTATTTTCATCTATATTTTTTCAGGTTTGGACCTAACTCCTTTCATCATCTTACTAATTATTTTCTGCATGATTTTTAACGTGACATTTAACAAACACAATGACAGATATATCTTCTTTAACAGAAAATTGGTAAAAGGGGGTAGGGAAAGGGCTCTGTGGTTAAAATGCTGGCTGTGCAAGCATGAAGACATGAGGTCAGATCAGCAGCACCATGTCAGAAGCTGGACATGCCAGGGCACATCTGTAACTCCAGCCTGAAGGGTCAGAGACAGGAGGACCCCTGGAGATCAATAGCCAACCAGCCTAGCCAAATCAATCAGCTCCAGAATCATGGAGAGTCTCTACCTCAAAAAAAAAAAAAAAAGTAGCAACAGAGCACAAGACCAGCATGTGCCTGGCTAGGCGAGCAGACTTCACCTGTGTGCTGCAGAACGCCACCTTGGAAACAAACAGGTGAGGGCTGCCTTCCTGGGAACTTTGTGCACCCCTGTGCCCTGTAGAGGCCTGGTATCACCCGGGACACTCCAACCTCCCGGGACCAGCGTGCTACAGGGGCAGAGCTACCTGTGCACCACAGAGCACAAGCGTGTGCCCTGCTGGGCACTGGGCACTGGGTGAGCAGACTTCACCCATGTCCTGCAGAACACCAACCTGCAAAAGACCAGACTAGGAAAGTAGTGGTGCAGAGGATCTACCTGTGCAGCCAACGTTGAGGCATCAGAAACCCAAAGAAACAAATAAACAAACAAATCCACATGCCAAAGACACACACACCAAAAAAACCAACATGGGAAAAGCTCATAATAAATCCACATCAAACTCTACCAACCTTACAGAAGACTCTGACAAGGAGATCTCCCTGGAAGGAAACCAAGACACAGACTTTAGAAAAACAATTGTGGACATATTCAAACAATTAGAGAACTAAGGGAAGAGATNCCCCCCCCCCCCCCCAATGGAACAAAATTGAAGATCCAAATTTTAGCTCATACAATTTCAGCCACTCATATTTGACAAAGGGGCCAAAAACCCCTCAGTGAGGAAGGAAAGGATTAGCATCCTCAGCAAATAGTGCTGGCAAAATTAGATCCACCAGTCGTAGAAGAACAAAATTAAACCTTTGTTTGTCCCTCTCCACATGCTACAAAAATCAACTCAAATGGATCAAAGGATCTCAATGTGAAGCCTTGAACCCCTGGATGTGATAACAGAAACAGTTGGCAAACCCCTACAAGATATATAGGTGTTGGCGGAGACTTTCTCAACAAGCATCAGCCTCACCAGGAACGGTTCACCCGTTGACAAGTGGTACCTTATAAAACTCAAAAAGCTTCTGTACAGCGAAAGGAGAAAGAAACCATCAAGGAGGTGAAGAGAAACCCACAGAGTGGGAAAAAAAAAAAAAAAAAAAAAAAAAAAAAAAAAAAAAAAAAAAAAAAAAGAATATATAAATACTCAAAAACCAAAAGATCAAGAAAAAATGACACTATCAAACGATGAGCAAAGACAGATGAAGCAAGTCTTCAACCAGTGAGGAATTTAATAGATTGGCTGAGAAACATCTTAAAAGTGTTCATCATTTACTAATAATTAAGGAAATGCAAATCAAAACCACTCTTAGATATCATCTCACTTCAGTATAGGACTAGCTAAGATTAAGAAAGAAAACAACAGACAACGATGGTCTGGAGGGGTTGTGAGGGAAAGGGGAACCTCCTCCACTGCTTGTGGGAAGGTAAACTTGTACAACCACATGGAAAGCAGTGTGCAGAAACCCTTAAAAGACTCTGAATGAGATTACATATGGGACCCAATCATACCATTCCTGTGGTATATACCCCAAAGACTAATCTACCACAACGATATATGCACATCCATGTTTATTGCAGCTCTCTTCCACATAGCAAGAGCTGGAACAAACCCATATGTCCTCAACAGATGAGTGGATGACAACCATGTGGTACATCTACACAATGGAATACTATTCAGTAGTAAAGAGGATGGCATTATGAACTTTACAGATAAATGAATGGTGTCCAATCGAAGGACATTATGTTGAGTGTGGTGACACAGTCCCAGAAAGACAAATGAGAATGGTTTCCCCTCATTTGTGGATGCTAACCAAATTCCCCCCAGATGGAAAGAAAGTGAATGGACAAGTGTTTTTATATTTTGTTTATGAAAGCAACTCTGTTGTATAATGTAAATCTCTTCAAGGGCTCTAGAATCCTCCAACCACAAATTATTTCAGGACTCTGTACTTACGTGTATGAGTGGAGAGTCCGTAGCCTATTTTAGAATAATATGACATTAACAGAGGAAAATGTGCATTCCTAAGCATTAAAAAATAGCTCTGAGAGAAGATGCCGAGGACAGTTATGGAAGACTGCATGATCTGGGATGGGTCTGGGTGGTGGGGTGGGGTGGGGGGAAGGGATAGGGGAATATGCCTGAAGAGAAATGAAAAATAATGTATGAAATACATAATACATCAATAAAAAAGTAAAAAAATGAAAAATATTGAGATAAAAAAATAAAAAATAAAATAATAATATAATTTAAGTGATGAAACCTTAAAAAGAAAAGTAGCAAAACTGGGCATGGTGGAACATGGCTTTAGTCATAGCACTCAGGAAGCAGAGGCAGGAGGATCTTTATGAAACTGAGGCCAACCTGGTCTACATAGGGAGTTCCAGGGCAGCTGACACTACAAGGAGACCCTGTCTCAGAAAAACAAAAATAATATATAAATAAATAAATAATAAATAAATAAATAATAAATAATAAATAAATAAATAGTGGTAATATATTTAGGAAGTCATCCAGCATCAAGCTCTGGCTTCCACATGCACACATGTACGTATACACATACACACATGTAGACACAAATACACCAACATGAGCATGTACAAGTACCCATACACAAATGCACAAAAAATTTGAATAAGAATCCATTAAATCAGCAGGACATGGCGTCACATGCCTTTAATCCCAGCACTTGGCAGGCAGAGGCAAAGTGATCTCTGTCAGATGAATACCAACAACTGGGACTATGGGGAGACCTTGATTCAATAAAACAGATTTTAAAAATCCTTCAAATACTTATAGTTCCAAATTATGATATTCTCCTAATTAAGTCAATTTACATAAATATTTTATTCCACCAGAACCTTATGGCAGTGCTGCAGATGGTGCATGTCCCAAAGGAAAGGGAGCCAGGGCAAAAGAACCTCGCTTTGTCATGAACAGAACAGGACAAAACTGTCCTCAGTGTTGGAAGGGGAACCCAAAAAATGTAATTACTGAGGGCAGGCTAGCAGAGCCAACTCTACATGAAGAGCATACCTCGGGTTTTCCCAGGAGTGTCTGCGGCACTTGAGAGTGTTCGCTCAAAGAATGCGACTACATAATGACCTTAGAACCCAGAGAACCTACAACTTGTTATCAGCTCCACTTTGGGGTAATTTAATTGTTTTCATTTTGGTTTCCTTTCTATTTTACATTCTGAGGATTTGATTATGGAAAATACCCAAGCATAAATCAAGTTCACAAACAATATGGTTGCATAAAGAAATCACAGCCAAGGACCCACCGTAGATGCCTTCCTTGTTTGAGTATTTGTAAACTCTGTGTGTGCATAAAATTCTCTTTCCTTACTAACCACCCTGCAACTAACATGCTTATAATCATCTGTCACACCGCATTCTGATTGCAGAACCCAAAGCAAAGAAGAAAGAAATCCCTGGACATTGCTCTAAAAGAAAGAAAGAAATCCCTGGACATTGCAATCCGTCACTCATGAAGGTATCATAAAGCAACAAGTCCTCAGAAGGTCAAATAAATGGTCCTTCTCCCTACTTTTTGTCTTCTATGTGCATTCTCTTTCCTCTACCCTCAACAGTGCCTATCTAATAAAATTCCTCTATGGTGCCTCATTATAATAGGGCCCACTACTGCCATTCTGGTGAACTTTCTTGAAAAAAAGAGAACAAGATTGTCTTGAACATATTTGTAAACTTACCTGTGGCAAACTGCTTGCACATAACAGGCACTCAAAAATGTGAAACACCAGCCAAAGATATGGCTCAGTCAGTGATGTTCTTGCCACACACACATGAAACTTGAATTCGAACTCATATAATAAATCCAAATGAGGCAGCATACACTGGTGATCCCATGCTGGGGAAGGAGAGACAGGGGATCCCTGGGACTCACTGGGCAGGAGGCCTAGCCTATGTGGCATGCTCCCAGCCAATGAAAGACTCTGTCATTAACAAAATATCAAAAACAACACAAGGTTCATGATGTCTGAGGAATGACATCAAAGTTGACCTCTGACTTCCACACACATATGCTGGGAAGATGAAAGAGAAGGATCAAGATTTAGGTTAATTTTATTTTAAATACTAAATGTACCCCTCAGGCTAGTGTGTTTGAGTCTTATTGTTGCTGTTTCCTGATTGAACACAAGATGACCAGACACCTCATGTTCCCACTGACAAATACTGAGCTACTCTCTCTACCATGCCTTCCCTTCCATGATGGACTGAAATCCCACTAAAATTGTGAGCCACAATACACCTAACCCCCCCCCGCCAACACCAAAATTGCTTCTGTCAGGTATTTTGTCCCAGTGACTAGAAGAATAATGTGTCACTTTACAACATTTGACTATAGCAAGCAGCCCTATGCACTCAGGTTTTACTGTCATCCACTTGCACACTCTACTTACTCTTGACTTCTTACTACCAAGCAATCAGTGATCATCTCCAATACAGATAGTGAAACTATTTTATCTGGCTTCTTAGTTCTTTGTTCAGTAATTACTGCCATGTTTTAGTCCTTAAGTCTTCTCATCCCTGGGCTATCCCAGGGAAACATGAGCCAAACTCCCCAGCTCTGTGTGTTGGCTCCAGGTGTGCTAGATAGCTTTAGTGTCATCATGACACACCTGGGTTGAAGGAGCCTCAATTGGGGAATCATCTCCATTGGACTGGCCTATAACTCTGTCTGTGGGGTATTTTCTTGATTGTTGAGTGATGTGGGAAGGCACAGCCTACTGTGGATGGTGCCACCCCTAGGTAGGTTGTTGTATATTGTATAAGAAAACAGGCTGGGCATGGGCCAGGAGAGCAAGCCAGTAAGCAGCATTCCTCCACCACCTGTGCTTCAGCTCCTGCCTCTAGGCTCCTGCCTTGAGTTCCTACCTTGGACTCCCTCAGTGATGAACTATGACCTGAGGGAGTTGTAAGCCTACCAATAAGTTGATTTTGGTCAGTATTTTGTCATAGCAATGGAGAAGCAAACTAGAATACCAGGGCATAACTGACTAGGCTCCATTCCCTCCTCCACCCTTTTCCTTTTAATACCTAATTCATCAATAGTTATGAGCTTAAATATAGACTTTGCCATTACTCTTAGTTTCCCACCAGAACTTGATAGTAAGATCACATCAACAAAGAAATCAACCATACACTTCACATACAGGACATGGAAATCAAGCTGGAACCAAGCTGGAAGCTTCTTCCTTACTGGATAGCTTTCATAGTGATGGAAGGTGTCATACAGGTTGTTGCTAGGGGAGAAAAGCTGTCCACAGTTTTCTCTGTTGTGTATCCTGTGAGCTGCAATACCAAATTGTCAGGCAAGATATGCCCTTGGTGCAATAGTGGTATGACTACTATAGGCATAACCAACTGTTTTCTGATTGGATTTGAAAATCCACAGGAGGAAACCCATACCTAATACTGTAAGTGTGCTCAAGATCCCATGGCTGGGGAGGCCATAGGCATGGAGGGCAATGCTTTGTTAAACAGACATGTTGCTAAACTGCCTTCTAAATACTCATGCTTCTACCCTTAGATTAATGCTCTAATCAGCCTTCATCAGAGAAGCTGTGGACAGTATTAATACAGAGACTCATAACTGGTCAAAGTGCCAAGAATAAGTGATGGTGGGGTATTTGGCCCTAAATGGGACATCTATATCCCCCTCCAAGACTCAGGAAAAAGCATGGATGTAGGAGCAGAAAGAGTGCCAGAGCTAGAGGATGGGGGAGGGTGTGCACAAAAGGCAGTATCTTCTGGATGATATGGCTGCTATTCTCATGATCTCACTGAACCTATGGTTACCTTAATGAAACTTGAACAAGACTAGGACTATCAATACTTTATCAGGTGTGGCAGTTTAAATGAAAAATATCCCCCTAGGCTCATGTATTCGAACTCTTAATCCTAGGTAGTGGAGCTGTTTGGGACGGTTATGGAACCTTAGGAAGTGAGATCTTGCTAGAGAAAGTATGTCATTGGGGGAGAGCTTTGAGAGTTTATACCTTGCTCCACTTTCTATTCTCTATCTCTTGGCCTCCTGTGTATGCATAAAAATGTGATCATCAAGCTTCCTGTTCCTCCCACCATGCTATGCCTTCCCCACTGTGATGGACTCGATCTCTCTGGAATTGTAAGCTAAAATAAAGCCTTTCTTCTTAACTAGTTGGTTTTCATCTTGGTATTTTATCACAGAATCAGAAAAGTAACTAACACTTCATGAAATGAGGAGGTACGCATGAGGCAGCACCCTTCCTCTATTGACATCTGGAAGGTAAACTTCATTAGGGCACATTATAAACAGTTATCCCAAATAGAATTCAGAGAGATGCTCAGTGTCTGTGACTCAGGAAGTATGAAGTTCCTCTTTCTTTAATGTTCAGATGGGTCAGCCTCTCTGCTGACATTTCCCAGTCCATCCTGTACAGCCAAAAGTCGTACATTTTCAGTCATTTAGATTGGTGTTTTTACCTCCGGGAACATACAAATCTCCTCCCATTGTTAGTTTCAAGATCTCAAAATTGAAAATTTATCAAAAGGTTTGGAATACAGAGTTTTCCATTTGTATCCCAGAAGGAATATTATACCACCTCCCTCTTTTTGTTCTTTAAATTTTTAAGTTTTGACCTATAGATGCCTAAGTTGCATTACACATACCCATAAACAGTAACCAAGGCATAAATTTCAATCAAAATTACCCAAACAGTTTATCATTGACTCTATGCTATTTATTTGGGAAGTGAACTTAAACTTAATTCCTTTAAATTATCCTACAAGTAAAAGAAAGTGTTACAAGGTGATACTGTATAACACAGAAAAATAAAGAGACCATTTGTGTACCTTAACCCCAAAGTTATTGTTGGAAATTCAATACATATTATAAATAAAACAATTAACATTTTATATTTCCAATTAGTTCGAATGTATTACCATTTTCACCAAAACCTTCAACCAAATTTAACTAATCTAAACATTTTTACTAAGTCTTTTACTAAGTCTACTAATATCCTATAATATGTAGACAAAGCTTGGGCAAAGTTGAATATGTGCCAAATAAATTTTACCCAATATACACTTTGTTCTTTAAAACTATATGACTAGACTATGACTTCAGAGAAATCAAGTCCATTAACTTATATGTTTTATTTTGTATTTCTGTATAAATCTCTACCGAAATACCTCTGTATATAAATATATGTTATTTTTAATTATACCATTTTAAACTGCAAACCTTACAGAGTGGATTTTAATAACTATCTTCCTCCAAGCTCTTGGCTTTCTCCAGGCCTGGCATGAAAACCTGCTTTAAAGATTTTTCAATATCTAGCTCTTAATAAAATTTTCTTTTACAGTTCTTATGCCCATTAGTTAATTAAAGACTGGCTAGATATGCCCCATGAGAAGTTGTTACCATCATTACCATCTTGACTTTTTTTGTTGTTTTTTTGTTTTTGTGGGAGCTTCTAGGAAGCTTCCTTTGTCATGAGCAGGTTCAGCACAATCCTGCCAAGGGAAGGGGGACACAGTGCCCACTTTGTAGACACTACGGGGAACTGACCCCTAGGCGCAAAGGTCAGTTGGTTACTCCTGTAACCCGACTGGAGAGGTATCTTCCTACTCAGGTCCTTAGCCTGGGACAACGAGACACGTTTCCCACTCTTGGCTGTGACTTTCCACCTGCCCAGAGCCAGGACAGGAATTTCACACCAGCTACCCAGGTTGGTGGTCCGCAAAGGGAGCCTTTTTCCAACCAACTGGTCACCCAAATGAAATGCAGTCCTGAACACCAGCTACCCACTGGCCATCCGAATGAAATGCAGGCTCGTCTTAGCCTGTATGTACGCAATAATTAAAAAAAAAAAAAAATGGCGGCCGTGAATTCCGCAATGATCTTAATGGGAATTCACATTTCTTTTATTTTCTAAATTTTTATGTTTTTTATTTTTTATTCCCAAAGAACCAAAAAACTATTAACACTTTAATACAATGAAAACCTGGTTGCATCTTTGTTTCAGATGTTGAAAGGGAGTAACCAGTAGGTGGCAGTGTAGATCTATCATTTTAAAATTTTTAATAGAGAACCCATAACCTTTGTTGAAATTGAATTATTTGTTGGCTGTTTAATATAAATTTGTGTCTTGAGAAGGAAGACAACTCAGAGGGGCTTGAACTCACAGAGATCTGCCTGCCTCTGCCTCCCAAGTGCTAGAATTAAAGGCGTACGCCACCACGCCCAGCTTCTCTCTGAGTTTTTCATTCTCTCCCCTGAGTTATATGATTTCTTTGAATATATCTGTGATTGTTATTCTACCATCTGTGTCCTGGGTTACGTCTAGGGAGATCCCATTGTAGGAGTCCTCCACATGCTCTGTAGAGTTTGGTGTGGAGTTATTCTGCATTTTTCCTATGTTGTTCTTTCATTGTGCCCTTGCATGTGGTCTGCCTTTTACCTGTATTCTGATGCGAATATTGCATGCCTCTTCACCTTGTTGAAGGATTGCTTTCCTTGATTCCTTCAGGTGCCTTCGTTGCATTCAACTTATATATGGAGTGTTGGCTTGTCTAGGTTTCAGGCTTTCAATTTTGGTTATATATTGGAAGGTATAGTTCACTGTTTCCTTTCTGTTCCACAAGAACTGGGTGGGTAACAACCCAGATGACACCTTCTGAGCACTGTACTCCCTCTGCTGCCAGCCACTCTCTCCAGGAGGGGGGAATGCAGGGGGCGGGGGGGGGGGTTGGTTGAGTTGCTTGCTTAGCCCACGTTGTTATCCCCTGCCACCACTGGGGCACTAGCTGCCTGCTGTGAGTTCAAACCTCCTCCCCAGCTCCCAGAAACCTCTGGGCCAAAACGCTGGTCCGCACAGCCACCACTGCTCAGGCACCAGCTGCCTGCGCCCTCATTAGATGTGTGTGTGTGTGTGTGTGTGTGTGTGTGTGTGTGTGTTTGTGTGTGTGTGTGTGACAGGGTGTTCCTTCAGTCCCAGCCGGCCTGGAGCTTGCTATGTAGACCAGGCTGGCCTTGAACTCACAGAGATCTGCCTGCCTCTGCCTCCTGAGTGCTAGGATTAAAGGCATGTGTCGCCACGCCCAGCCTAAGACGGTTCTTAGCCACCATGTGGGTGCTGGGAATCAAACCCGGGTCCTCTGCAAGAGCAGTCAGTGCTCTTAACTGCTGCACCATCTCTCCAGCCCCTTAGATGATATTTTTATTGATTATTTGAGAATTTTATTCAGTGTATTTTGACCATATTCAAACTCCCTCCCCATCTCCTCTCAGATCCAACCCCATCTTCCTACATCTGCTCCTTGCTCCATATCCTCTTATTTTTTTAAAGTCTTCTCTACCTTAATTTCTGGTCCCCAAATGCTATGGATCCATCCCCTAGACTGTGGTTAACCTACCCAGTGTTACTAGGTAGTGTTACCCAAGAACACTTTCACTCTCCCACCAACTATCAATTACTAATAGTTCCTCAGCTAGGGCTAGAGCTTCTTGCCCAACTCCTTCCTCCATGTTGGGATTTTCTGGCTTGTACAAGACAATTGAAAGCTCTAACAAGTATTATAGGTTCATGTATGCAACTGTCCTATTGTGTCCGGAGAACACAGTTCTTATATTCATCTACCACCTCTGGCTCTTACAATCTTTCTACCCCTCTTCCACAAAGATCCCTAAGCTTTGGGAGGAAAGGGTGTGATTTAGGTGTCCCGTTTAGGCTGAATACTCCACAGACTCTATTCTGTACACATTGACTAATTGTGAGTCTCTGCATTAATCACCATCTGCGAGAAAAAGTTTCTCTGGTGTGAGTTGAGAGAAGCATTAATCCAAAGATAGATAGATAGATAGATAGATAGATAGATAGATAGATAGATAGATAGATAGATAGATAGACTTATGTACAGATGATAATTAGTCGTGTCTCAGTTAAATATTGTCTATCTAATATTAGTAGGCTTTCATCTATGGGAAATCTAGCCATAGTGGTCCTAATAACAGTGCCAGGTATGGGCTGCATCTTGTGAAGCAGTCCTTAAATCCAATCAGGAGGTAGTTGGTTTCTCCTATAACCTTCTTGCCACTATTGCAGTTGTTGGTATATTTTGCTGGTCCAATCATTATTGTAGTTTGCAGTGTTCAAAGCTAGGTAAGATTAATGGTTACTTTTCCCTTCTGGTACCATGCATAGCACCTTCCATCACTAGGAAAGCTACCCAGTGGAGATGAA
The DNA here is from genome assembly GCA_009823505.1 of Rhizomys pruinosus. Lineage (NCBI taxonomy): Eukaryota > Metazoa > Chordata > Mammalia > Rodentia > Spalacidae > Rhizomys > Rhizomys pruinosus. The sequence continues at coordinate 1,410,987 of VZQC01012184.1, forward strand.
GTTTCAAGATCAGTACCAATTTGATTTCTCCATGTTTGTTAGACAACACATGTAGTATCTTAAACAATAGGGTCTTACCATCACTTTCTGTAGTATAAAAAAGAGTGATAATGGGCTGACAGTTTGTCCAGGAATAAACTTTTTATCTTACTAATGAAGCACAAGCAATTAGATATATAAGTATTTAAACAGCACTAATAGTTATGGTTGGTTACTTTGGTATAGACACATATGTTTGGATGATATGTTAATCCATGAATTACATTTTTTCCTGTTAAATATGACAGGGTCTTACTGTGGCTTATAACATCTCCTAACCTGTAGAGGATGTAAGCTTGTGGCATCAGCCATGGTGTTATTTCCTCTAAGGAGAGAGCCAATAGCCAATAAGGTTTGGGATATACAGGCATATGGCTGCCTCTGCTTGCACAGTATTTCAGGCAGGTGAGGTGTAGCTGGTGCTGAGGTGAGATCTTGCTTGACTCAGGAAGACCCGTTTGCTTTATTGGTTGAGTGGCCTTTGTAAAAGAAACAGCCAGAGATGACCAGAGTCCAAGACAACAGCTCCAGAGAGAGTGGAACTGGTTTTGCTTCTCATCCATCTGTGTCCCTTTCCTAAGCCTAGGGAACAATCTGCGGAAGAGGGGGGTGGATAGAATGTAAGGGCTGCGATTAGGGTGATGGTGAAACTACAGCAATGTAGTCTGGACACTCATTTGATCAACTTGATTGAACATACAACCCCTCACCCCCCCGCTGGATGGTGGGGTGCTGTGGGGTTTGGCACAACAGCCTGCAAATGGTTTCATATGAAGGATGCTTGTACTCATGGATCATCACTTATAGCTAAAAAATGAAAAAAAAAAACTGAGAGAAAGATGCAGGACAGTTATGGCAAAATGCATGATCTGGGATGGGGTGGGGGTAGGGGGGAAGAGAAAGGGAAATATGCCTGAACTGAATTGGAAAATGATGTATGAAATGCACAAAGCACCAATAAATAAAAAAAAAAGAATGATAATAATAGCCAGTGTTTGGGGGTCTCTAGGATGCCCCTGGTCAACAACTCCAAGAGTGGAAGGAAGCCCATTCCTTCCTGGTATTGGGTTTTTTATTTGCTAGCCTGTGATGTGTTGTAGGGGCATCGGACCCACATTACTAGCTAACTCTATTTAAACTCTTCATATATATGTATATGTATACATTTTAAGAAACTTCTACAATAGTGGGTTTCCATTTGACTTTTTCAAAAGGCCTTTAGTGTTTGTTATGGCCCTATACTCCTGCTTCTACCCTACCTACCATTTGCAACTCCATTTAACCCTTCTTATTCCATTGTTCCCCCTTTCCCCTTTCTATCTCCCTTGCATTCTATTTCCCTTCCTGTGAAAATCCCTGATGGTCCCATACTAGTTTCTTGATCTCTGTGGATTTTCCAATTGAAACATATATATTTAAACCCTCAAGGTTAGTATCCACATATGAGAGAGAACATGTGAGTTATCTTTCTGCCCTATCTTACTCCTGATGATTGCTTCCAACTCACCCCATTTACCTGTGAATTTCAACTGTCATTATCTATTCATCAGTTAATAGACATCTAGGTTGTTTCCATTTCATGGCCAATTGTGACTAGAACAGCAATGAACATGAATGAACAAGTATCTCTGTAACAGGACATAAAGCCTTTTGAGTATATGTCCAGGAGTGGTATGGCTGGATGGTATAGTAGCTTTATTTCTAGCTTTATGAGGAATCTCCACACTAATTTCCATAGTAAATGCTCCAGTTTGCATTCCCACCAGCAGTGAATAAGAGTTCCCCTTTCCCCACATCCTCACCAGCATTTATCATTGTTTGTTTGTTGGATCTTAGCTACTCTGACTGGGGTAAGATGAAATCTCAAAGTAGTTTTAATTTTTATATCCCCAATGATTAAAAATGTTGAAGATTTTTTAAAAAAATATTTCTTAGCCATTTGCATTTCATCTTTTGAGAACTCCCCATTTAGTTCTACTTTTAATTTTTAATTGGGTTATTTGATTATTTTTATTTATTTGTATATTCTAAGTATTGATCCTCTGTCTGAGGTACAGCTGGTAAAGATGTTTTTTCCCATTCTGTAGGTTGCCTCTTCACCCAAATCATGATGCCCTTTACTGTACAGAGGCTTTTTAGTTACATAAGGTCCCATTTGTCAACTGTTGGACAAAAGCTTGTGCAACAGGAATCCTCTTCAAAAAACTTTCCTGGGCCTGTAAGTTCCAGTTTACTTCCTATTCTCTTCTCCATAAAATTCTGGGCACTAAGTTTTATATTGAGATCGTTGATCCATCTGGAATTGATTGTTGTGCAGGATAGGAGATAGCAATCTAGTTTCATAGCTATCCAGTTTGATGGGCACCATTTGTTCTGTCTTTTATACAATGTATATTTTTGGCCCTTTTGTCAAAAACCAGATGGCTAAAAGTGTGAGGTTTTGAATCTACATCCTCAATTCTGTTCCACTGAATAAGACGTCTCTCTTTATGCCAGTATCATGCTGTTTTATTAATATAGCTTTGTAGTATAATTTGAAATCAGGATGGTGGTGCCTCCAGCTCTTCGTTATTCAGGATATTTTTTGATATTCTGGATTTCTTACATTTCTTACATTCTTATGAAATTTGAGATTATTATTTTTTTATTTCTATGAAGAATTATGTTGGGATTTTAATGGATATTTCATTGAATTTGTAAATTGTTTTTTATAGGAAAGCCATTTTTACAATATAAATCTTTAAATATCTTTTGGTATTTTTGAAACATGTAGCCTCACCTGGCCTGGACCTCACTACGTAGTCCAGGCTGACCTTGAACTCACAGAGATCCGCCTACTTCTGCCTCCCAAGGGCTGGGATTAAAGGTGAATGCCTTGCCAAGTCACTATGAATCTTGCTTATTCATGAGCACAGAAGGTCTTTCCTTTTCCGAATCTACTGATTTGGAAATTTTACATCCTTCTATTTTGCTGAATGTATTCATCAGCTCTCTCAGAGTTTTTCTGGTAGAGTCTTTATAGTCTTTTATATAATTATACCTTATTTAAATAAGGTATAATTATATAAAATAAGGATACTTTGACTTATTTTTCATTTATATTCCCTTTATCTCCTTCACTTGTCTCATTGTTGTATCTAAAACTTCAAGCACTGCACTGAACAGGAGGGAAGAGAGTAGACATCATCTTTGTCTTCCTCCTGATTTTAGTGAAAGTGCTTTGAGTTTTTCTCCAATTAGTATAATGTTGACTGTGAACTTATTGTACGTTGCCTTGATAACACTGAGATATGTCCCCTGTATCCTTAGCTCTTCCAGGACTTTTATTACAAAAGGATCTTGGATTTTGTCAAAGGCCTTTTCTGCATGTCTAATGAGGTAATCATATGATCTCTGTCCTTTAGTCCATTTATGTGCTGTATTACATTTATAGATTTATGTATATTGAACCAGCCCTTGCATTTTCTAGGATAAAGCCAACTTGATTATGGTGGATTATATTTTTACGTGCACTTGAATTCAGTTTGCAAGTATTTTATTCAGAATTTTGTATTTATTGTTATCAGAGAGATTGGCCTATAATTCTGGGATATTTTTCGTGAATCTTTGTCCAGGTTTGGTATCATCGGTAATATTGTCTTTGCATAAAGAATTTGGAAGTGCTATTTCCTTTTATAATTTATGGAATAATTTGAGGAATATTGGTGTTTGTAATTTTTTCAGTAGAATTTGGAACTAAATTCATTTGGTCCTGGGCTTTTTTTAGTTGAGAATTTGGGGGGGGGATTTTTAATTACTACTTCTATCTCATTGGTGAACTGGGTCTTTTTAAATTATTCATTTCATCTTGATTTAACTTTGGCGTGTCATGTACATCTAGAAAGTCATCTGATGTCTGTTGTAATTTTTCTCTTTCCATCTCTTTTTTTTTTAATTTGGGTCTTCTCTCTATTTCCAGTTAAAGTTTTGCCAAACTTGTAATCATTTTGAAAAACAAATTCTCTTTTTTTGGTCTTTTTGAAGAACAAATTCTTTATTTCATTGATTCTTTGTATTTTTTTCTCATTCTATTTCATTAATTTTAGCTCTGATTTTGTTTATCTCTGAGGTGCTGATTGATCTTGGTTTTCTAAGGCCCTCAGGTTCATCATTATGTTCTTAATATGTGAAGAAGTTCTTCTTATACCTATTTTGAATTTTAGATGTTTTCTATGTTTGAATGTCTATTTCTGTCTCTGAGTTCAGGACATTCTCCACTGTAATTTCATTGAATAAGTTATCTAAATAATTTGGCTTTATTTCTGATCTGTCTTCTATCCTCTGGATTCTTAAGTTTAATCTTTTGGATGTATCTTAGACTTCCTGGAAGTTTGGGTCATGTCCATTGATTTTGCCTTGTCTCACTCTTGTCCTCATCCCTGAAATTGACGTTTATATTTGGTCTTGTCTTTGATGATGCTTTCTTTAGTTTGGCTGATTGATTGATTGATTGATTGATTGATTTGCAGAATTTATTTTTGGTTCTTTTTCAATGTTTCAATTCACTACTGAATTTTCCCTCCATGTTTTTAAACATTTCCTCCAAGTTACAGATTCTTTCATCTACTCCAGTGACTTTATTTTCTAAGTCTTGAATTTATTTTGTAACTTTCTTGTCTGAGTCTTGAATTAAATTCCTTATCTGGTTATTTGAGTCCTTTATGTAGACATTGATTCTTTTTATAAGTAGAACCCCAATTCTTTTTCTGACATTTTAACTATCTCCTCATCTATGTCTTCCAGCTTGTGGGGTTGACATGGAGGAAAGCTGTCTCATCTTTCTTTAGTTTTTTTGGCTGTGCTTTTCACATCTGTTAAAGTGTATGTGTCCTCTGGCTTGTAGATTTCCCTCCTGAAACCAATCCACCATGAACCCAGAAAGACCACTGTACTAAGGAATGGAAATGAGTGACTCACCAAGAAACCAGAGAGAATGTGACTGTAGTATTACTTAGACATAGTTCACAGTGACATTACCTAGAAAGAAAATTAGGAAAATATGAAGATTTTCCAAGATTCATAGCAGGTGTGCTTGAATCTTGGAATTATTTTTAGCTAAATTTCATCTCTGTAGTAATGAGATGCTGTTTGTGTATGATGTGACAGATCAGGAATCCTTTAATAATGTTAAACAGTGTCTGCAGGAAATAGATCATTAGGCCAGTGAAAATGTCAACAAGTTGTTGGTAGGGAACAAATGTGATCTGACCACCAAAAAAGCAATAGACTACACAGCAGCAAAGGAATTTGCAGATTCCCTTGGAATTCCATTTTTGGAAACCATTGCTAAGAATGCAACAAATGTAGAACGGTCTTTCATGACGATGGCAGCTGAGATTAAAAAGCGAATGGGCCCTGGAACAACAGCTGGTGGTGCAGAGAAGTCCAGTGTTAAAATCCAGAGCACTCCAGCCAAGCAGTCAGGTGGAGGTTGCTGCTAAAATTTGCCTACATCCTTTTCTCACAGCAATGAATTCACAATCTGAACCCAAGTGAAAAAACAAAATGGCCTGAATCGTACTGTATGTAGCTGCACTACAATAGATTGTTACTGTTTCCACAAAGACATACTGTAAATGGTCAATCTCGACGTTTTTTTTATTTATTCCCTTGACTGCGGAACCCTAACTAGCTTCATTTCTTTCCTTTCTTTTTTTTTTTTTTTTTTTTTTGTTGGTCTTTTCAAGCAGGTCTCCCTTCGCCCCAGCTGACCTGGAAATCACTCTATAAACAATCAGGCGGGCCTTGAACCACAAAGATCTGCCTGCCCTGCCTCCCAAGGGATAGGATTAAAGGCTGCAACACCACACCCAGCTATTTTTATTTTTTGGTATAACTTCATTTTCAGAACTGTTTTAAACCTTTGTGTGCTGATTTATAAAAGAATGTGTGTAATCCTTGTTGTTTTCCAATACCAGACTGTTTTCCGTGGTTGTGTTAGGAATATTTTTGTTTTTAGCTGGGGTGGTGGGCACACGCTTTAAATCCGGAACTGGGAGGAGAGGCACCACCTGCCTCTTTGTGAGTTCAAGGCCAGCCTGGTCTACAGAGTGAGTTCCAGGACAGCTGGGGCTACAGGGAGACCCTGTCTCAAAAAGACAAAAAAAAAAAAAAAGAATATATTTTCTTTTGATGTTTATATTGGAATGTTTAGATGTTGGGTTTAGTCTTCTGAAGATGAAGTTCAGCCATTTTGTATCAAACGGCAAAACCAGTGTCTGTCAGTTTCCACGCATAAAGTTTAGTGAGATGTTATATGTAAGATGTGATTTGCTAGTTCTTCCTTGTACAGTTATAAATGGAAAGATTACACTATCTGATTAATAGTTTCTTCATACTCTGCATATAATTGCGGCTGCAGAATATTGTAATTTGTTGCACACTATGTAACAAAACAACTGAAGATATGCTTAATAAATATTGTACTTATTGGAAGTAATAATAATAATGGGATGCTGGAGTGACTTGTGGTCCTTTATAGGTTTACCTGGAGAAAGCATAAAGTTAACAGTAGAATGCTACTTGGTTTTACCCCATGTGATTAACTATGTATACTGAGAACCAAGGAGAATTGAGAGTCTAAATCAAGTGGCGACAAATTATTTCTAAAATATCTTCTCAGTAAGCTAGTCAACAATCTGGGGTGGTGAAGCATTTCTTAATCTTTGTTTCCAGATTCTTTCAGGGCATGTTAATCTTTTCTTATAGAAGAATCTGGGCCAAGGGAAATGAAACAAGATAAAACACTTTGCATCTTAATTATCTTTATTTAATACCCAGTGGACCAGAATGGCCTGTCACATGCAGAATATTAAACTGTGCTTGGTCTCACTTCTTTCTGGAACCTTCTAACTTAACCCTGTGTGATATCCAAGGCATAGTCCCCATGCTTCTGAGACCTTCTCATGGCTGTGTTATTCTCTCAAGTATAAAAGTACCAAAAGTATTATATGGAAGGAGCAAACATGAGAGAGAGCAAGCAAAAGTATTCTAAATGGGTACTTTTGTACATAAAGTGAATTCGGTTGAGTCTTGTTTAGAAAGAAAACAAGTATTTTGAATAAAACCTGGAACTGGTACATCTGAAGGGTAAATTGCATATACATGTGTTTACATGTGGGTGGTCCACCGAGATTTGTAGGGCCCATTTAATCCCAGGACAATCCATGTGGGAAACACACACAGGAAAGCAAACCACGTGGACGCATGTTAAGGTCCAAATGCAGAGAGAGATTTTATTGCAAAATGTCTGGTTATATATCAAGTATTGGCTCATATCTCAAGGCCGAATCCTAAACCTTTTTGAAACTATATCTCACCCCATGGGTGTGGCCAGGGAGGTCCCATTGGTTTAGAATGCTACCCATCTTAACTAAATTTTCCCACATCTCACCCTTTTAACTTTTTTTTTAATTTTTTCTGAGAGGCAGGGGAGCTTATGGGTGAGGCTAACAACCCAAAGGAACCGGAGTTTTAAATAGCCAGCTTCTCAAGCCTGTTTTGAGTGCTAGGCGGTGGGGGGGGGGCAGGTCAGACCTGAAACTTTAGTTTTACACTAAGGCCAATTAATATCCAAAAAATCCAACCATGAAGTGAACCAATTGTCAAGCATAAGCAATGAATGTACATTCATGTAACCCAATTAGCAATTACCTATGTTCAAATTTCGAACAACCCAAGATTCCCATAATCCAGTTGATGATGCTTGTATGCACAGACATGTTAAACAAATAAGAGTCTCCAGTTTATATTGCTGTATTCTCATGATTCACTCCTATCTTTCCGCAGCCCTTACAGTCTAACACGCCACCTCTTCCTTCCGCATTATTCATAGGCTTTGGGAAGGGGCACAAGTAGGTGAGAAGAAAACAGTCTAATGTCTCTGGAGATGTCAGTTTTGGACTCTAGTCTTTTCAGATTGTTTCCCTCCCGTCATGGATTGACAGCTCAGCCAGGGGGTACCTTTTTAATCTACTAACAAAGCACAAGCAATAGGATATACGGCATTTTTTTTTTTCTTTTTCTGTCATGATGTTAGCCACTAAAGTAGCGAGGGTCAACTTAAAGGGCACTGGAAGGTGGGATTTTACAGGCATTGAAACAGTAACGATTATTATGGCAAGCTAAAGCGGTGAGCAGTAGACACAAGGATTGATGGTATGGGTAATCCAAAAACTGTGTTTTTCTATGAGGATGACAATCTTACTGTGGCTTATATCCTCTCCAACCACTAGAGGACATAATTTTGTGGCATCTGCTGTGAGATTCCTCCAAGGAGAGAGCTATTGACCAATTAGATTTGGGATAGTATATATATAGACACAGGACTGCCACTGTTGCACAGTAAGCTCCAGGCAGTTGAGGTGCAGCCGATACTGACAGAGGAGTCTTTGCCTTTGGGTCAAGAATGATATTTTGCTTTATATGCTTTAGTGCCTTTGTAAACACCTTATTAAGGTCCCAGGCTCTCTAACGAACAGAAGGCACAGGACAAATATAGACTATAACAATTTATTGATTTGCTCATGTGACGAGCTCAAGTAGTCCAACATTAGCCATGATGCTGCACTGGTGAGGCTGAGAATCCAGGGAAACTGCTCAGTCCCCGAAAGGCTGGATGTCTCATAGTCCCAATCCGGTGCTGAAAGCCCGATGGATTTCCAGGAGATCTGCCGGTCTCAGGACACGCTGGATCCAAAGGGTTGATCACAGCAGCAAGACAAACTCACCAGGAGAGAGAGGCAATCCTCATAAAAAAGGGACCAGCGCCCTATGCCTTGGCCTTAAAGACTGCCTGCCAGCAGAGGTAAGACGTGCACATTTGAGGTGGGCCATCCAGGTTGAGATAGTCCAATCCAAAGATCCTTTTTCTCTTATTTGTTCCTTAGCCAGTCAAGTTGACATCCCGGATTAACCATCACAGTCCAGCCCTTTTCAACTTGACACCCAAATAAATAGCCTCTCCTTATTTTTATGCTTAAATGTCAATTGCGAATATTGGCAAGGTCATAATTCCAATATTTCCACCTAACATGTTATTGTTGTCTCATGTGCAATAGCAAGCATTATATCTTAGAGTAGGTGGTAATGTCCTTGAGGAGCACTTAGTATTTCAGTATCTAATAACCTAATATGACAACACTTAACACAAATCTCAGTTGCACATTCAAAAAGGGAACAACACAAGTTTTTGCGTAAATAATGTATATTTAAACAAGCACATTCTTAACAAATATCATAAGAGTAATATCTATTATAACCAACGTTTCTGCAACTGGTCCTGTGCCCTCAGCTGATATTTATGACTACCTTCTTCTACCCGTTCTGTATTTCCTTCACCATCAGCAAGCATTTCTGCAGGTCTTGGCTCTTTCCCTGGAGGAGTGACGCATACTTTCATCCCTGAAGGATCTGGACCATTTATAGTCCTGTCTGGTTTGGTTTGTTGGAGTTTCACATTGACCTTAATCATAGGAAATGGTAGCACCAGAAGGCACCCAACAGCATCTCCTGCCTTCCAGACATAAATTTTTGCCCCCATTGTAAGAAAAAGTCCAGGCCCCATGGTATTCTGGATCATCACTTCTGTTATTACCTTCCCCTGACCTGGTTGGCTTAGGAATTAAAGCCCAAATGAGCCAGAGGGAAGGCTTAGATTCCAGTTAAATGGAACGTTTTCTGTATCTCCTGGCAAAAGCACCCCCCCCCTTTGGAGCCAAAAAATCTAGACCAGCAGAACACAAAAGGTCCCGTGTGTACAGGAAGCAAAATTTTTCCTAATGGGTCACTAGGGGGTGATAGTGAGTGGAATAACTCCGATTTCCACCCCTTGGTTCCTGACCCATGAATTCTGGCTAGAGGAGAAACAGTACCATATAATGGACTCTGATTCAAAGCATATACTTACTGCCTGCTGGAGAACCTTGTCCCACCTCCAGGGTATTGCTACATAATTGGCCCTGTAACTGTGTCTCCAAGAGGCCATTCCATCATTCTATCAAGCAGCTGCTTCTGGATGGTGGGGAACATGGTAAGACCAGTTGATACCATAACCATGGGCCCACTGTCACACTTCTTAGGCTGTGAAGTTAGTTCCTTGATCAGAAGCAACGCTGTGAGGAATACCATGGATGGTGCATAAGGGCATCTTAATTCCCTGATGGTAGTTTTGGGCAGAATCATGTACTGCAGGAAAGAGCAAATCCATAACCTGTAAGGACAAAACGCTGTCCCTTCCATGATGGAAGTGGTCAAATGTAGTCAACATGGCCACTAGGTTGCTGGCTGGTCACCTGGGGAATAGCACCATATCAGCGGCTCAGTTTTGGTCTCTGCTGTTGGCAAATCTGGCACTTGGCAGCAGCTGTAGCCATATCAGCCTTGGTGAGTGGAAGTCTATGCTGCTGAGCCCATGCGTAACCTCCATCTCTACCACCATAACCCCTTCGTTCATGGGACCATTGAGCAACAACAGGAACAGCTGAAGAAAGAGGCTAACGATCCACAGAACAGGTCATCCGATCTACTTGATTTAAATTCATCCTCTGCTGATATCACCTTTTGAAGAACATTTACATGAGACACAGGAGCATTGGACATGAGAGTACAAGTATCTTCACAAACAACCTTTGACCATCAGAGAGCGCTATCCACAATACCTTACTTGTTTTCTTTCTTTCCTTTCCCCAAATTCTTCCTCACTAATTTTCCAGTCATGCTCCTGCCAAGTCCCTGACCATCCAGCCAAAGTATTGGTTACAGCCCATGAATCAGTATAATATCTAACCTCTGACCATTTCTAATTCTCCTCCAGCAAAATGCCAAACCATGTGCAAACTGCCCGAATTCGCACACTGTGAAGATTTTCCTTTACCAGTGTCCTTTAGGGTTGGTTCAGAAATAGGCTGTAATGCTCCAGCTGTCTACCTCTGGCTGGTGCCTTCACAGCATGCAGAACCCTCAGTAAACCAGGCCCTAGTCTTCTCTTCCTCAGTCAACTTATCATAGGGCAAACCCCATGAAGCCCTAGGTGCATGCTTAAGCACAGGAGGCATTGTAACAGGAGTGGGAACCATAGGCATTTGGCAACTTCTCATGTATCGTGCTTTTGGCCCTCAAGGCTGCCCTGGGCCCTGTCACGTATGTACAACTTCCATTTGATAATGGACTGTTTGCTGTGCACATCCTACTTTATGGTCTGTGGGTCAGATAACACCACTGCTCATGATGGGCAGCTCAGGTCCGCATGGTGACTTGGTGGCCCCATTGTCAAAGTTTCAGTTTCCACTAAGGCCCAATAGCAGGCTAAGAGCTTGTCGCTCAAAAGGAGATAGTTGTTTTGCAGAAGAAGGTAAGAGCTATTCCAAATCCCCAGGGCCTCTGCGGTAAACTCTACCTAGGGAGCTGCCCACGACTCCCAGATGGCATCTCTATCTTCCACTTCCACTGAATAACCTCAAGCATCGTGGGCGGCTGGATCATATGGCCCTAGGTTCAGAGCAGCCTGAACTGCAGCCTGGACTTGTTGAAGAGTCTTTTCCTGTTCCAAGTCCCACTCATAGTTTGCTGCCTTCCAAGTTTACCAACCTGATATAGGGTCCATAGTAACACACCCAGATGCGGAATGTGCTGCCTCCAGAAATCCAAAAGGCCCAACAAATGTTGTGATTCTTTCTTGGTGGAGGGAGGGGGCCAGGTGCAACAACTTATTCTTTACCTTAGAAGGAATGTCTCTTCATGCTCCATACCACTGAACGCCTAGAAACTTCACTGAGGTAAATGGCCCTTGAATTGTAGAGTTGGATTTATGTCCCATCCTCTCATGTGCATATGCCTTACCAACAAGCCTAGACTATCTGCTACCTCCTGTTCACTGAGTCCAATAAGCATAACATCATCAAAAGAGTGGACCAGTGTGATATTTATTGGAAGAGTCAGGTGATCAAAATATCTTCCAACTAAGTTATGGCACAACGCTAGAGAGTTAACATACCTTTGAGGTAGGACAGTAAAGGTATATTATTAGCCTTTTCAGCTGAAAGAAAATTGCTTTTGGTGGTCCTTATGAACCTGTGTTGAGAAGAAAGCATTGGCTAGATAAATAGCTGCATACCAGTTACAAGGAGACATATTAATCTGCTCAAATAAGGAAACCACATCTGGTACAGGCGCTGCAATTGGTTTCACTACTTGGTTGAGTTTTTCGATAGTCAACTGTCATCTCCATGATCCATCTGTCTTTTGCACCGGCCAAATTGGAGAGTTAAATGGAGATGTGGTAGGAATCATCACCACTGCATCTTTCAAATCCTTGATTGTGGCACTAATTTCTGCAATCCCTCCAGGGATACTATACTGTTTTGGGTTCACTATTTGCCCTGGTAGAGGCAACACCAATGGTTTCCATTTGGCCTTTCCAACCATAATAGCCCTCACTCCACAGGTCAGGGAACCAATGTGGGATTCTGCCAATTTCTAATTATAGCTATCCCAATTATATAATTCTGGGACGGGGGAAATAACCACAGGATGAGTTCTGAGACCCACTGGGCCCACTGTGAGTCGAACTTCAGCCAAAACTCCATTTATCACCTGACCTACATAGGCCCCTACTTAACCAGAGGGCCACAATGCCTTTTAGGGTCTCCTGGGATCTGTGTCAACTCAGAACCAGTAGCCAATAGGCCTCAAAAAGTCTGATTATTTCCCTTTCCCCACGTGAACAGTTACCCTAGTAAAAGGCCTAGGTCCCTCTGGGGAAGGACAGAGGAAGGCAAACAGCATAACTCTTTGCTTTGTGACAAGGTCCTTCCTCAGAACCAGGCCACCCCTTCATTCAATGGATTCTGGGTCTCTGAACTGATCCTAGAGTCTGGAAACCGGGTTAACTGGATAGAGGCTTACTGCTGAAAGCCAATAATTTTGATCTTTCTTTCATTTGTTCTAGAGCTTTTCGGCTTATACAGATCAAATAAAAACTTAGTAGGCTCTTATGTATTGGTTCCTGGGAACACCATGATTAGTCAGTTCCAAAGATCATTTTGGGTCCTGCCATTATAGGCATTGTTTTTGGCCTTTCCACCCATTTATGATAATTACGATAACTAAGCTCCTCTGGCCTTCGGCGATTCAGTGCTGCAACCTGACGCCTACCCTGAGGTTCTATTAAACCATCGATGTCATTTAATTTATAAAGCACAACTTGCTCAAACTGTAAGATCTGGCATAAAAAATAGAGCAAAAACAAAGCTCTTCAAATGGGCTGGAGAGATAGCATAACGGTTGAAGAGCGCTGACCCTCTTGCAGAGGCCCGGGTTCGATCCCCACACCCCATGGCGGGCCGAGAACCGTCTGAAACTCCAATTCCAGGAGAGTTCCGGTTCCAGGGGAATCCAGGGGAATCCGAGACCCCCTTCTTAACTCCGCGGCATTGCACAACGACCGTTGCACAGACTTGCATGCAGACAGTACATTCATACACATACGAAACAAATGTTCTGTGTCTCTCTCAGTACTTTCTATCTTATAAACTCAGTGAAAGACATGTCCTATGGGTCCTTACATGGTGGAGAATGTGAGGTATGTACACTTCGAATCCCCTCGAGCATGCCCATCTGCTGACCCTCACAATCCCGCATCAATACTAAGCCAAGGAAAATCAGGCATCTCTAACTCGCTGTTAGTAGGCCATGTTTTAATTAATATCAGCACAACCAATTCAAATAAACGTTTAACACCTTTTTATCTGCTCAAGCTTCCATGTTAAACCTAGAATCTCTTACTCAGTGGGCTTATATCGATAACTCAGTCTGATCCGATTTTATATTCCTTCCACCATTATCCCACACCCTTTAAAATCCCTTCCCACACATATTCCTCTGAAGGTGATAGAAGAAAAGTTGGCAGCAGACTACAAACATAGGCATAGGAAAAATACTTCCCTAAATCAGACAGCAGCAGAGCAGGAAATAAGTGTGAAAATTGCAATGGGACCTCATTAAACCTCAAAAGCTTCTGTCAATGCAAAAGAAACAATCAAAGGTGAAGTGAAGAGAAATCCCACAGAGTGGGAGGAAATTCACCACAGATACAGCTGACAAAGCATTGATTTCCAGAAATAATAAACTACTTACTCAAAAAAAAAAAAAAAAAAAAAAAAAAAAAGAAGAAAGAAACAAATAACCCACTCAAGTTATGGAGTAAAGAGCTGAACAAAAGAACAGAGGACTCACCATTGAGGAATTAGAGATGGCTATGAAACACCTTAAGAAGTGTTCACCATCACTAATCATTAAAGAAAAGAAAATCAAAACCATGTTAAGATATTATCCCAGACCCATAAGACTGGCTAGGATCAGAAAACAAATGATGCCAAGTGGCTGGAGAGGTTTGTGGGGAAAGGGGATACACTCATCCACTGCTGGTGGGAAGTAAACTCATACAACCACTATAAAAGCATGTGGAGAACCCTTTGAAGACTGGGAATGAACTTGTCACCTGACCCAGCCAGACCACTCCTATGCATGTACTCTCAAGACTCACCCCACTGCCGAGATACTTAACGGCCATGTTTATTGCAGCTCGCTGCACAATAGCAAGAGCTGGAACCAACCCAAATGCCCCTCAACTGATGAGGATGAGAAAAATGTGGTACAACTACAGAATGGAGGTCTGTTAGCCGTAAAGAAAGACGACATACATGACTTTGCAGAAATGGCTGGAGCTAGAGGGCATCATACTGAGTGAAGGAACACAGTCCAAGAAAAACAAACAACAATGGGATCCCGCAGCTAATGGATTCTCGTGCCAATTACCTAGTTGTAAGTATTTCTTGTGCATGGCCCCTTGAGCTTTTGTCCAAAGCAGTTGGGAGTGATGCATATTGGAAACAACAACAACAACAACAGAAAGGACTGCATCAAAGAACTGACTGAAACAGTGAACTTCTGCTCAAAACAGTCAACTTCCACATGGAGAATATTGAGAAAGACTGAGAAAGAGATGAAAAGCATGTTTGGCAGAATGCATGAGCTCTGGTGGGGTGGGGGGATGGGGGGACATAGGTATAGATTTGATAAAAGAAATATATAAATAAATAAATTTAAAAAAAAAGAAAGGAAAAATAAAAAATAAAAAAATAAAGTCTATGAGTCCATGAACTGATTGATTATCAATCCATGAGCTCATGGATCAATTGGTTTCGGGCCACTCAGGGTAAGTGTAGTCTATTAAGATAGTTTCCCATGATTACCAACAAGCCTGGTTCTTTGAAAATCTTCAACTGTAAGGGGAGAGGTGAAAAGGAAATAATGGGAGTAGAGGCTTCACTGGAAGGGACACAGTATTGTAAATCAGAGGACGGACATAAGGGAAGGGAAAATGATTACTAAAGATCTTTTTTTTGTTGTTCAAATTTTTAATTGAATTTTTTCTTTTTTTATAAAATATTTTTATTGATTTTTGTGTATTTCATATATCATTTCTCAGTCCAATTTAGACACATCCCCCTTTCCATGCCCCTCACCTCACCCCAGTTCATGCATTCTGCCACACATGCCTTGCAGCTTTTTCTCAGTCTTTTCAATTTGAATTTTTTTCAATTTTCATACAATATCATTTGATGATATTTAGACACCTTCCCCTATCCACACCTTCCCTTACTGCTCCCTGCCCAATCTAATGTACTGTATTATACATGTGTGATAAGGCCTATAGTGTCTAATTTGTGCCCTAAATATCCTTCAGTGTGGGTACATCAACTGGACCTTGGTTACCTGTATGCCACTCTTTACCCCTCTCAGCAACCATCAACTGCCAAAAATTCCTTTAGTTTGGTTAGGGTTTCTTACCCACTTCCCCAGGACTATACTGGTATTTTTTCTGGTTTGAGCTTACATGGGACTTGTACATTCTGTCACTATTACTGTGAGTTTATACAAGTAACTGACAGGCTGTCTGAAAATATCTATTTTCTTTTGGTCATCCACAATCTCTTGCTCTTACAAACTGCCTCTTCTTCCACAAGGATCCCTGAGCCTTGGGAGGAAGAAGTTTGATATAGATGTCCTATCTGGGGATAAACACTCTGTAGTCTCTTGTTCTCTGCACATTGGCCAGTTGTGAGTTTCTGTGTTAATCATTGTCTGCATAAGGAAACTTCTCTGGTGAGGGTTGAGAGGTACAAATTACAGGCATAGAAGAAAGAGAAGAGAAACCCAGGTCAAAGATACAGAAAATATTTTTAATAAAATCATAGAAGAAAATTTCCCAAATCTAGGAATAGAGATACCTATCAAAGTACAAAAGGTATACAGAACACCAAGGAAACAGGATCAGAAAAGAAACACCCTATGTCATATAATAGTCAAAATACTAAACATATAAAACAAAGAAAACATAATGAAAATTGTAAAAGAGAACAATCAAGTCACATATAAAGTCAGGCTCATTAGAATAACAACTGAGTTCAGTGGAGACTATAAAGGGCAGGGACCAAGTCTTGAAAGAACACAGATTCCACCCCAGACTACTATACCCAGCAAAACTATCAGTTGCAGCTGAAAGAGAAAGAAAAACTTTCCATGATTAAAAAAGATTTAAGGAATTTATGCCCACAAAACAGAGAATATTTGGAAAATTTTGATCAAAAGACAAGTTTAAATACTCTAAAGAAGACACAAAGAATAAATAAATTATCCCAGAATAGTCAACCAAAAGATATCTAATAAAATAGGACTACAACATCAATGTAAGAGGAATTAATAAATATTTGTCAATAATGATCCTCAATATTAATGGTCTGAACTCCCAAATAAAAAGACACAGACTAATTGATTGGATTAGAAAATGGAAATCCCTGGATTTTCTGCTTCCAAGAAACTCATCTCACCAACAATAATCAACACCCCTTAGGGTAAAAGGATAGGAAAAGATATTCTAAGTAAACAAAATTAAGAAACATGTTGTTTTACCTTGATGTCTATTTTGTTGGCTATAGCCAACAAAATAGACATCAAGGTAAAACAACATGGAAGAAACAGGAAAGGTCACTTAACACTTATTAAAGAAAAAAAAAAAACAAGAAATAACAATCCTAAACATATATGTTCCTCATCCAATTCATAAAAGAAACTTTACTAGCTCTAAAATACATTTTTAAAATCTTATTTATGAGTCTGTGTGTGTGTGTGTGTGTGTGTGTGTGCTCTGATTTTTTTTTATTTCTTCCTGTCTGTTGGGTTTAGGGTTCATTTGTTATTGTCTCTCAAGTGTTTTTAGATCATGTGTTTGTTCCCTTTCTTTTTTTTTTTTAATGTGGTCACTTAGGGCTGTAAATTTCCCTCTTAGGACTGCTTTTAATGTATCCCACAGGTTTTGTTGTGTTGTATTGTCTTTTTCATTTAGTTCCATGAATACTTTTATTTCATTCTTTATTTCATCCCTGAGCCATTCATTATTCAGGATTGTGTTATTTAGTCTCCATGTGTTCTTGTAGCTAGTAGGGATTATTCTGGTGTTGATATTGAGCTTTATTGCACTGTGCCCTGATAGAATGTATAAAATAATTTCAATCCTTTTGTATTTGTTGAGATTTCTTTTGTGTCCCAGTATGTGTTCGATTTTGGAGAATGTTCCATGAGGCACTGTGTAGAGTATATTTTCTGGTGTTGGTTGGAATATTCTGTAGATGTCTGTGAGGTCCATTTGGTGTATTGTATTGTTCATTAGAGATGTCACTCTGTTTATTCTTTGTTCAGTTGACCTATCTAATGGGCTCAGTGGGGTATTGAGTTCCCCCACTATTAACGTGCTAGGATTAATCTGTGTAAGAATCAATGAATCCAAAAGAGACCCTGTCTCAAAAATACAACAACAAAAAAGATAAGCAAAATATACAGAACTCTAGCCCCGTTAACTAAAAGAAAGAAAGAGCATCTCCAAGTCAGTAGTATTAATGATGAAAAGGGAAATATTACAACAAAGAAAAGATCCAGACAATCATGCAAGAATATATCAAAAACCTGTACTCTACTAAATTAGAAAACCTAAGACAAATGGATGAATATCTGAAATTCTGAGAATCAACAAATCTTAACCAAGAAGAGACAGACAGTTTAAACAGACCTATAATATTTGAGGAAATTGAAGATGTAACAAAAAAAAAAAAAACTCCCAACTAAAAAAGTCCAGGCCCAGATGGTTTCACAGCAGAATTCTATAAAATATTTAAAGAGGTCTTACAACCAGTACTACTCAAATTGTTCAGAAGGATACAAAGAGAGAAAGCTTTCAAATTCATTGTATGAAGCCAACATCACTCTAATAACAAAACCAGGCAAAGATGCAACCAAAAAAGAAAACTATAGACCCATTTCATTAATGAACATAGATGTAAAAATTCTCCACAAAATATTTGCAAATTGCATACAGACCCACATCAAAAAGATCATCCATCATGATCAAGTTGGATTCATACCAGAGATGCAGGGATGGTTCAATATATATAAGTCAATAAATACCATAAAACACATAAATGGACTGAAAGACAAAAC
Organism: Rhizomys pruinosus; assembly: GCA_009823505.1. NCBI lineage: Eukaryota > Metazoa > Chordata > Mammalia > Rodentia > Spalacidae > Rhizomys > Rhizomys pruinosus. Next base: position 1,429,617 of record VZQC01012184.1, read on the forward strand.
TACATGATCATCTCAATTGACACAGAAAAAGCCTTCAACAAAATCCAGCATCTCTTCATGCTTAAAGTCCTAGTGGGAACATTACTGAACATAATCAAAGCCATATACAACAAACCCACAGACAATATCATCCTAAATGGAGAAAAGTTAGAAACATAGGGCCAGAACCCAGCAAGACTGCCCTCTATCACCACCCCTTTTCAATATAGTGCTTGAAATGCATGCTAGAGCAATAAGGAAAGAAAGGGAAATTAAAGGAGTACTAATCAGAAAAGAAGAAGTAAAACTGTCCATTTTTGCAGATGATATGATATTTTACCTAAGGGATGCTAAAAACTCCACCAGAAAACACCTAGAAATAATCAAAAGTTTCAGTAAAGTGGCAGGATACAAAATTAACCTAGAAACAGCAGTAGCTTTTTTTACACCAACAATAAGCAACTGAAGAAGGAATATGAGAAGATCTTTCCACTCACAATAGCCTCAAAATAAATAAATAAATAAATAAATAAATAAATAAATAAATAAAATATCTGGGAACAAACCTAACCAAAGACACCAAAGACCTCTACAACAAAAAATTTAAAACCCTGAAGAAGGAGATTGAAGATGACATTAAAAGATGGAAAGACCTTCCATGTTCAAGGATTAGAAAAATTAATACTGTAGAAATATCCATTCTACCCAAATAAATATACAGATAGATTCAATCCAATCCCAATCAAAACCCCCATGAGTTTCTTCACAGACTTGGAAAAAAATATCCTTAAATTCATATGGAATTTATGAATAGCTAAAGCAACCCTGAGCAAAAAGTGCAATACAGGGGAGATTACTTTACCAGACTTCAAGCTATAGTACAGGGCTATAGTCAAAAAGACAGCCTGGTACTGGCACAAAAACAGACCCATTGACCAATGGAACAAAATTGAAGAGCCTAACTTGAGCTCATACAATTTCAGTCACCTCATATTCGACAAAGGAGCCAAAAAAACTCAATGGAGGAAAGATAGCATCTTCAGAAAATGATATTGGCAAAACTGGATCACCACTTGTAGAAGAACAAAATTAAACCCCTACTTCTCGCCCTGTACAAAAATCAACTCCAAGTGGATCAAATATCTCAACATGAAACCTGAAACCTGAAGGTGATAGAAGAAAAAGTTGGCAGCAACACTACAAAACATGGGCTTAGGAAAAGACTTTCTAAATCAAACAGTAGCTGCACAAGAAATAAGGTCAACAGTTGGCAAGTGGGATCTCTCCAAACTCAAAAGCTTCTGTACAGTGAAAGAAACAATCAAGAAACTGAAGAGAAAACCCACAGAGTGGGAGGAAACCTTCACCAGTGATACATCTGACAGAGCATTAACATCCAGAATATATAGACTACTCAAAAAGCAAAGAAGTAAGAAAACAAATGACCTACTCAAAAGATGCAGTAAAGAGCTAAACAGAGGCTTCACAAGTGAGGAAGGAAAGATGGCCGAGAAACATCTTAAAAAGTGTTTGCTGGGCCTGGTGGTGCACACCTTTAATCCTAGCACTTGGGAGGCAGAGGCAGAGGCAGGTGGGTCTCAGTGAGTTCAAGGGCAGCCTGGTCTACAGAGTGAGTTCCAGGCCAGCTGGGGCTATAGGGAGACCCTTTTAAAAAAGACAAAAAAAAGTGTTCAACATCATTAATAATTAAGGAAATGCACATTAAAATCACTCTAAGATATCATCTCACTCCAATAAGACTGGCTAAGATCAAGAAAACAAAAGACACCAAATGCTGGAGAGGTTGTGGGGAAAAGGGGACACTTATCCACTGCTGGTGGGAATATAAACTCATACAACCACTATGGAAAGCAGTGTGGAGAACTCTTAAAAGACTCAAAATGAGTCTACCACATTACCCAGTCATACCACTCCTGAGTATACACCCACAAGACTCATCCTACCACAAAGATACATGCACATCTATGTTTATTGCATCTCTCTTCACAATAGCAAAGAGCTGGAACCAACCCAAATGCCCCTCAACTGATGAGTGGATACAAAAATGTGGTACATCTACACAATGGAGTTCTATGCAGTGGTAAAGAAAGATGACATCATGAAATTTGCAGGTAAATGGATGGAACTAGAAGATATTATGTTAAGTGAAGTAACAGAGTCCCCAAAAAACAAAG
>VZQC01012184.1:1439937-1546336 GCA_009823505.1 Rhizomys pruinosus
GAGAAAAAGATGCAAGACATGTATGTCAGAATGCATGAACTGGGGTGGGGTGGGGGGCAGGGAGAGGGGAATGTGTCTAAATTAGACTGAAAGTTGATTTGTGAAATACACAAAACAATATAAAATCAAAATATCCTTGTCATCACCTACACACACACACACACACACACACACACACACACACACACACCAGCATCAGCAGCAGCAGTAGCAGCAGCAGCAGGAGTAACAGCTGCCATCTACAGCCTCAGCTTTGCAGCAGGTACATTCTTTTACTAATCACGGCTCCTTGGAGAAGATAATTTCTCACAGTTGGTGATTCTAGGATGGATCCCTACTGTTTAAATAGCCTCCACTAAATTCTCTCATTACCCTGTGGAGGATGCCTACAGTCTCAATGCCTCTGTAAAGATGCATGGTATGCATCTGAGAGAAAAGGGACAGAATGAAGTATGTTGGGCTAGATTTCCTGTTAATCTAGCTCAAATACTTCATTCATAATAACTGAAAATGGATTTGTTCCCTGATTAATTAATAGGTAGCATGAAGCCAGAGTTCTGATTGCATAAGAATGAGCTATGGGTCAGGCATGTTGGGAAAAAGGCACCTGTGTGTTCGGTGAGTACCACTGAGCAATAATAGCTGGGAGCACAGGGAGAGCAGAAGGCACAAGGGGCTTTCCAAAAGAGAATCTTGAGTCCTACAGGGTACTAGAGACAGGAATTAAACCACCACTTCACAGTTTTGCTGAAGCTATCTTTACTTCCTCCTGATGCCCTCTAATGTTTTACTCAATATCCAGGACTGCAAATAGAAAACACTATTGTTCTCTTCTGTGAATTATTCTTATTTTTTAAACAAGAACTTAGTGCCAATTTTATATTGTACATATTGGAGAACTAAACACCCAAACGAAATTCATTTTCTTCTAGTGAGAGTTTCCAAAATTAATACGGCTACATATAAAAGAGAGCCAGAGGACAGGAATGCATCGGTTACTATACTGCCCATCTAGTAATGCCTTTGCCTTTCAATTTGCAACTCCTGCCACCTAGTGACACACTGTGGTCTTACAGCTTGACAAAGCCAATGAACCAACATTGCAATTCTGAAAGACAACTTCTGAGGACATCTCTTACACTATGTAACCACATAGAAAATCTTCCATAAGATATTATATGAAGGCTTGATTTTTTTTAACAATTAAAGCCAATAAAAATAAATATTAAAACAGGCATTTTACCTTAGAATTCTACCTCCTGTCTTACCTTAAGATAAGACCAAACAATAAGTAACCTGAAAGAAAACTTGTTTGAAAATCAGCATTAGGAATATCTCTAACTACTGTTATCCCAGATATTTTTCCACTTTTTTCTATTTTTGTTTTTGTTTTGAAATACTTTTCATTCACCTCAAACTCACTCTATAGCCTTGACTCACAGAAGTCCTTCTGCCTCAGCCTCCCAAATGCTGGAATTTTAGGAATACAGCACTGTCCCCAACATATCAGTTTCTTAGACTGCATTAGAGCACTCCAAGATTCCGTGTATATACATAACACGAGCTGCAAGAGTGGGCATGGTAGCCCCTGGACATAATGTAAAGAATTGGAAGAGATGTTCAACATCTCTTTGGATCAACTCTCCCATTCTCAGTCCATGTACTTTAGAGAAAGACATGACCCAAGTCCCAACTCTATGAGTGAGCCTGCTATGTGCAGGCCGCAATTCAGGCAACTGAAGCCTGAAGACGCGATGGGAAACCATATGTACCAAGCTCTCCTGGTGCTGAATTATAGTCCAGGAGACAGCACATAAGCAAATAAATCATCGTGTAATATCAGGTGGTAAGAGTTCCAGAGGTCTGCCATGAAAACTGCATCAGGTTGGGGGAAGGAATGTAATAGGGAATTTTCCCCACATTGATGAGAAGATACCTAAATAGTAAGGTGCAAACCATGTGAAGACAGACAATAAGAGTTGTGTGCAGGATGAACAGCAAACAAATGTCCAGAGACAGGGACTGGTTAAGCATATTTGAGAAGTCACTAGAATGTCATGTGGCCAAACCAGCCTAAGAGTAAAAAGCAGTAATAAGACAGCAGGTTGGAAAACCCCAGAGTCACAAAGAGCCTCGGAATGGAGGAGGGAAGCTTTTATCCTGCATGTGTTATCAAAACCCAGAGCAGGAAGGGGATTGAAAATGAGTCACAAGGACAGGAGTCTGTAGAAGAGGGAGTAGGGGGCTTACAGAAAACTTTCTGCCCAATCGTGCAGCAAATGTGAAGCTTCTCCACAGAGTAAAGTCGTTTAAAATGTAAATAAGGGGCCAGGGAGGTGAATCACTGGGTAAAAGTAGTTGCTGCATAAGCTGGACCACCAGCATTGAATGGAACCACAGATCACCCAAAACCAAAAAAAGTGTAAGAAAAGAACTCACCCCACAGTGTCATCCTCTGGCCACCACGTGTACACCATTGCACATGTATGTCCCCCAGTGGCAATAAATAAAAATTGAAATGTAAATATGATGTTAGTGAAATTAATATATTTTTTTAAATAAATGGAATGAGAATAACAATAGAGGGGATAGAGAGATGGCTTAGAGTTTAAAAGTGCTTGCTGCTCTTTCAGAAGACCCAAGTTAGGTTCCCAGGACACACATATGGCAGCTTACAACGTACTGAACTCCAGGTCCAGGAGCTGCTCTCTTCCGTACTCCCAGGCATTTATACACACACACAGATACACACACACACACACACACACACACACGCTTTATTTAAAATGAAATACATTTTAATCAAAATAGAGATAAAAGAGTGACTCCAAGAGAAGAATAAGAAAGAAAAGCATAAGTCATTATCATAGGTGATACTGGAAACTGTAGACCTGGATGAGAAAGTCTAAGTGGAAAAGAAAGAACTCCAAAGATTTAGTTTAGGGTGCTTTATTATAGACAAAGGAATCTTATAAGAAAAAGTGTACTTGACAGTAAAAAAAAAAAAAAAAAAAAAAAGGAATAAATTAAATGAGGTGGGGAACAAAAGGAATTCAAATAACTGTGAGGTTTTCATTCCAATTAGTAAGTCTCCAAAGAAAACTGGCAGTTGACTGTGTTAGTTTTTTAAATGATTTTATCACTTACAGCCATTGGGGAACTTGTCTATGAAAAATCATAAAAGCTTAAAGAAATTATATAGTGAGAACTGAAGCAAAGTTGATTTGTGTCAATTATGTCATTCCTCACATATATTTGCAGTTTCTTCTCTGTGTTTATTTTTAAATTCCTCTTTCCTACCTGCACTTGACAAGTGTGCCTTTAATTGACAGGTGTCTACTATTCATCATCATCACTGACAAGATTGTCCTTAGAAATATCACACTCTCCAAAATCATCTCACAGTTTAGTCAGCCCTCCAGAAGCTGGCATTGTCTCTTAGACTAATGTAAAATTATATGTTTCCTTGCTCTCAACCTTGGCAGATAAAATTTAGATTTATTTCCAATATGTGGTGGTGTATTAGTCAGGATGGTACTCTAAAAACAGAATTAACAGGACGAATATAGCTATATATCAATTTATGATTTGCTCACGTGACAGAGTAAGTATGCAAACAGTACTGCACCACACTGGAAAGGCCGAGAGAATCCAGGAACTGCTCAGTCCGCAAGCTGGATGTCTCAGTAGTCCAATCCATGTGCTTGAAGGCCCAAATGGATTCCCGGAAATCTGCCGGTCTCAGTATACTCCTTGGACCTGAAGGTTGATCATATCAGCAAGGACCAACTCACCAGAGGAGAGAGGCAAACCGCAGGAAACAATGAAGGGCCACGCCTTCTGCGTGGCCTTAAATACTTGCCTGCCGCCAGAAGGTAATGCCCACATTTGGTTGGGCCATCCGGGTTGAAGTAATCCAATCCAGAAGATCTCTTTCCTTAATCCAGTCAAGTTGACACACAGGGTAACCATCACAAGTCTTACCCCTTGTCAACTGGACACCACAATAAAATAGCCATCCTTATGTTATGCTTAAATGTCATATTGAACAGATGGCAGACGTCATATTCCACCTAACATGGTTATAAGTATCTCATGTGCAATAGCATAATCTTGATAATAATAACTTAATCGTTAGTTGGTAATGTCCTTGAGAAGACTAGTCCTTCAGTAGCTAATACACTAAAATGACAACATTACACTTTATTCAGTTTGCACATTCAAAAGGAACAACACTAAGTATCCAGTAAATATACTATATATTATTATTACACATATATATAAATCATAATATAATGAGGGGTTGACCGAGCCCTGCGGTTAGACGCCGACCCGAACTGCGAGGACCGTTTCGCCAGCACACTGAGCGAGAGCCTCTGAGCCAGTTTTCAATCATCAAGAGTAACCTATCTAACCTCCCATCCGGCAATTGCGGTCCGCACAGCTCAAAATATATACCTAGGTAATCTAAAAAAAATAAAAAATGCAGCCATCTACGCATGGATTTATACCATGTCTGCGCGCCGTGGCCTCAGCTGATCATTTATGACTACTTCTACTACAACGCCCTTTCTGGTTATTTACTTCCATCTACATCAGCAATACCTCTGAGGTCTTGGCTCCTTCCCTGGAGGAGTGACCCATACTTCATCCCTGAAGTGTCTGGGCATTTATTTGTCCGTCGGGTTTGGGGGGTTGTTTGGAGTTTCCATTGACGCTTAATCATAGGACATGTAGCACCAGAAAGGCACCCTACGAGCATCTTCTGCCTCCAGACATAATCTTCTTGCCCCCATTGTGGAGAAAAAGTCCAATTTCCCCCTGGATAGTCTGGATCAATCACTCTCCTACTACTGTTATTCCCTTCCTTAGCCTCTTGCGTTTAAAGGCAGTAGAAGCCCAAAAGTGGCCAGGGGAAGTCTTAGTTCATTCAATGGAACGTTTGCTGTATCTCGGCAAAAGCACTCCCCCCATTGGAGCCAAACATCTGACCAGCCGGAATGCAAGTTCGTGGGTACAGAGAAGCAAAAATTTTCCTACTGGGTAACTAGGGGTGTCTAGTGAGTGGAATCATTCCCAGCTTCCCACCCCTTGGTTCCGAACCCATGAATTCTGGCTATAGGAGAAAACAGTACAACAATAGTGGGAGCTGATTCAAAGCATAGATGTTGCTGGAGAACCTTGCCCCGACCCTCAGTGGTATTGTTCAAATAGTGTGTACTGTGCTTCGTAGGGCCAATTCCTTCATGTCTACTCGCCAGCTGTTCTGCTGGTGGTAGGGAAACATGGTAAACCAGTGGATACCATGACCATGTCCCACAGTCGCACTTCTTTGTGTGAAGTGAGTTCCTTGGTCAGACCAATGCTGTGAGGATACCAATGCAGGGGATAAGGCTATTCTGTAAGTACCCTGGATGTTAGTTTTGTCAGAAGCATTATGTGCAGGATAGGCAAATCCATAACCAGAAAAAGTATCATTCCTGTAAGGACAAAACGCTGTCACCTCCATGATAGAAGTGGTCCAATGTAGTCAACCTGCCACCAGGTTCTGGATGGTCACCCCGGGAATAGCACCATATATCGGGGGCTCAATGTTGGTGTCTCTGTTTGGCAACTCTGGCCATCGGCAGCAGCTGTAGCCAGTATCAGCCTTGTGAGTGGGAGACCATGCTGTTGAGCCCATGCATAACCTCCATCTCTGCCACCATGACCACTTTGTTCATGGGCCCGTTGAGCAACAACAGGGATAGGTAGGGAAAGAGGCTGACTATCCACAGAACGAGTCATCCAATCTACTTGATTATTAAATCATCCTCTGCTGAGCATCACCTTTGATGAGCATTTACATGAGACACAATATCTTCACATCCTTTGACCTTCAGAGAGCTCTTCCACATACTTCTTCCCCAATGTCTTTTCTCACCAATTTGCCAGTCATGCTCCTTCCAAGTCCCTGACCATCCAGCCAAACCATTGGCTACAGCCCATGAATCAGTATGTAATCGAACCTCTGGCCAGTTCTCCTTCCAGGCAAAATGCACAACCATGTGCACTGCCCGAAGTTCTGCCCACTGTGAAGCATTTCCTTCACCAGTGTCCTTTAGGTTATTTTCAGAAATAGGCTGTAATGCTCACCTGTCTACCTCTGGCTGGTACCTGCATAGCATGCATAACCATCAGTAAACCAGCCCTAGTCTTCTCTTCCTCAGTCAACTGATCATAGGCAAGCCCCATGAAGCCATAGGTTCTGTGTAAGCACAGGAGGCATTGTAACAGGAGTGGGAACCATAGGCATTTGGGCAACTTCTTCATGTAGCTTGCTTGTGCCCTCAGGGCCTGCCCGGGCCCTGTCACGTATGTACCACTTCCATTTGACAATGGACTGACAATGGACAATGCTGTGCATGTCCTACTTTATGACCTGGTGGGTCAGATAACACCCAGCTCATGATGGGCAGCTCAGGTCGCATGGTGACTTGGTGGTCCATTGTCAAATGTTCAGTTTCCACTAAGGCCCAATAGCAGGCTAAGAGCTGTCTCTCAAAAGGAGAATAGTTGTTTGCAGATGAAGGTAGAGCCTTGCTCCAAAATCCCAAGGGCCTCCACTGTGATTCCCTATGGGAGCCTGCCACAGACTCCAGACGCATCTCTATCTGCCATTGATACCTCAAGCACCATTGGTATGCTGGATCATATGGCCCTAGGGGCAGAGCAGCCTGCACTGCAGCCTGGACCTGTTGAAGCCTTTTCCTGTTCAAGCCCCACTCAAAGTTTGCTGCCTTCCGAGTCACCTGATTATATGGGTCATAGTACACACACACAGATGAGGAATGTGCTGCCTCCAGAATCCCAAAAAGGCCCACCAAACGTTGTGCTTCTTTCTGGTGGAGGGAGGGGCCAGGTGCAACAACTTATTTTTTTACCTTAGAAGGAATGTCTCTGCATGCTCCACACCACTGAACTCCTAGGAAACTTCACCGAGTAGATGGCCCTTGAATTTTAGTTGGATTTATTTCCCATCCTCTCATGTGCATATGCTTAGCCAACAAGTCTAGACTAGAGCTGATACCTCCTGTTCACTGGTCCAGTCAAGCATAACATCATCAATATAGTGGACCAGTGTGATATTTTTGTGGAAGAGTCAGAGTGATTGAGATCCCTTCTAACTAAGTCTATGGCACAAGGCTGGAGAGTTAAAATACCCCTGAGGTAAGACAGTCAAAGGTATACTGTTGGCCTTTGCAGCTGAAAAATATTTCTGGTGGTCCTTATGAACCGGTATTGAGAAGAAAGCATTGGCCAGATCAAAGTGCTATACCAGGTACAGGAGACATATTAATCTGTCCAGTAAGGACAACCACATCCGGTACAGCAGCTGCAATTGTGTCAATACTTGATTGAGTTTTCAATAGTCAACTGTCATTCTCCATGATCCATCTGTCTTTTGCACAGGCCAAACTAGGAGAGTTAAATGGAGATGTGGTAGGAATCACACCCTGCATCTTTCAAATCCTTGAATGTGGCACTAATTTCTGCAATCCCTCCAGGGATATGATACTGTTTTTGGTTCACTATTTTCCCTGTAGAGGTAACACCAATGGTTTCCATTTGGCCTTTCCAGCCATAATAGCCATCACTCACACAGGTCAGGGAACCAATGTGGGGATTCTGCCAATTTCTAATTATATCTATCCCAATTATACATTCTGGTACTGATTGGAAATAACCACAGGATGATTTCTGGGACCCACTGGGCCCACCGTGAGTTGGGCTTCAGCCAAAACTCCATTTATCACCTGCCTCCATAGGCCCCTACTTTAACCGGAGGGCCACAATGCTTTTTAGGGTCTCCTGGGTCAGTGTCAACTCAGAACAGTATCCATAGGCCTCGAAATCTGATTTTCTCTTTCCCCAATGTTAACTTACCTAGTCAAAGGCCTAAGTTCCCTCTGTGGAAGGACAGGAGGAAGGCAAGACAGCATGACACTCTTTGGTATTGTGACAAGGTCCTTCCTCATTGGAACCCGGCCACCCCTTCATTCAAGGGGTTCTGGGTGTGAACTGTCTCAAGTCTGGAAACTGGTTAACTGGGCGGGATTCGATACTCCTAAAATCAAATGTTGACTCCTGTCATTTGTTCTAGAGCTTTTCTGCTTATACAAATCAAATAAAAACTTAGTAGGCTTCTTATGTATTTGGTTCCTGGGAACCATGATTAATTAGCCAGTTCCAAAGATCATTTCGGTCATGCCATTATAGGTATTGTTTTGCCTTTGCCACCCCATTAGTGATAATTATGGGTCACTACGCTCATCTGGCTTCTGTGATTCAGTGCTGCCACCTGGTGCCTACCCTGAGGTCTTGTTAAACCTATTATGTAGTACATTTATTTATGCAAAGAGCAACAACTTCTCTAACTGTCAGATCTGGCATAAGAAATAGAGCAAAAACAAAGCTCTTCAAATGTTCTGGTGTCTCTCAGTACTTTCCATCTTAAAACTCAGTGAAAAGGCACCTCTGGGTCCTCATATTGTGGAGAATGTGGTTTTACACTTCCAATCCACTCGAGCATCCCATCTGCCTGACCCTCACAATCCCTTCACATCAATACTAAGCCAAGGAATATCACGGCATCTCTAACTCGCTGTTAGAGCCATGTTTTAATAAATACTCAGCCAACAATCAAATAAACTTTTAACACCTTTTTAACTGTCGAGCTTCACATGTAAACCTAGAATCTACTCAGTGGGCTCATATCGATAAACTCAGTATGATCCTATTTTATATTCCTTCCACCATTATCCCACACCCTTAAAATCCATTCCCACACATATTCCTTAGGCTTCTGCTAGAATGAATCAGCAAACTCATGTAATTTCTTTAGTGGTATATCTGCACCTCCTCGTGGACCACAATTCTATCTCACCTTTAGGGACTTGCTTAGACTTCAATCTGTTTATAGGTCTAGAGGCAACAATTGTTGGGCCCTGGGGACATTAGCTCCCACTGGGAGGGGGGGATTAGTTTCCTCAGGCAAGGGTGGGGAGGAGGGATCTGCAGGGTTTGGATTCTCTGCTGAGCGTGGGGAGATTAATTCCTCAGATAAAGAAAATCCCTCAGGAATCCGAGGGTTCAAAATCCTCATCATCATGGTTTTCCCCACACATCTCCATCCCAATTTCAGGGTTCCACCCTTTCCCCACCAGTGCTCACTTTAACTGCTGACACTTTTGTGGCTGGGAATTAAATTTGCGTTGTAAATCAGCAAAACATATAATAAGGGCTCCAGCTGATTTTTCTGCAGCTTTAGCTCTTTGGCTACTGGAGAGAAGATTCTCTTCCAGAGCGCACTTGGAAACCTTTAAACTGTTGTTTCGAATTGGAGCTGGTCATTTTTATCACCGAGCTCCTTATTTCCTCTATCACTTTTATTGAGACATGCTAGGAGCAACCAAGGCAACATCATTATTTTCCTTTTTTTTCCGCAATTTCTCGAACGTTTTATATATAGAGTCGCTAAATTCCTAGCTTCTCACAAGAGGCGAGTCAGGTGAGTCAAATGGATCTCTTCATACTACATGCAAATAGTCTGCACCAAGGATTATCATTCCTCTTCATGACACCAGGAGAGCCTTCACTAACTCACAGGCTTCATTTGGGTTGGAGATCTGGCTCCAGAGGCTACCAAGCCAACTAAAGAAATTCATCCTTTATTCTTTCTCTCACCACTCCTGATACAAAATCTATATTAGTCCAGGGTTTCTCTAAAGAACAGAAGCACAGGAGAGATAATAGCTATATACCACATTTATTGATTTGCCATGTGACAGAGTTCAAGGAGTCTAACATAAGCTGCACCACACTGGAAAGGCGAGAGAATCCAGGAATGCTCAGTCCACAAGGCTGGATGTCTCAGTAGTACCCACCCAATCCAGTGCTGAAGGCCTGAATGGAAATTCCCCCAGGAGACTCCGGACTCAGTAAACATGCTGGATCTGAAAGAGTTGATCACAGCAACAAGACAAACCACACCAAGGAGAGAGGCAAGCCGCAGGAAAAGAAAGGGACCAGACTCCTTCTGCCGTGTGCCTTAAATACTGCCTGCCGGGAAGTAATGCACACAATTTGGGGTGGCCATCTGGGTGAGGCGGTCCAAATCGCTAGACCCTTATCCAGTCAAGTGTGACACCCAGGATTAACCATCACAAGGGGTTTGAATTGAGAAAAAGTCCTGACATAGACACGGTATTTGGAAATACCTTGTCAATGGTCCCAGGTTGGTGGTGGTATTTGGGGAAAATTGTGGAATCTTTGATGGGGTGACCTTGCTGGAGGAACATGTCACTAAGGGTGGCCTGACTAGCAGAAACGCATGTCACTAGGGGTGGACCTTTCTAGAGAAAGTGTCACTAGGGGTGGCTTCGCTGGAGGAAACATTCGTCACTAGGGGTGCTTGGCTGGAGAAAGCTGTCACTATGACCGTTTCGATACATTGCTTGGGTTTTATTCTTCTGACTCCCCCCCCTTTGCTCCCCTTTCCTTTTCTTTTTTCCCCTTTTTTTTTCCCCCCCCCGTTCCCTCATTTTTCCCCCTCTAGCACACCCCCCTCTCCGCACCTTAATGTTTTTCCCTTTTCCCTTCTGCACTCTTTTAACCCCTCCCTTCCCATCCCTCTCTATCGCTTCCTTTTCCCATCCTAGTCGTTGTTTCCCGTGGTCCCCCCTACCGCTTCTCCGGTACTCGCGCCGAGACCCACCTTATTTTTGCTATGCCTCTCTTTTTTCCACTTTCATTGGTTTGTTCCCGCCTTTATCTGCTTTTTTCCTCCCTTCCCCCCCTCCCCCGTTCATTCGCCTAACCCCCTCCTTCTCTTCTCCCATTTTCCCCCTTTTCTTTACCTTTCGATTTTTCCCCATCCTTTCTCGTTCACTACTTTTCTTCGGGTTTTGTTCCGCCCTTCGCTTGAGAATAGCCCCACCCTGTCCGCTTAGGCCCGCGTTCCGCCCTTTTTTTCTCTTTGCTTTCTGGCATTTGCTCATTCTTTTTTCACCTTTCTCTCACCCTTTCTTTTCTCTGCCGTCCTATTACTTGCGCCCTTGTGGATTTGCTGGCGAACGCATGTCACTATGGGTGTCGCCGTACATTTGTTGGCGAGGATACTCCCTTTCAACCTCCCCATCGCTTTCATACCTAGTCTTGCCGGTGCCGACATGCTGCCGCAGGCAATATGTCCACTTCCATAGTTGGCTGTACTCCGGCCTTGCTCTGGAGAAAGTCTATTCTCATTCAGTGCCCTGGCATCTTGATTGATCGTACAAATTGTCACCCTAGTCGGTTGTTTTTCCTGAGCCTCTTCGCCTTTTTGGCAGTTTTACCCTGATTTGCTTCAATCTTAGGTGTTTGTGCGCCTTTTTTTGGTTCTCTGGACACATGTAACAGAGGCTGATGTTCGCCTCCCTTCTTGCTTTGGTCCAGGAATTCTACTGCACCCCTAGGCCTTCCGGTGGTCCTTCTCGCTGTACTTTTTCGTTTTTGTATTTTTTTTCTGGATACGCCAGTCGAGCTTAGCATACATCGTCGCCTTTGTGCCCTAGCTATATGCCCCGCGCAGACTGTCCGAGGAATGTACTACTGACGTGTAGTAGGCCCAGCTTGCATGGAGCCTGCGACCAATTCAGTCCTAGCGCGTAGGAGATCTTGCTGCTGACGAAAGCATGTCAATAGCGGAGCTGTCCCAAGTGCTATCGCTGGAATAAAGGATGCATGCTGAGGCAGGCGGTGTATCTGTGGACCCTTTGTTTGCAACTAATTTTCCCCTCGGCCACTCAGTGATGGTTCTTTTATGCACTCTGTCACTAAGCCTACTTCGTGTGTCCAGCCCTTCGCTGCACCCTCGCCGCGCCCATGCACCTATTAGCTGGCTCGTGCCACGCCAGTTTTTGATGTTACAGTCCACTGTGTTGGCTGTCCTACCGTAGATCCTCGACTCGCGGTGCGCACTCGCTCCGTCATAGCCTCGCCTCGATGTCTCGCGCCTTCCGTTCTCGACTAGCCCCCGTTTTGGTCTCTTGTTGCGTATGTGCCTGCGCATCCCATGCTGGTCTGCCTGTCCGACGAGGCCGCAAGGAGCTATCCTTGCTCACTAATCACTCGCCGCAGGCTTCACGCGTGTCTACTAGAATGCCTATCGAGCTCTCTGGGCTGTCTGCTGTCTTGATTTAACTATAGCTCCACGAGTTAGGCTATTGCCGCATTTTTTCCTGCCTTCGCATATCTATGCAAAGCTTCCAGAACCCGCTACCTAGAGCACCTGGCCATCTAAGCAGTATGACGCTAAGGAGTAGTCACTCTGCAACGGAGGCTGTAGGATGGAGGATCTGCAGGCAAGTGTCAGCTCTGCTGAGCCTGAATGATCGACGAGCACAATGGTTCTCAGAGTGCCGTAGCGCTATTGGGCAGATAGCAATCAGTTGTCCCTCCAGTATTCCATTGCCCAGACGAACTCGATGTTTTAGCACCTAAAGATAATAAAAAGTTCATTGCTGGGCAGAGCGATAAACTAATAAATAAAAATAAAAACTTGGCTTTCTCTCCATAAACCCTCCCCATTACGTTCCCGTCTCCCAGTCCCCCTTTCCCTTTTCTCTTTCTTTTTCCTTCCCCTTTTCTTTCTTCCCCTTCCCCCCCCCTCCCCCTCCTCTCCTCCTTCTCCCTTTCCTTTTTCCTTTTCCTATTTCCTTCTTCTCCTTCTCTTCTCCTTTCTCTCCCCCTCCCCCTCTCCCCCCCTCCCTCCCCCCCCCCTTCCTCTCCCCCCCCCCCCCCCCCCTCCCCCCCCCTCTCCTCCTCTTTCTCTCCCCCTCCCCCCCTTTCTTCCCCCTCTCCCCCCCCCCTGTGGGGGGCAGGAGGGAAGGGAGGGTGAGCCACCTTGGCTCCTACCAAGGGGCTGCAGAGCTCCTATTTGTGCAACCAATAAACTAGGTGTGAATTTGCTCAATACCTTAAGGGAAGGGGCTATCTGGTTCTGGAACTTTGCAGAGATATGCAAGGCAGGAAAATGCTGCAATATCCTGACCTCGTGGAGCTATAGTTAACTCACAGAGACCATGAATGCTCATAGAGATATCAGTAACACTTTGAAGTTTCTCCAGGACAGGGTCTGCTTTCCTTGCCTTGAGCCAGACAAATTTCATTCCTACAAACCTCCTTGTTTTTAATTAACAATGGAAGCAGTAAGATTTTTCAGGATGGTCTGATACTGCACTAAAGACATTTGAGCTGTAACCCCAAACTGGCTTTTGACGAACCAGAAAGTTGACTTCCTCAGGTGAGAATTAGTTTTAGCAAAAAGAATAATCCTGGTGGCCTAGGGGAAATTAAGTTGCAAGTAACAGAGCACTGTGGCGCATGCCTTTAATCTAGCACTTGGGAGGGCAGTGGCAGGCAGATTCTTGTGAGTTCAAGGCCAGCCTGGTCTTACAGAGGAGTTCCAGGACAGCTGGGGCTACAGGGAGACCCTGTCTCGAAAAAAAGACCAAAAAAAAAAAAAAAAAAAGATCCTCTCTGAGCACAGAGGCAGTAAAATCTATAGGCCAGTGCTACAACTCTCAAGTTCATTTACACTTATTGATTTAAACATAGAACCTGGCCAGTGATCACAAACTGACCATAAGAGGCAAAGAGACCCATGCGTATGTACCCTTGCCTTATAGTTGTGGAAACTCTGTAAAAATGACAAAGCAAAAGTAATAACTTTTCTCCCATTAAACATACAGGTATGTGAGAACATAATCTCCAAAATAACATTGCTTTCCTGCAGTAAAGACATACAAAGACCTACAGATATGTGAATAACATTATCTCTAAAAATAACATTGCTTGTTCTACACATTAAAGACATACAAGACATACAACATATGCGATGACATTGTCTCTAAAAAAACATTGTTTGTCCTACACATAAAGACATACAAAGACATGCAAGTATGCGAATGATATCACTTCTAAGAGTAACATTCCTTATATTATACATGAAAATATACATATATCACTTGATACCCTTTTAACACTAGACGGTGTTTTTGTACCCCAAAGTCCCAACGTCTGGCTAGAGGAGATCTGTGCATGCAACTACATTGATGGAACAAAATTCGTTACAATTGTTCCTGTTAAGATTTTCTTTAGCGAGCGTCTCCAGGCTTTTGGGGGAGGGCAGGTGGAGAAAAAGGAGTAAACCATATTTTGTTGTTGAAGATAGCACCCAGTTGTCTCAGCCTTTTTCCAGCAGGAGGCTGGTGACTCAGCTCTGGCTTTTAGTTTCTCCAGAAGTGTGAATTGTGCCTAGAAGGATAGCAAGAGAGTGGCTGCAGATGGTTTATCACTGAGCTGGAATCTTGGCTTTCAGGGTGCCTTTGCAATTTTACTGATGGAATATGAATGGTAAAAGTCATAGCAATAAGAAACATTACTTATTATAATAGTTTGTACTGCTGGACAAGCACAGGTGGTTAGAGATACATTTTTTATTTTTGTAGGTAGGAAATACCTTGTTTATTATTTCAGTAGATAAAGATGAAGGCTTTTAAAGTTCTTTTTAAGAATAACGTAGATTAGCTCTTTAAGTTTAAGTTTGAAAAATAGAATATATAATTTAGAGCTGAAATTACCCATGGCCTTTTTAGCCTTGGACTTTATTGGGCCTGATTTTAGCTTGATAAAAGACAGCTGGAATATTTTTTCTGATGTAATTGGCTGTTGGGAGAAATCCCAGCCAGTATAGTACCTTGCCTTGATACATATCAATAGCTCTTTTTGAGAAACAGAATATCCTCCAAGAGATTTTTGTCTCTTAATGTAAGGAAAGAAATTAAGCCACCTTTTGGAGGGCATTACATTAATTTACCTTATTTAGGGAATATATTTTCTGAAACCTAGTACCACAACATACCCATACGGGAACTGATGTCCTGAGGTTCATTGTTGATGAAGAGTGAAATACGTCTTTTTAAAGCTAATTATCTTGTAGATAAAAAAGGATGTTACAGATAACATTATAAAAGGACATTGGTTATACATTAATGTCAAGGCTGTTACCTGGAAATTTAGTATGGAACAGAATTAAAAGTAACTTGCGGTTTACATAAATTTAAGTGTGACCAATTTTTTATGTTGACACAGTATTAGACAATTTTTAAAAACATAAGTAATTTAAGTTACCACTATCCAATGCATGAATAGATTTTGAACATAAGTAAAAACAAGTTACAGGAACCTTGATTAAAGATACATTGTGATTTTTAAGTGCCTGATTAAGACTGGATCCTGATAGAAATAAAGTTTACACATATAATTTTTAACCTTTATATATACATATATATATATTATATATATATTAAATCATTAGATGTATAATTTTAAGGTATAAATTTTTTTAAGAATGGGTTTCACAGATCCTACTGGCCACTGGTAGGTCACATCCAGTAGATGACAGTACATACTTAATAAAACTTTTGAACTATACCTTTGTAAATTATATTTACCCTTCAATAAATCAATTCAATTGTTAGCCATTAAAATATACTGGCAGACCTGAGTTAGGGAGAAATCAATTTTGGTTTTAGACTCAGCTTTAAAATTATATTAAATAGAAATCAACACAAATTAATTTTTAACCAAAATCTAAAAATGGCCCTAGTTGTTAAAGAAACATTAATTAGTTTTAATTAATTTTTTGTAGACCCAAGCTTGGCTTGGCTTGAAATCTTTATACAAAGCTGTCTTTTGAAATACAATGGTATTAAATCAGACAGAGATGAATTAAGATGACCTGTTATTTTTGCTGTGCAGTAGGTTACAACCACATGGTCTGGGGGACTGTGAATTTTAAAAGTTGAAAACCAAATCTAAAATCTCCAAAATATTTAGGACCTTCTTTTACTAATTAATTTTAGAATAATTTAGCATCCTTAATTTATTGATTGACTTGAAATGCCTCGGACTTATTAATTGATCAAGTGTACAAATGTTTAAAAGTTTTTGGGTAACCATGTATCAGATTTAAGAAGCTGTTGAGATGGAATACTTAACAGTTATGGCCATTTTAAAATATATTACTCAATAAAAAATTGATGTGCAAGAACATTACGATTTCCTCACTTCTGAACAAGTATCATGAGAAAGAACACAATAAAGTCCAAAGGTACATTTTTAAGAATATCTTTTGGAAAACCCTGATATCAAAAAGACTGGAAACCATTATTGAAACTTTCTGAACAGTGACAGGCCTGAAGCATCTTGGGCAAATGTAGTCCCTTAGCCTGGAATGAAAGGAAATGAAAATGCCCATTACAGGAAGTTGACATTGACTGAAACAGGCCCAAAGAATTCCAGGAAATGTAGTATTTGCATTCGCACCTGTGCCCCATGTTGCTTTTTCTTTCCTGAGAAATGATTTTGGTATATAAATTTTTACAGCTCCAAGTTGGGGCTACATAACAGAAAACACCTGCAAATGAAGGTCTCTGTTATTACCTGATCTGGCAAGCTATCTGTGTGCCAGAGGGGAGGAAGTAGCTAAAGGGCTGGCGTTCTGGCCCTTTAAGGCGCAAAGGGTGGAGTGAAAGGTAGGGGCCGGGCATGTGGGGTGACCGAAGGATGCGCAGCCACCTGGGCTGTGTTGGACCCGGTGATACCGTTTCTGGGTCCACAACTGCCAGCACTGCGCGGCCCGGCTATATGTCAGTCCCACAGTGGACTCTGGCGCCACCTGTCCTCGTAGATCACCTCCTGTCCTGGGTGTGCACCCATGACCTTTTTGCTGGTTAGCCTTTCTGCACCACACTCTTAGCCTGTTGGGTTTTCTAGCATGCTCTAATTTGTTTCTCACTTATAAAGAAAGGCAGGCAAGCTCGGAAATGTAGCTGGTATAAGGGAAACGCTTCTGCAGCTGGGACATTCTGCAGATGGAACAGCTTCTGCGTCTGGGGAACTGAAGTCTTAGGTAAAAAAAAGGATAGATCAAAGACTTATTCTCATGTGAAAAGAAAATTTATCATGGAGATGTGCCAACAAGCCTGGCCTTATAGAGGAAGAAATACTAAAAGCAGATTAAAACAATTAATCTCAATGGAAAAGAAATTTTTCCACTGAGATAGGCCAAAGCATGGCCATACCCTGAATTCCCACATTGGGGGGGGGGGGGAGAGTATTCTCACCTGTTCATGTGTAAACACTCTGGATTTTCCCCTTAGTGGGGGGAATAAGGAGCTAAGAGAGAGGACACACCCAAGAAAAAGAATACTTTGTGTCTTGCTTACTTCTTTTGGTGGACAGTCAAGCCCACTGTCCTGCCACACGTGTTGGTTAAAATATATATATGTTGTTGGTCCTTAATCATGCAATGGTGCAATCACATGGATGTTCTTCTCTCATAAACCAGCTGGTAGCCTTCACAAGCTACAAAGCCTTTGGCTGTCTCTGTGGCAGGCCAAAGCCTAGACTTAGCTCTGGCAAACGTAGGAGTTGGTGACTGCAGGAAAGTCACCGAGGAATGAAAGAAAGACGGGACTCAGGGGGCGAAGGTCCAGGAGATAGACTCAGTTTTATTCATGGCAGCAATGTGTTTATATACCAAAGGCACTATGCTCTGGGCAAGCGAAGTGTGGGGCGGCAGGAAGGGAAGGGTGAGCCACCTTGGGCTCCTACAGGGCTTGGCTGCAGAGCTCCTGTTGTGCAACCAGTAAATGCGCTGTGACATTTTGGTCAATGCATCTTAAGGGAAGGGGCCATCCATGTTCTGCTACACTTTGCAGAGTAGGTGAGGCAGGAAATATCACTGCAATATCCGACCTCACGGAGCTATAGTAACCCACAGAAGACAACTGAATGCCCATAGAGATATCATAACTCAGATATCAGGCAAGTTTCTCCAGGACAGTCTGCAATCTTGCTTCCAGCCAAGTACCTATAGCGTGTTCATCTGACACTTCAATAGGGGTGGCTGCCTGAGCGAAATGCATAGGTGGCCGCGCAGGAAACCTGTCACTAGGTGAGTTGTGGTGAAACGTACATGCTGGCTGGAGGACGACTAGGTGGCCTTCTGACAGTCATAGGGGTGGCTTCCTAATGCCTAGGGTGACTGGAAATCACGGTAGTGCTAAAGCATATAGGGCCTTGCCTGAGGCGTCACTAGGCTTGCCTGACCGCCATGGCTATCTTGGGAACATGTCCAACTAGGGTGGCTTGTGGAGCCTTGCTGCGGAGGAAATGTCAAGGGTCTGCTGAGCATGCTTGGTCGGGGATTGACCTGGTAGCGAAAGGAACTGTCAAGGGGGTGGTCCTTGCTGGGGAAAAGCATGTCACTAGGGGTGTGGCCCTGCTAGAGGAGAACATTACTGGTGGCGATGCGGACCTGTCAAGGTGGGCTTGATGGGAAAGGCAAACACCCCATGTCACATAGTGGGTGACTGCTGGAGGCAAATCATGTCAACTAGGGATGCGCTGGATGCGGAAGGAACATGTCACTTGAGGGTGGCCTTGATGTGACGGAAACATGTCACTAGGTGGCCTGCTGGAGGAGGTAGAACAGCTGAACATGCAGGTGGCCTTGCTGGAGGAACATGTCACTGGGGTGGCCTTCCTGGCGGAACATGTACCTCGGGGTGAGCCTTTGTGGAGGAACATGTCATGGGGGTGGCCTTGCTGGAGAGAACATGTTCACTAGGAGGGGGCCTTGTGGAGGAACATGTCACTTGGGGTGGCCTTTGCTGGAGGAAATCCTGTGGTGACTCTGAGCGGACATGTCTATGGCCTTGGAGGAACACTGCTCAATAGGGGTGGCCTTGCTGGAGGAACCTGTCATAGGGGTGGTCTTGCTGGAGTAACATGTCACTAGGGGTGGCGGCCTGGAACTGTCTAGGGGTAGCTTGGCAGAGGCACATGCTATGGCTGCCTGAGGAGCTGGCACTAGGGCTTGCTGTGGAGGAACGTCACTAGGGGTGGCCTTGTGAGGAACATGTCACATTGTTGGCCTGCTGGAGGAAACATGTTCACTAGGTGTGTGGCCTTGCTGGAGGAGCATGTCACTAGGGGCCTGGCCTTGCTGCAGGAACATGTCACTAGGGGTGNAAGTTCTCCAAAGAAAACTGGCAGTTGACTGTGTTAGTTTTTTAAATGATTTTATCACTTACAGCCATTGGGGAACTTGTCTATGAAAAATCATAAAAGCTTAAAGAAATTATATAGTGAGAACTGAAGCAAAGTTGATTTGTGTCAATTATGTCATTCCTCACATATATTTGCAGGTTCTTCTCTGTGTTATTTTTAATTCCTCTTCCTACCTGCACTTGACAAGTGTGCCTTTAATTGACAGGTGTCTACTATTCATCATCATCACTGACAAGATTGTCCTTAGAAATATCACACTCTCCAAAATCATCTCACAGTTTAGTCAGCCCTCCAGAAGCTGGCATTGTCTCTTAGACTAATGTAAAATTATATGTTTCCTTGCTCTCAACCTTGGCAGATAAAATTTAGATTTATTTCCAATATGTGGTGGTGTATTAGTCAAGGTTCTCTAAAGAAACAGAAGTAACAGGACGAACATATAGCTATATTCAATTTATCGATTTGCTCACGTGACAGAGTTCAAGGAGTCCAACAGTATCTGCACCACACTGGAAAGGCCGAGAGAATCCAGGAACTGCTCAGTCCGCAAGGCTGGATGTCTCAGTAGTCCCAATCCAGTGCTGAAGGCCCAAATGGATTCCAGGAGATCTGCCGGTCTAGTACATCTGGGATCTGAAGGTTGATCACAGCAGCAAGACAAACTCACCAGAGGAGAGAGGCAAGCCGCAGGAAAAGAAGGGACCACTCCCTCTGGCTGGCCTTAAATACTGCCTGCGCGGCAGAAGGTAACGCCCACATTTGGGGTGGCCATCTGGGTTGAAGGCCAGTCCAAATTTTTCTTTTTTCAGAAGACCTTAGTCCAGTCAAGTTGAACCCAGGATTAACCATCACAAGTCTCACCCCTTGTCAACTTGACACCCAATAAATAGCCTCTCCTATGTTATGCTTAAATGTCAATTGCAAACAATGGCAAGGGTCATAATTTCCACCTAACATGTCTAAGTATCTCATGTGCAATGCAAACATTATAGCATTAGCAGTAGTGGTAATGTTCTTGAGGAAAAGTAGTCCTTCAGTATCTAATAAACCTAAATATGACCACCTATCACATATTTCAGTTGCACATTCATAATGGAACACACCTAAGATCCACTAAAAACATATGATATATTGATACACATATATAAATATATATCTGAGGGGCTGAGCGATGCCTAGCGGTTAAGAGCGCCGACCGTCTTGCAGAGGACCCGGGTTCGATCCCAGCACCCACATGGCGGCCGAGAGCACGCTGAGGCTTCCAGTTTCCAGGAGAACTCCAGTTCCAGGGGAGTCCGACCCCTCTTCTACCTCCCGGCATTGCGAGTCCGGTGCACAGACTTCTCAACAATACATTCATACACATACGGAAATAATATAAAAAAAATAAAAAATAAAAAAAAATATATATATGAAAAAAATTCTTAACCAAATAGGACAAAAAGTTAATATCTATTATAATCCACGTTTCTGCAAATGGTCCCGTGGCCTCAGCTGAAATTTATGACCACCTTCTTCTACCCATTCTGTATTTCCTTCCCCATCAGCAAGAAACCTCTGCAGGTCTTGGCTCCTTCCCTGGAGGAGTGAGTGACCCATACTTCATCCTGAAGAGTCTGGGCCATTTATTGTCCTGCTGGTTTGGGTTGTTGGAGTTTCCATTGACCTTATCATAGGACATGTTAGCACCAGAAGGCACCCTACAGCATCTCCTGCCTTCAGACTAATCTTCCTTGCCCCCATTGTGGAGAAAAAATCCAAATTCCCCCTGGTAGTCTGATCAATCACTCCTCCTACTACTGTTATTCCTCCTTAGCCTCTTGGTTTAAAGGCAGTAGAAGCCCAAAGTGGCCAGGGGGAGTCTTAGCTTCCAGTTCAATGGAACGTTTGCTGTATCTCCTGGCAAACGCACTCCCCCCATTGGAGCCAAAACATCTACGACCACGAATGCAAGGTTCGTGGGTACAGGAAGCAAAAATTTTCCTACTGGGCAACTAGGGGTGATAGTGAGTGGATCATTTCCATTTCCACCCCTTGGTTCCTGACCCATGAATTCTGGCTATAGGAGAAACAGTACCATCTAGTGGATGCTGATTCAAGCATGACTGCTTGTGGAGAACCTTGCCCCAGACCTCCAGGGTATTGCTATAATAGTGATGCTGTAACTGTGTCTTCAAGAGGCATTCCATTCATTCTATCAAGCTAGGTGCTTCTGGGTGGTGGGAAAAATGGTAAGACCATGGATACCATGACCATGGGCCCACAGTCGCACTTTGGCTGTGAAGTGAGTTCCTTGGTCAGACCGTGATGCTGTGAGGAATACTGCTGATGGTGGATAAGCATTCTGTAAGTCCCTGGATGGTAGTTTTGTCAGAAGCATTATGTGCAGAGAGAGCAAATCCATAACCAGAAAAAGTATCTATTCCTGTAGGACAAAACGCTGTCCCCTCATGGTGGAAGTGGTCCAATGTGTCAACCTGCCACAGGTTGTTGGCTGGTCACCCGGGAATGCACCATATCGGGGGCTCAATGTTGGTCTCTGCTGTTGGCAAATCTGGCACTCGGCAGCAGCTGTAGCCAGATTCAGCCTTGGTGAGTGGAAGCCATGCTGTTGAGCCCATGCATAACCTCATCTCTGCCACCATGACCACTTTGTTCATGGGCCCTGAGCAACAACAGGGATAGAGAGGAAAGAGCTGACTATCCACAGAACGAGTCATCCAATCTACTTGATTATTAAATTCATCCTCTGCTGAGATCACTTTTGATGAGGTTTACATGGAGACACAAGTATCTTCACATCCTTTGACCTTCAGAGAGCTCTTCCACATACTTCTTCCACAATGTCTTTCTCACTAATTTTCCAGTCATGCTCCTTCCAAGTCCCTGACCATCCAGCAAACCATTGGCTACAGCCCATGATCAGTATATAATCGAACCTCTGGCCATTTCTCCTTCCAGGCCAAAATGCACAACCATGTGCACTGCCTGAAGTTCTGCCACTGTGAAGACTTTCTTTCACCAGTGTCCTTATGGTTATTTCAGAAATAGGCTGTAATGCTCCAGCTGTCTACCTCTGGCTGGTACCTGCATAGCATGCAGTACCATCAGTAAACCAGGCCCTAGTCTTCTCTTCCTCAGTCAACTGATCATAGCAAACCCCATGAAGCCATATTCCTGTTAAGCACAGGAGGCATTGTAACAGAGTGGGAACCATAGGCATTTGGGCAACCTCTTCATGTAGCTTGCTTGTGCCATCAGGGCCTGCCCGGGCCCTGTCACGTATGTACCACTTCCATTTGACAATGGACTGACAATGGACAATGCTGTGCATGTCCTACTTTAAGTCTGGTGGGTCAATAACACCCAGCTCATGATGGGCACTCGGTGCTTGGTGACTTGGTGGTCCATTGTCAAATGTTCATTTCCACTAAGGCCAATAGCAGGCTAAGAGATGTCTCTCAAAAGGAGAAAAGTTGTTTGCAGATGAAGGTAGAGCCTTGCTCCAAAATCCCAAGGGCCTCCTGTGATTCCCTATGGGAGCCTGCCACAGACTCCAGACGCATCTCTATCTGCCAATGATACCTCAAGCACCATTGAGTCTGCTGGATCATATGGCCCTAGGGGCAGAGCAGCCTGCACCGCAGCCTGGACCTGTTGAAGACCTTTTCCGTTCCAAGCCCCACTCAAAGTTTGCTGCCTTCCGAGTTACCTGATATATGGGTCATAGTAAACACACCAGATGAGGAATGTGCTGCCTCCAGAATCCAAAAAGGCCCACCCAACGTTGTGCTTCTTTCTGGTGGAGGGAGGGGCCAGGTGCAACAAATTTATTTTACCTTGAGAAGGAATGTCTCTGCATGCTCCACACACTGAACTCCTAGAAACTTCACCTGAGGTAGATGGCCCTTGAATTTTAGTTGGATTTATTTCCCATCCTCTCAGTGCATATGCTTTAGCCAACACGTCTAGACTAGCTGCAACTCCTGTTCACTGGGTCCAGTAAGCAAACATCATCAATATAGTGGACCAGTGTGATATTTTGTGGAAGAGTCATGTGATTCAAGATCCCTCTAACTAAGCTATGGCACAAGGCTGGAGAGTTAAAATACCCCTGAGGTAAGACATAAAGGTATACTGTTGGCCTTTGTCAGCTGAAAGAAATTATTTCTGGTGGTCCTTATGAACCGGTATTGAGAAAGAAAGCATGGCCAGATCAATAGCTGTTCCAGGTACCAGGAGACATATTAATTGCTCAGTAAGGACACCACATCCGGTACAGCAGCTGCAATTGTGTCACTACTTGGTTGAGTTTTCAATAGTCAACTGTCATTCTCCATGATCCATCTGTCTTTTGCACAGGCAAACTGGAGAGTTAAATGGAGATGTGGTAGGATCATCACCCCTGCATCTTTCAAAATCCTTGATGGTGGCACTAATTTCTGAATCCCTAGGGATATGATACTGTTTTTGGTTCATATTTTTCCTGGTAGAGGTAACACCAATGGTTTCCATTTGGCCTTTCCAACCATAATACCCTCACTCCACAGGTCAGGGAACCAAGTGGGGATCTGCCAATTCTCAATTATATCTATCCCAATATACATTCTGGTACTGGGAAATAAACACAGGATGGTTCTGGGACCACTGGGCCCACTGTGTTGGCTTCAGCCAAAACTCCATTTATCACCTGACCTCCATAACCCCTACTTTAACGGAGGGCCACAATGCTTTTTAGGGTCTCCTGGGTCAGTGTCAACTCAGAACAGTATCCAATAGGCCTCGAAAAAAAGTCTGATTAGTTTCCTTTTCCCAGTGTACATTTTACCTAGTAAAGCCTCAGGTCCCTCTGGGGAGGACAGGAGGAAGGCAAACAACAGTAACCTTTGGTTTGTGACAAGGTCCTTCCTCATTGGAACCCGGGCACCCCTTCATTCACAGGGGTTCTGGGTCTGTGACTGTCTCAAGTCTGGAAACTGGTTAACTGGGCGGGTTCGCTACTCCTAAAATCAAAAGTTGACTTCCTGTCATTTGTTCTAGAGTTTTCTGCTTATACAGTCAAATAAAAACTTAGTAGGCTTCTTATGTATTTGGTCCTGGGAACCATGATTAATTAGCCAGTTCCAAAGATCATTTTCGGGTCATGCCATTATAGGTATTGTTTTGCCTTTGCCACCATTAGATAATTATGGTAACTACGCCATCTGGCCTTCGTGATTCAGTGCTGCCACCTGGTGCCTACCCTGAGGTCTTGTTCTGTTAAACTATTAGTGTACATTTAATATTGCAACGAGCACAACTTCTTAACTGTAAGATCTGGCATAAGAATAGAGCAAAAACAAAGCTCTTCAAATGTTCTGGTGTCTCAGTACTTCCATCTTATAACTCAGTGAATGCATATCCTCTGGGTCCTCATATTGTAGAGAATGTGGTTTTACAGCTTCAATCCATTCGAGCATGCCCATTTGCCTGACTACAATCCCTTCATCATACTAAGCCAAGAATATCAGGATCTCTAACTCGCGTTAGTAGGCCATGTTTTAATAATACATCAGCCAACAATTCAAATAAACTTTTAACACCTTTTTAACTGCTCGAGCTTCCATGTTAAACCTAGAATCCTACTCAGTGGGCTCATATCGTAAACTCAGTATGATCCATATTTTATATTTCTTCCACCATTATCCCACCCTTAAAATCCATTCCCACACTTTCCTTAGGTTCTGCTGGAATGAATCAGCAAAACTCCTAATTTTTTAGTGGTATAACGCACCTCCTCGTGGACACACTTTCATCTCACCTTGAGGGACTTGCTTACACTTCAATCTGGTTATAGGTCTAGAGGCAACAATTTTGGGCCCTGAGGGACATTAGCTCCCACTGGGAGGGGGGATTAGTTTCCTCAGGCAAGGGTGGGGAGGAGGGATCTGCAGGGTTTGGATTTCTCTGCTGAGCGTGGGGAGATTAATTCCTCAGATAAAGAAAATCCCTCAGATCCGAGGGTTCAAAATCCCTATCATCATGGTTTTCCCACAATCTCCATCCCAAGTTTCAGGGTTCCACCCTTCCCCACCAGTGCTCTCACTTTAACTGCTGAACACTTTTCGTGGCTGGGAATTAATTTGCGTTGTAAATCAGCCAAACAGTATAATAAGGGCTCCAGCTTGATTTCTACGCTTTAGCTCTTTGGCTACTGGAGAGAAGATTCTCTTCGAGCCACTTGGGAACCTTTAAACTGTTGTTTCGAATCGGAGCTGGTCATTTTTATCACCGAGCTCCTTATTTTCCTCTATCAGTTTATTGAGACATGCTAGGAGCAACAAGGCCACATCATTATTTTCCTTATTTTCCGCAATTTCTCAACTTTATATATAGAGTCGCTAAATTCCTAGCTTCTCACAAGAGGGAGTTAGTGAGTCAAATGGATCTATATTTCATAATTACATCAAATAGTCTTCACCAAGATTATCATTCCTCTTCATGCACCAGGAAAGCCTTCATAACTCTAAGCTTCATTGGTTGGAAGCTGGCTCCAGAAGGCTACCAAGCCACTAAAGAAATTCATCCTTTATTTGTTTTCTCCACAAACTCCTGTACCAAAATCTATATTAGTCCGGGTTCTCTAAAGAAACAGAAGTAAACAGACGAATATATAGTATATACACATTTATTGATTGCTCATGTGCAGAGTTCAAGGAGTCTAACATTACTGCACCACACTGGAAAGGCCGAGAATCCAAGAATTGCTCAGTCCACAAGGCTGGTGTCTCGTAGACCCAATCCAGTGTGAAGCCTGAATGGATTTCCAGGAGATCTGACGGTCTCAGTACACTGGGATCTGAAAGTGATCACAGCTGCAAGACAAAATCACCAGAGTGAAAGAGGCAAGCCGCAGGAGAAAAAGGGACCAGCTCCTTCTGCGTGGCCTTAAATACTGCCTGCCGGCAGAAGGTAACGCCCACATTTGGGTGGACCATCTCGGGTTGAGGCGGTCCAATCAGAAGACCCTTAGTCCAGTCAAGTTGACACCCAGGATTAACCATCACAAGTGGTTTGAATGAGAAAAGTCCTACATAGACACAGGTATTTGAATACTTGGTATATGGTCCCCAGGTGGTGGCACTTTTGGGGGAAAATTGTGGAATCTTTAGATGGGGTGACCTTGCTGGAGGAACATGTCACTAAGGGTGGCCTTGACTGAGGAAACATGTCACTAGCGGTGGCCTTTCTAAGAGAAAAGCATCGTCATAGGGGTGGCCTTGCTGGAGAAACTGTCACTGGGGTGGCCTTGCTGGAGGAAAGATGTCCCTAGAGTGACCTTGCTGGAGACATTTTCACTAGGGGTAGCCTTGCTCGAGAGGAACGCCTGTCACTAGGGGTGGCCTGCTGGAGGAACATGTCTAACTAGGGGGGTGCCTTGCTGGAGAAAGCATGTTACATTGAGGTGGCCTGCTGAGGGAACATGTCACATGCCGCTAGGGGTGGCCTTGCTGGAGGAACATGTCAATAGGGGTGGCCTTGCTGGAGAAAGCATGTCACTAGGGGTGGCCTTGCTGGAGGAACATGTCACTAGGGGTGGAATTGCTGGAGGAATATGTCACTAGGGGTGGCCTTGCTGGAGAAAGCATGTCACTAAGGGTGGCCTTGCTTGAGGAACATGTCACTAGGGGTGGTCTTGCTGGAGAAAGCATGTCACTAGGGGTGGCCTTGCTGGAGGAACATGTCAATAGGGTGGCCTTGCTGGAGGAATATGTCACTAGGGGTGGCCTCGCTGGAGGAAGCATGTCACTAGGGGTGGCCTTGCTGGAGAAAGCATGCCACTAGGGGTGGCCTTGCTGGAGGAACATGTCACTAGGAGTGGACTTGCTGGAGAAAGCATGTCACTAGGAGTGCCTCGCTGGAAAAAGCATGTCATTAGGGGTGGCCTTGTTGGAGGAACATGTCACTAGGGGCAGCCTTGCTGGAAAAAGCATGTCACTAGGGGTGTGTTGGTTAAGTAGATAGATAGATAGATAGATAGATAGATAGATAGATAGATAGACAGATAGATAGATCTTATATTGTCTGTTGCTCCTTTAATCACCTGTGGCTGCAATCCACATGATGTTCTTCCCTCGTAAAACCAGAATGGCAGCTTCACAAAGCTACAAGCCTCCTGGGCTGTCTCCTACCAGAAGGCCAGCAGTCCCTAGGCTTAGCTCTGGCAAGGAGGGAGGAGGAGACCGCAGGAAGTCACCTGAGGAATGAAAGAAAGACATGGACTCAGTGGGAGGTCTGGGAGATAGACTCAGTTTTATTCATGCCAGCAATGTGTTTATATACTAAA
Source organism: Rhizomys pruinosus (assembly GCA_009823505.1). Classification (NCBI taxonomy): domain Eukaryota; kingdom Metazoa; phylum Chordata; class Mammalia; order Rodentia; family Spalacidae; genus Rhizomys; species Rhizomys pruinosus. Next base: position 1,467,425 of record VZQC01012184.1, read on the forward strand.
GGCTACTGTGCTCTGGGCAAGGAAGTGGGGGGCAGGAGGAAGGGAAGGGTGAGCCACGTTGGCTCCTACCAAGGGGCTGCAGAGCTCCTATTTGTGCAACCAGTAAACTAGAGGTGTGATATTTGCTCAATACCTTAAGGGAAGGGGCTATCTGGTTCTGGAACTTTGCAGAGATATGCAAGGCAGGAAAATGCTGCAATATCCTGACCTCGTGGAGCTATAGTTAACTCACAGAGACAACTGAATGCCCATAGAGATATCTGATAACACTTGGAAGTTTCTCCAGGACAGGGTCTGCTTCTCCTTGCCTTGAGCCAGACAAAGTTTCATTCCTACAAACCCTCCTTTGTTTTTAATTAAAATGGAGCAGTAAGATTTTTCAGGATGGTCTGATACTGGACTAAAGACATTTGAGCTGTAACATCAAACTGGCTTTTGACGAACCAGAAAGTTGACTTCCTCAGGTGAGAATTAGTTTTAGCAAAAAGAATAATCCTGGTGGCCTAGGGGAAATTAAGTTGCAAGTAACAGAGCACGGTGGCGCATGCCTTTAATCCTAGCACTTGGGAGGCAGAGGCAGGCAGATCTTTGTGAGTTCAAGGCCAGCCTGGTCTACAGAGTGAGTTCCAGGACAGCTGGGGCTACAGGGAGACCCTGTCTCGAAAAGACCAAAAAAAAAAAAAAAAAGATCCTTCTCTGAGCACAGAGGCAGTAAAATTCTATAGGCCAGTTGCTACAACTCTCAAGTTCATTTACACTTATTGATTTAAACATAGAAACTGGTGCCAGTGCATCACAAACTGACCATAAGAGAGGCAAAGAGACCCACTGAGTATGTAACCTTGCCCTTAAGTGGTGGAACTCTAAAAATGACAAAGCAAAAGTAATATAAAAATGACAACGCAAAAGTAATACCTTTTCTCCCATTAAAATATACAGGTATGTGAGTGACATAATCTCCAAAATAACATTGCTTATCCTGCATGTAAAGACATACAAAGACATACAGATATGTGAATAACATTATCTCTAAAAGTAACATTGCTTGTTCTACACATAAAGACATACAAAGACATACACATATGCGAATGACATTGTCTCTAAAAATAACATTGTTTGTCCTACACATAAAGACATACAAAGACATGCAAGTATGCGAATGATATCACTTCTAAGAGTATCATTCCTTATATTATACATGAAAATATACATATATCACTTGATACCCATTTTAACATAGACGGTGTTTTTTGTACCCCCAAAGTCCCAAGTCTGGCTGGAGAGATCTGTGCATGCAACTACATTGATGGAACAAAATTCAGTTACAATTGTCTCCTGTAAGATTTTCTTTAGCGAGCAGTCTCCAGGCTTTTGGGGGAGGGCAGGTGAGAAAAAGGAGCAAATCATTTTTGTTGTTGAAGATAGCACCCAGGTTGTCTCAGCCTTTTTCCAGCAGGAGGCTGGTGACTCAGCTCTGGCTTTTAGTTTCTCCAGAAGTGTGAATTGTGCACCTAGAGGTGAAGCAAGAGAGTGGCTGCAGATGGTTTATCACTGAGCTGGAATCTTGGCTTTCAGGGGTGCCTTTTGCAATTTACTGATGGAATATGAATAGTAAGAGCATAAGCAGTTAAGTAAACATTACTTATTATACTAGGTTGTACTGCTGGCATAGCACAGGTGGTTAGAGATAGCATTTTTTATATTTCTGTAGGTAGAAAATACCTTGTTTATTATTTCAGTAGATAAACAGATGAAGGCTTATTAAAGTTCTTTTTAAGAATAACGTAGATTAGCTCTTTAAGTTTAAGTTTGAAAAATAGAATATATAATTTTAGTAGCTGAAATTACCCATGGCCTTTTTAGCCTTGGTACATTTATTGGGCCTGATTTTTAGCTTGATAAAAGACAGCTGGAATATTTTTTCTGATGTAATTGGCTGTTGGGAGAAATCCCAGCCAGTATAGTACCTTGCCTTGATACATATTTAATAGATGTTATTGAGAAATAGAATATCCTTCCAAGAGATTTTATGTCTCTTAATGTAAGAAAGAAGTTAAGCCATCTCTTGGAGGGCATTACATTCATTTTACCTTATTTTAGGCGAATATATTCTTTCTGAAAACCATAGTACCACATACATACCCATACGGGAACTGATGTCTTGAGGTTCATTGTTGATAAAGAGATGAAATACTGTCTTTTAAAGCTAAATTATCTTGTAGATAAAAAAGGATGTTACAGATAACATTATAAAAGGACATTGGATATGCATTAATGTCAAGGCTGTTACCTGGAAATTTAGTATGGAACAGAATTAAAAGTAACTTGCGGTTTACATAAATTTAAGTGTGACCAATTTTTTATGTTGACAGTATTAGGCCAATTTTTAAACAACATAAGTAATTTTAATTTACCACTATCCAATGCATGAATAGATTTTGAACATAAGTAAAAACAAGTTACAGGAACCTTGATTAAAGATACATTGTGATTTTTAAGTTGCCTGATTAAGACTGGATCCTGTAGAAATAAAGTTTACACATATATAATTTTAACCTTTATATATACATTATATATATATATATATATATTACAATCATTAGATGTATAATTTTAAGGTATAAATTTTATAAAATGGGTTTCACAGATCCTACTGGCCACTGGTAGGTCACATCCAGTAGATGACAGTACATACTTAATAAAACTTTGAACTACTACCTATGTAAATTTATATTTACCCTTCATAAATCAATTAATTTGTTAGCCATTTAAATATACTGGCAGATCTGAGTTAGGGAGAAATCAATTTTGGTTTTAGACTCAGCCTTTACAAAACTTATATAAATAGAAAAATCACACAAATTAATTTTTTAACCAAAATCTAAAAATGGCAAATAGTTGTTAAAGAACATTAATTAGTTTTAATTAATTTTTTGTTAGACCAAGCTGGCTTGAAAATCTTTATACAAAGCTGTCTTTCTGAAATACAATGGTATTAAATTTAGACAGAGATGAATTAAGATGACCTGATATTTTTGCTTGGTGGTAGGTTACAAACCACATGGTCTGGGGGACTGTGAATTTTAAAAGTGAAAACAAATCTAAAATCCTCCAAAATTATTTAGGACCTTCTTTTACTAATTAATTTTAGAATAATTTAGCATCCTTAATTTATTGATTGACCTTGAAATGCCTAGGACTTATTAATTGATTGATCAGTTGTGCACAATTTGTTTAAAGATGTTTTAGGGTAACCATGTATCAGATTTAAAGAAGCATGCCTGAGATGGAATTTAACTTAACAGATCTTAGATGGCCATTTTAAAATATATTATCTCAAAATAAAAATTGATGTGCAAGAACATTACGATTTCCTCAATTCTGAACAAGTATCATGAGAAAGAACACAATAAAGTCCAAAGGTACATTTTTAATGAATATCTTTTGGAAAACCCTGAATCAAAAAGACCTGGAACCATATTGAAACTTTCTGAACAGTGACAGGCCTGAAGCATCTTGGGAAATGTAGTCCCTTAGCCTGGAATGAAAGGAAATGAAAATGCCCATTACAGGAAGTTGACTTGACTGCAACAGGCCCAAAGAATTCCAGGAAATGTAGTTTTGCATTCGAACCTGGTGCACCCATGTTGCTTTTTCTTTCCTGAGAAATGATTTTGGTTATAAATTTTTACAGCTCCAAGTTGGGACTACATTAACAGAAAACACCTGCAAATGAAGGTCTTGGTTATTACCTGATCTGGCATAGCTATTGTGTGCCAGAGGGGGAAGCAGCTAAAGGGCTGGGTGCTTCTGGCCCTTTAAGGGAAAGTGGTTGGGAGTGAAAGGGAGGGGCAGGGCCATGGTGCGGGCTGACCAAAGGTCTGCGCAGCCACTGGCTGTGTCTGGCCCCGGTCTGACTACTGTTTCATCTGGGTCCCCACCCTGCCAGCCCCCAGTCCAGTGCTCTGGCCCCTCTGTGCACTCAGGGTGTGCCCCCAGTGCACCTTTTTGCTGGTTAGCCTTCTGCACCACACTCTTAGCCTGTGGGTCTTTCTAGCATGTCTATTTGTTTCTCATTATAAAGAAAGGCAGGAAATGCTAGCGGTAAGGGAAACGTTCTGCAGATGGAATCTGCAGATGGAACAGCTTCTCGTCTGGGGAACTGAAGTCTTTTAAAGGATAGATCAAAGACTTATCTCATGTGAAAAAGAACTTTTCCATGGAGATGTGCCAAAAGCCTGGCCATATAGAGGAGAAATGCTAAAAGGCAGATTAAACAATTAATCTCAAATGCAAAAGATAATTTTTCCACTGAGATAGGCCAAAGCCTGGCCACTACCCTGAATCCCACTTGGGGGGGGGGGTGCACTTCTCTCCTTCATGGTAAACCCTCTGAGATTTTCCCCTCTCGGTGGGGGAAAAGGGAGCTAAGAGAGAGACACCCCAAGAAAATACCTTTTTTCTTCTTACTTCTTTTGGTGGAAAGTCAAGCCCCACATTGTCGGCACCAGTTGTTGGTTAAATATATATATATCGTCTGTTGGTCCTTTAATCATGCATGGCTGCAATCCACATGATGTTCTTCCCTCCTAGAACCAAGCTGGTAGCTTCACAAAGCTACAAGCCTTTTGGGCTGTCTCCTGCTGGCAGGCCAACAGTCCCTAGACTTAGCTCTGGCAAGGAGGGAGTTGGGGACTGCAGGAAGTCACCTGAGGAATGAAAGAAAGACAGGGACTCAGCGGGAGAAGGTCCAGGAGATAGACTCAGTTTTATTCATGCCAGCAATGTGTTTATATACTAAAGGCTACTATGCTCTGGGCAAGGAAGTGGGGGGCAGGAAGGGAAGGGTGAGCCACCTTGGCTCCTACTGAGGGGCTGCAGAGCTCCTGTTTGTGCAACCAGTAAACTAGAGCTGTGACATTTTGGTCAATATCTTAAGGGAAGGAGCTATCCAGTTCTGGAACTTTGCAGAGATAGGTGAGGCAGGAAAACACTGCAATATCCTGACCTCACGGAGCTATAGATAACCCACAGAGACAACTGAATGCCCATAGAGATATCAGATAACTCTCGGAAGTTTCTCCAGGACAGGGTCTGCAGTTCCTTGCTTCAAGCCAAAGTTTCATTCCTAAAGGGGTGGCTTTGCTGGAGAAAGCATGTCACTAGGGGTGGCCTTGCTGGAGGAACATGTCACTAGGGGTGGCCTTGCTGGAGGAACATGTCACTAGGGGTGGCCTTGCTGGAGGAACATGTCACTAGGGGTGGCCTTGCTGGAGGAACATGTCACTAGGGGTGGCCTTGCTGGAGGAACATGTCACTAGGGGTGGCCTTGCTGGAGGAACATGTCACTAGGGGTGGCCTTGCTGGAGGAACATGTCACTAGGGGTGGCCTTGCTGGAGGAACATGTCACTAGGGGTGGCCTTGCTGGAGGAACATGTCACTAGGGGTGGCCTTGCTGGAGGAACATGTCACTGGGGGCGGCCTTGCTGGAGGAACATGTCATGAGGGGTGGCCTTGCTGGAGGAACATGTCACTAGGGGTGGCCTTGCTGGAGGAACATGTCACTGGGGGTGGCCTTGCTGGAGGAACATGTCACTAGGGGTGGCCTTGCTGGAGGAACATGTCACTAGGGGTGGCCTTGCTGGAGGAACATGTCACTAGGGGTGGCCTTGCTGGAGGAACATGTCACTAGGGGTGGCCTTGCTGGAGGAACATGTCACTAGGGGTGGCCTTGCTGGAGGAACATGTCACTTGGGGTGGCCTTGCTGGAGGAACATGTCACTAGGGGTGGCCTTGCTGGAGGAACATGTCACTGGGGGTGGCCTTGCTGGAGGAACATGTCACTAGGGGTGGCCTTGCTGGAGGAGCATGTCACTTGGGGTGGCCTTGCTGGAGGAACATGTCACTAGGGGTGGCCTTGCTGGAGGAGCATGTCACTTGGGGTGGCCTTGCTGGAGGAACATGTCACTAGGGGTGGCCTTGCTGGAGGAGCATGTCACTTGGGGTGGCCTTGCTGGAGGAACATGTCACTAGGGGTGGCCTTGCTGGAGGAGCATGTCACTTGGGGTGGCCTTGCTGGAGGAACATGTCACTAGGGGTGGCCTTGCTGGAGGAGCATGTCACTAGGGGTGGCCTTGCTGGAGGAACATGTCACTAGGGGTGGCCTTGCTGGAGGAGCATGTCACTTGGGGTGGCCTTGCTGGAGGAACATGTCACTAGGGGTGGCCTTGCTGGAGGAGCATGTCACTTGGGGTGGCCTTGCTGGAGGAACATGTCACTAGGGGTGGCCTTGCTGGAGGAGCATGTCACTTGGGGTGGCCTTGCTGGAGGAACATGTCACTAGGGGTGGCCTTGCTGGAGGAGCATGTCACTTGGGGTGGCCTTGCTGGAGGAACATGTCACTAGGGGTGGCCTTGCTGGAGGAGCATGTCACTTGGGGTGGCCTTGCTGGAGGAGCATGTCACTAGGGGTGGCCTTGCTGGAGGAACATGTCACTAGGGGTGGCCTTGCTGGAGGAGCATGTCACTTGGGGTGGCCTTGCTGGAGGAACATGTCACTAGGGGTGGCCTTGCTGGAGGAGCATGTCACTTGGGGTGGCCTTGCTGGAGGAACATGTCACTAGGGGTGGCCTTGCTGCAGGAACATGTCACTAGGGGTGGCCTTGCTGGAGGAACATGTCACTGGTGGCAGGCTTTGGGAGTTCCCAGCCTCATCCCACTTCCCACTTGCCCTCCTGCTTCTTGTGTGTGCTTGAAAATGGATGCTCTCAGCTCTTGGTTTCTGTCACCATGTCTGCTACTGTCTGCCAGGCCTCCCCACCATGATGGACTTTTATCCCTCTGGAATTGTAAGCCTTAATAAACTCTTTCTTCCATAAGTTGTCTCAGTCAGGGTGTTTTATCACAACAGAAAAGTAACCAACCCATTGTGTTTTGGTCAGTACATGCTGCTGTCCAAAATATTACACATGGGTAAGTTAAATAACAGAAATTTATTTCCCACAGATCTGGAAGCTAGGAATTTCAAAACCTGGATGCTAGCTGATGTAGCCAATGCCAAGGGGTCTCTCTTACTTACTGAAACAATTGCCTACTTCCTGAGTCCTCACGTGGTTCATCTCTCTACTGTCACCCAATCCTAAGGGATAAGAGTCTCACTCTTATGATTTTATCTAGCCCAAACTTTCTTCTTTCCTCCAAACCCAATCAGGTTAATCAACACTTTCTTTTACACATGAATTCTGTGGAAACACAATTCTATCCCTAGTAGTTTCATTGACTGATAGATACATTTCACAGTTGTGTGCACAAAATCTTTGGCTATATGGCACAGAAGATGTGAAGACTTAAGGTTTGAAGTTCACTAATACAAATATCAACAAGATGCATCATACAGTCACAGCAGCAGTAATTTGAGTGCGGTAGAGAACTGAAGCACTTGCTCGACTCCTTAAGGACTATCAATGCCTATGCTCTCATGACCTTACATTCTAGTGAGGTCAGGTGCCACAGGATCAAGGACATCATAGGTAAGTAACATAGTAAATGTATAAGTAACTTCTATCCATTTTGTTGTTATTTATCCTTTCAACTCTCTTTGGTTTAAAAAATAGCGGTAAGACTTCTAGGTAAGATGGGAAATTAGAAGCCCCATTAATGCAGCTGGGTGGAAAGAAAAGCAATCGGGTTAATATGCAATAATGTCTATTCCTGCGTAGAACAATCTTTGTGTGTGAACTTAGCAAGCCAGGTGGATCTCTGCAGGTGGAGTTGGGAACTGGTGTCTGATGCACAAGCATCACCTGCTCTAGGGAGGCAGAGGGAACAACAAGGAAAGGCTCTCCTCACTCGTTGGCACTGCAAGAGCAGCTAGCTGGATGACCATGGACTGGAACACAATTTGTGGTGAGTCCTTGGAATCAAAGAGGTTAAAGAAGAGTCTCTGTCCCAGTGTAAAGCTCAGGATGAGGTCAGTAGGCATCATGAGACAACAGCCTATACCATCCAGCACCAGCCAGAGGAAGAGCCAGGTTGAGGCAGTCTCCCTGACAATACTGCTGCTGAGGTCAGGAGGAACCCACAGCAAGGGTTCATACTACCCTCCCCACACACAGTGCTGCAAATCTGGAGAGAGAGCATCAGAGAGGGAGCTAAGAACTATAGTATTCAACTCCTGCAGTCATGCGGAAACTTAATCCAAAGGTAACTGGTCTACACTCCACAGGAGCAATATGGATCCAAAATGTGGTTTCTAGATTTGAACTGGAATTGAAAATTACACCTTTGCTATCAACAGTTTGCTACAATAAAAATCACAGAGAAAGAATTCAAAACCCATCCCACTAAGGAAGAAATACTGACTGATATGATATAGTGTGTGTGTGTGTGTGTGTGTGTGTGTGTGTGTGTGTCCATCCTTTTGTTTCAGAGTGCCCTTAAAAAGAGCAAAGCAATGACATGTTACTCCACATGGGGACTGATTAAATATGGGCAAGGTAAAACACATTACTAAATTGCTAATCAGTGAACTGTCTTTCCACCAGGTTGATTTAAATTGTGCTGTTAGTAAAATTAAAGCCTGAGATTTTACTACTATGATTGTGTGTGTGTGTGTGTGTGTGTGTGTGTGTGTTCAGGCACACACATATTTGTATGTTTATGTGTGGAGGTCAGAGGTTGACACAAACTATTTCTCAACCTTATTTTTTGTGTGGGTATAGTCTTTTTTTCTCTTTAAAATGTAATGTTTCACAGTTTCATACAAAATAATATAATTTGATCATATTCTTGACCATTACCCTGACTTATCCTGCCTCCCACTGAACTTCTGGTTCCCAACAAATCCCCTGCACACTTTCATGTCCTTTTCTGGCACCCCACTGCATTTCATTAGAGTTGCTTCCATGAGCATGGGTGAAGGGTTCTTTACTAGAGCAAAGGAAACTTATTAATGGCTATACTGTTGAGGAATATGACTCTTCCTCTCTCTGCAAACATTAAGTACCCATAGTTCTTTAGCATACTCCACTTCCATCCCAGTCTTACTTAAAACCTAAAATTCTAATATTTACCATACTATATTTTTTCACCTATCTCCCAATAGTTAATAAAGTCAAAGGGACTGTCATTTTAATAGGCTAGTATCACATTTGAATAGTGGTCCTATTCAGCAGTAGTGGTTTCTTCTGGGGTTAACATTCTACTCAAGGACTTACATGCAATCTTGTTCCTGCGACAGCGAGCTCATGGATGAGAGTCTAACTTCTGAACAGAGAACCTCAACCCTACTACAACCTACCCCACTTGATCAGTGTAAATACTCAACTGCAAGAATCAGTTGATGAAGCAAAACAAATAAAATAACCTTGATGTTCAAGTCCCACTTCAGAAATAAAAAGGAACATAAAAAATCAACACAATATGACCTGACCAAAATATACCAATTGTACTGTGTTGGCTCTAGTGAGAGTGAAATAGATAAACTCCCAAAGATTATAAAATGATTATAAGAATGAGCTGGGCATGGTGGTGCACACTTTTAATCCTAGCACTCAGGAGGCAGAAGCAGGCGGATCATTGTGAGTTTAAGGCCAGCTTGGTCTACAGAGCAAGTTCCAGGACAGCTGGGGATACAGGGAGACCCTGTCTAGAAAAGACCAAAAAATTTTTATAAGAATATTAAGGAAATCAAAAAGAATACAAACTCCTAAATTATAATGAAATTTATGAATTAAATTATGAATGTAATGAAAATACAAATAAACAATTGAATAAAACAAGAAAGTCAACATATGCAATGAATTAAGAGATAGAAATACTAAAAAAATTAAATTAAATTTTAGAAAGAAAACCTCAGTAAATCACATTTTATTTTTTTGTATTTTTTTATTATCTTTTTTTAATTTTATTTATTTTTTGTATGTGTATGAATGTACTGTCTGCATGTAGGTTTGTGCACCCATGTCATGCAATACCGCGGAGGTCAGAAGAAGGCGTCGGATTCCCCTGGAACTGGAGTCAAAGACGGCTCTCAGCCTCCATGTGGGTGCTGGGGATCGAACCCAGGTCCTCTGCAAGAGCAGTTGGTGCTCTTAACCACTGAGCCATCTCTCCAGCCCCAGGAAATCACATTTTAAAAACTCAGTAGAAATCCTTGTCAATGGAAAGTACCAAGAAGAAGACAGAATATTAAGACTGGAAGCAGAGTGCCTAGAAAGATGGCTGCGCAGTGAAGAGCACTGGCTGCTCTCGCAGAGGACACAATTTCAATTCCCAGTACCCACACGGTAGTAACAACCATCTCTAACTCCAGTTCCAAGGGAATCCAACACCCATTGCATGACATGGGTGCACTTACACGCAGACAAATATACTCATACACATAAAATGAATATAATAAATAAAATGTAAAAAGAATGGAAGACAAGGTAGGTTAATTAGAACATTTGGAGATTAACAATGATAAAATAATAAGAAGCTATGAATAAAACATGCAAGTTCTATAGGACCAAATTTACAAATCACAAGGATAGAAGGAAAAGAACTTCAGGCTAAAAGCATAAAAGATGAATTCAATAAAATCATAGCATAAAAGTCCCCAAATCTGGAGAAAGGCATGACAATCAAATTCAGGAGACATTTAGAACATCAAAATGAACAAGAACAGAACATACTACAGAACACTAAACACAGAAGTGGCAATCTGTGGGAGAGAAGCATCAACTTGTATATGAAGGCAAACCTGCCAGAATGACAGCAAATTTCCCAACAGAAATGCTAAAAGCAAGACAAGCTTGGAATGATCTATTCTAAGCAATGAAAGATAATAGAAGCCAACCCAGATCATTACATCATTCAAAACTATGATCATAATTAAAAGACAAATAAAAACTGTCCATGACAAAACCAAACTGAAATAATTAATAACCAAACAAAATGAGCAGTACATAACATATTTAGAGGAATCCCTCCTGCAGACTAGAAAGACAAAAATATTCATGGGATTACAGGAAAGAAAAAGCTATGATAGAAGAGTAACTAAGGAAGCCACCAAACACCACAAAATCATCAAATGATGAGAATTAATACACATCTTTCAGTAATAACTTTGAATATTAATGGACTAAATTTCCCAACCAAAAGACATAAACTAAGAGACTTGAATTAAAACTTAGGATCTATCTTTTTCTTGCCTCCAAGAAATATATTGTAGCATCAAAGACAAAAGCAATGTTAAGAAGAAAGGAGAGGAAAGGGTGTTCTAAGCAAATTGAACCAGGAAATAAAGTTTACTGTAATAAAATCTGACAAAACAGGCTTAAAACCAAAATTAGATAAGATTTTTAAAAAGTTACTTCATACTGACTAAGGGGACTAACTCATCAAGTGGCTATTCATCAAGTGGCTAACCTATAAATATAACTCAGATGCACTCAACTTCATAATGTACTACTGGGTATAAATACACAAACTGAGCCAAACACAGTAATAGTGGGTAGCTTCAGTACCCTACTCTCACTAACAGACAGGTCATTGCAACCAAAAATAGAGAAACATCTGAATTAAATGACACCAGAGGCCAAACAACCTAACACCTACAGAACACTCTTCAACAGAACACATTCTCAGAAGCCAATAGAGCTTTCTCTGAAACAGAACATATAGTGTGACTCAAGGCAAGTCTTAACAAATATAAGAAAATTGAAATAATTTCTTTTTTTTTCTTTTTTTTTTTTCCTGGTCTTTTCGAGACAGGGTCTCCCTGGAGCTCTAGGCTGTCCTGAAACTCACTATGAAGACCAGGCTGGCCTTGAACTCACAAAGATCCGCCTGCCTCTGCCTCCCAAGTGCTAGGATTAAAGGCGTGCGCCAGCACACCCGGCTAATAATTTCTATTCTATCTAATCACAATGGAATAAAACTAGAAATCAACAAGAAAACCTACAAAGCACACACAACTCATTGAGGTTGAATAATAAATACACTATTGAATGATGAATGGGTAATCAAAGAAATTAAGAAGGAAAATTTAATATCCCTGGAAGTATGTGAGAATAAGAACACAGCATACTAACACTTTGGGAATATAACAAAAGCAGGCATTAAGAGAGAGCTCCATGGTTGGAAGTGCTGACATTTAAAAAATCAGAGAGATTTCAAATGTGTAAGCTGATGATGTACCTTAAAGCCTTAGAAAAACAGAGGCTGGAAAGATGGCTCTGCACTTAAGAGCATGATCATAGTTTTCCTATCTGACAAGTAAAAGTGGGACTTCCTTGTCGAGGAAGCACTGTGTTTCAATGTAAAGACAAGGGTTTTATAAGTATTTCCCATTTTGTCACAAGTAGCATTAAAAGTATGGATACTAAGGATACTCCAGGGTGGAGGTTATAAAAAATAAATCACTTGTATTATTGATTCCTTCAGACTGTTCCTGAGAAGAGCTGTGTAGGGAAGAACTTGAAGACTGCTAATGCCATGAGTTGCTGTTCCACTCCTGTGTACAAAAGATATTAGGAAACAGAAATTGATAAAGGAGAAATATGTATTTATTTATAATTTGGCCAAGCCAAGAGGAACAGGAGTCTTCATTTCCTCCACAATGTCCAGAAGTCAGCTTCTCACAGCTCTGCTCCCCAAACACCAGGTCTTACGTTCTGTCCTCCTCTTTTCAGTGAGGTTATCTAAGCCTTGGATGAGAGGAACTTGATATAGATGACCCATCCACAGCTGAACAACTCATAGTTACTTGCACTCAGTACTTTGACCAGTTCTGAGTCTTGGTATATTACTAGCCACTATCTACTTAAAAAAAAAAAAACAACAACAAAAAACACAACTTCTTTGACCAAAGTTGAGAACAACACAAACCTATGAACATAGAAATAAATATTTACAATGCAGTTTGACAGCATGAGCATTTATGAAAACACCACTGGTGGATTCCCCTATGACCTCCCCAGCCACAGGATCAGATTTATAGTACCAGGTGTGAAATCCCTCCTGGGGATCAGGTCTTTGACAATATCAAGCCAGAAAGTAGTTGTTACCCCAAACACCGTCATGCCACTATTGTGCAGTGGGAACATCTTGTCTGACAAAACTTTCCTCCTTTTAAATTGATTGAGTCAAGTACTCTGTTATACTAACAGAGCATTGACTCATACATGCTACTTTTTCATGATGGCCGAAACTCACCATTCTGAATAATGCTCTCTGATTGCTTTTATCCACAGTGATTTGTCCATCCAGTAAATTCAGCATATATTATCTGAATCATTCTGGGGCATTTTCTACATGGCCTTTGTGGAAAACATCCTTGTGTTATTGTTTCTACAAATTAACCATGCTTTTATGTGCTGATGCTTTATCTATCTCCTCAGTAGCCTATCAGATGAGACCAAATGTTATGAATCTTTATACAAAGCACCAAAAGGGACATCAGGAACCCAAATAGTTTTCTTTAATCATTTTATTATTATTTGTGGGGTGGGGAGTGCATGCCACAGCCCACAGGCGGAGGTCAAAGGACAAGTCTGAGGAATTGGTTCTTCAGGATGAAACTCTGGTCTCCAGGCTTGTGTGGCAAGTAGATTTACTGAGCCATCCACCAGCCCTATGGTGACTTTTTAGTGCTTGTTTTCATTGAAAAGTTGTGGTTGAAGGATAAATGTCTCAGCTTGGAAAAGCCCAAGATGAGAAACTCCCAATCTGGAAACTGTAATATCTAAGGAAGACACATTTCAACATTCATCTTCCCAAACTCCGAAACTATAACACCAGCACTTGTTGTCGAACTGCAAAAAATATGCAGCCTTTCCTCCTTTGAAACTTCATAAAAACTCAGAACAACTGGGCCTCAGTGCAGCAGTTTCCATCCTGCAGAGAAACTGTGACCTTTCATTGTTCTAATAAAGAACAATTTGCTCCTGAGGTCAATCTCCTCTCTCACTTTCATATCATCCTGGTCAATCCCGATCTAACATTTTCTAATGGTGGTTTAACAAACCCAGCTAGTCAGTTTAACAAAAGCTGGCCCTGATGGTCTTTAAGAAACAATTCAGTATCATTTAAAAAAAAAGGGGGAGGGTCATGAAAAGGGGCATCATGAGCTGGGTGTGGTGGCTCACGCCTTTAATACTAGCACTCAAGAGGTAGAGGCAGGCGAATCTCTATGAGTTCAAGGCCAGCCTGGTCTACAGACAGAGTTGCAGGACAGCTGGGGTTACAGGGAGACCCTGTCTCAAAAAGACCAAAAAAAAAAAAATAAATAAATAAATAAATAAAATAAAAAAATAAAAAATAACCAAAGCATGGTCATTTGTTTCAGCCACAGTTTCTTATATTCCTTCCATACAGACCCTAGGACTACTCTGTTCAAGGTAGGTATTTCTTAACAAAAACCCAAGAGAGAGAGAGAGAGAGAGAGAGAGAGAGAGACAGAGACAGAGACAGAGAGAGAGAGAGACAGAGAGAGAGACAGAGAGAATGTTCATTACTTGGACAGGTACTTAAAAGCCTAAGGCATGAGAATTGCAAGTTAAGGCCAGCATGAACAATTTAAATGAGACCCTGCCTTAAAAATAAAAAATAAAGGGGCAGGAGATATGGCTCAGCAGTTGAGAACACTTGCTGTTCTTACAGAGAACCTGGGTTGAATTCCCAGTACCCTAATTTATGGCTCCAGTTCCAGGTGTTCAGCATCCCCTTTTGGCCTCAGAGGGCACTTGCATACATGTGGTGCACATGCATGTATTCAGGTGCACACACATACTGATAAAATAAAAAAATATTTTTAAAAATAAATAATTTAATTTTTTATTTTGATATTTTTCTGAATGGGCAGGAGTTGCAGCTCAGTGGAGCACCTGTCTCCCATGTACAAGGGCCTACTTTCAAGGTCCAGAAGCAGCAGCGCCACCAAAGGAATATGCACGTTGATAGAATATTTGACGGTGATTCCTCCCTTCGTCCAAGGGCCCATGCTGGCTGTAGCCTGACTGCTCTTTAACTAGCCCTCTTCTTACTCACCAACTACTCAAGGCTACACTGCCCCAGGCTCCCGGGCTTACTTACGCATTCTGCTCCCACTAGGGTTTATCATAGAAGACACAAACAAAAAGATGATCCAGCCATTGTCAGTGCTGAAAGAGCTTTCCCTTTCCCACTGCACAAGCAACAGGACTGCAGTCTTTTGTCAGTGGTTCATGCAGAGAGGCCTTGAATTGCCCCACACAGCAGGATTCTCATCAAGGTTATCACACTACACAATGAGAGTACTTTTTTTAGTCATCAGAAATGTTTTTCTAAACCTCATCTTTTCAAATGAGACATTATGGGAGACAAACATCTCCCAATTTGATTTAAATTTCTCAGAAACTAGCACTAAAACATCACCATGACAATAGTTCCTAATCTCTAGCTCTCTACACAGTAAGCAGTCAGGATTACAAATGTGGTAGAGTTGAAGGAATGGGAGATCAGATACCGAGGAAAATTTTAAACTTGTGGAAGTGATTTAATTTTCTTGAAGCATATACGTGTGCTCCTTGCCTTATTAGTAATGCTAATATGAAATAAGAGAAAATCCAGCTGTGCTTCCAGTCAAATGTGGATGCTTGGTCATGGAACTTAAATGACCTCATTCAGTCTGGAGATCAACCCCAGGTCCAGCACTCAGCTAAATCCCAACTCCAGTCTTTCCCATTTATCAATGCCAAAACAAATTCTTGAGGATAGATTTTTTTTTTCTCAAACAAACAAACAAAAACCTTTTAGATGTATTCATATATGTTTTTAGTTGGAAGTTCAAGATTCATACCAAACAAATCTCGAGGAAATTACATTAATTTTAACAAGAACCACCTGCTACTTGTTAAAAATGCAAATTCTTAAGCACTCCCCTAATCCTGAAGAATTTTTTCTCCAAGCGGGTCCTAGAGTCAACGTTGGACAAGTTCCAGAGATGTTTTCATGTGTTCTGAAGTTTAGGAACCACCGAAGTGGGCCATCTGGAGCTTTAATGAGCCATCTTCATTCCAGGGGGACCCACGGAGCCTCCCCTTCTTGACCATATGGCATGACAGAATTGCAAATCCACCTCTCGTCTCATTAAAAATGTAAAAAGCTGAAATCAACTACTGGATAGAGAACTCCCCCTTGGGAAAACAGCTACTCTTTACTATGGTTCAAACTGTCCTGTTAACTGCTGTCATCTGGAGAAGTACTGAGCAGTAGACCTTTGAATGCTGAGTCCTTTTTTAATGCTTTATTGATGTTTTGTGTATTTCAGACATCACTTTTCAGTTCAATTTAGGCATATTCCCCTTCCGCTCCCACTCCCCATCATGCATTCTGCCATAACTGTCCTGCATCTTTCTCAGTCTTTTTTATTTTTTATGTTTAGGAATTCACATTTTCCTCCATTAATCTTACATTACTCTAAAATATGAATACATACCTTCCACCCATATACAGTAATTACAGAGTCTGAAAATAAGTGGTGGGTTGATCCTAGAGCCCATTAAGAGATTCACATTATAACAACATAGTTGTTTTCAGATAAACAGAAATATAACAATAATGTTGTTCAGCTTGGCTTTCATCTGGGGATTTGGTGTTAGCATCCACAAATGAGGGAGACCATTGGCCATTTGTTTTTCTGGGACTGTGTTACTTCACTGAAGGCTAAGAGTCTTAACTCTGTTGGTTCATTGCTATGGCCTCTGCCTGAAGGAGGACAGACCCAGCAAAGACTTGGCAAAGATTTGTTCATTTGACAAGATCCCACCAAATAATTCTTTGATGTTATTAAATGTTTATTCCAACAATTAACTTTCTTTAGAACATTTCTATGTCCCTTTTAAGAAATTCTGAAGAGCACTGACTGCTCTTTCAGAGGACCCAGGTTCAGTTCTCAGCACCCACATAGTGGCTAACAACTATCTGTAAATCCAATTGCAAGGGGATCAACTCCCTCTTCTGGCCTCTGTACACATGGGTGACCCTACATACATGCAGGCAAAATATACACATAAAATAAAAAGCAATAAATCAAATAAGAATTTCTTTTAAAAAAGAAAAGATATTCTACCACCACCTTTATTTGGAGTCAGAGTAGAATCCTTTGAAATGACAACTTTTTCACTAGTGAACATGTGGTAGTGTAAGAGAGGCCCACACTGACTCCATTTTGAGCATAGCCACCATTTTAAGCAATTACTGGAACCTGCCCAATTCAGGGAAAAGGTTGATTGCTCAAAGACAGCTGCTCAAGGCCTCAAAAACAGCTAACTTAAACTTGTTAAAGATAACTGTTGGTACATGAGGGCAGATGGACTGACCCAACATTTCCTCATTCCAGTTGCAGGATTGTGTCTAAAGATAATTATTGGTATGTGGGGTGCCATTGGGCTGACCTAACCATGAGCCGTAAACCTGTTATTATCCAATAAGGCTAGAAGTTACCCAAACCCCGCTATAATTCCCCTAGACCCTGTATAAAAGGCCTGAGAGCCAAGTTATGGGGTTGGAGCCTTTTCCCTCCCACCCCAGCATGCTGGTTTACTTTTTTGCCCCCGAAATAAAGTCTTGGTTTTCCATCCTTTGGTGTGTCTGGTGTGGATTCTCGAACCCTAACAGTAGCAAAATGTGTGATATGACGTAAAGAGTATCTAATTCAAACAAGGACTGATGATGACTTATAGTAACTATTTTAAGATGAACAAAACAGATATTTTTCTTATTTTATCATTAGAGTTTTACATGAAAATCAACAAATCTAAAATAATGTATTCCCTTAGGAATAAAACATTCTCAAATGCTTTACATTTTATAGCTACCATAATGGTCAAATTACCAAAAATAAATTGAAGTACTATGATCTTGTCTTATAGTTTCTTTTTCCTTTCTGTATTTTTTTCTTTCCTTCTTTCTTTCTTTTGTTTAGATAATCTTGTGTAGCCCAGGATAGCCTCAAATTCACTGTGTAGTTGAGAATAACATGGAACTTCTGCTTTTTCCCCCACCTCCTGAGTGCTGAGATTACAGGCTAGGCCACTATGCTCAGTCTTTGTAGTATTTAGGACTGAACCCAGGCAAGCACTCTACCAACTGAGCTTTGTCCCCAGCCCCTAGTTTCTGTTGTATATCGAGATATGCTAAATTAGGTTCTTGGGGTTTGTTAGTAAGCTCCTTTCCCTTGATATTGCTGATATTGTTATCACTTACCTGAAAAGCATTTTTTTTTTTTCCTGTAGAAGCTTATGCTGAAGTTTTGGCCTCAGGCAGGGATGAGTTTACTGGCAGATCCAAGGAATTTCCTGCTCTCATCTTGGACAGAAACTGGCCGTTGTTCTTTTGGTATCTTGGTCCTAAGCTACATGCCCAATTTCCACCTCCTGTTCTTATCATAAAATTAAATAAAGCAATGCATAAATTTAGGAGATTATTTTATTGTTTAGCATTATAAAAGTTTCAAGAAAATTCTAAGAGACACTACCCTGTGTAATAGTGGCAAACCACTGCAACACCAAGCACAAGTCAAGTATTCTTCATATCACATAAGAAAGCAAAAGAATTGTTTACAGGAGCCACTGATGTGTTATGAAAGGTGTGTGGTCAGCTTTCAGACACCAGGCCAAAATTCCTGAGACTTCAAAAGGAGAAAAGTTTGCTTTGAGTCCATGGTCCTTTAGCTACTTTGATTTTGGGTCTGTGGTGAAGTAGTAGTAGTACGTGATGGCCGCAATGGCCAGGAGCAGGTGGCAGAGCAAATTGCCTCACCTCTTAACAACCAGGAAGCAAACACAAAGGCACAGGAAGTCAAGTTCTCAACATCCCCTTCAAGGACCTGAACCAATGACGTAACTGACTTCCTCTAGACTCCACTTCCCAATAACCTCACAGCTGGAAACCCAGCCATTAGCAAAGGCCTTTCAGAGACATTTAAGATTCAAACCATAGCATAACTTCTCTAAGTTGGTCACTGAACATAGCTACCATTTACATCCTAAAATGGTTTGGTTAAATCAATACACATTATGGCCAACTTGCTGTACCACAGACAATCGAGGGTACTACATACATATAGCAGCAATCAAGAATAAAGCAATCATTAGCAAAATAACACAGAAAGAAAACATCAGCTGCTCATAAAACCATGAAATAAAGCAACTAACAAAGGCCCATACAAATGTGGAACCTCGGGGAAAGTCCACCTTACTGACAGGGGACCATCAATCATTGTTTTCATGTAAGACTACCAAGTTAGCCCTGAAGTACAATAATAACTATTAATACAGTTCTAGGTACTTAGGGCTATTGTGAAATCAGTTATTCTATAATGAACTTGTTAGTTGCCATGAGCATGGACTAGCATGGGCTAAGTCCAAAGGAATCCAGGACACAAGTATTATAATACAATCTAATTTTATTAATTCCCACACAGATTAATTTTATAATTCTAATTCTGTCCTGTCCTAGCCTATCTCCCCAAGGCTCATGGTATTCTCTTAGCCTCTTGGAAGCAAAAGGGGGTGGGGGTGTCCCAAGTTAGGGAGTTCCAAAACGCAGGTTGATTGGCTAAAGCTGATCTCTCTCAGACTGGGGGCCATGGCAGCTCAGGCAGGCCAGTCCTGGGCAGCAGCAGTGGCCAGCAGGGTCAGCACGCACTTCAGGCAAACTGGTGACATGGAGGCAGCATGTCCAGGTGTTCTCAGTTGAAAGGTTCACAGTGGCATCTCACAGCAGGTCCGTCGCCCCCTCACCCAGGGGAATGAGAGCAGAGTCATTCTACACTTTCCAGCTTAAATAGGCTGCAGCTGGGTGTGTGGGATGCCCTGAGTCTCAGGTGCTAATCTCAGGCTTGTGCCTAGGGTCGCCCCTGCATAACAGGTGGCTATCCTTCCTGTCTGGGGTCATTTCTCGTCAAGGCGGGGGACCCAGGACTGGTTATCAGGTCTTTGTGTCCATGCTGCCTCTCGCCACCTAATCAATTGGGTATGGTCAGTCTTTGGGGCTCTGTTGAGCCCCTCTGTGGGTGGCCTAGTGCTGAGTGGTTATCTCTAAGCAGCCCTGAGCTGGAGCAGGCCTCTTGCTAAATTTAACATTTGCTAATTTCTTTTTTTTTTTTCCCCACTCAGACTGCATTCTCTCCCTCTACTCTCTCTGGAAAGAGAGAAGAACGATCATCAATGGCAGTGGCAGCTGCAGTAAAGCAACACCTAGAGCCGGCTTCATGCTCAGGAGAGAATGCTACCTCTCTTCCTTGTGGTTTCTGGTACTCTACACAGTCAGAGAAACTTCTCTAGTAACATACTACAGAAATGATCCCTGAAAGTATAGTCTTTGCTAATCTCTTTAAGGTTACAACATTTCACATATTATCTACTGTTAGTTTAATCCTAACTACTTCTATAATACACACAACTTCTATATGCTAAGAATGCTCCTGACATTAGTGTAAAACTAATGAATCTTAGCCAACATACTAAGAGCTGTGACATTTAGTAAAACAAATATGGAAAGCGTTATTCTAGTTCCATTACATAATTATAACAAATACGAAAGAAAAATCTCTGGACTAAGTTTGGAATTATTAATCATGTTAAAGCAGATTTTCAAACTTTTAGGTACTTAAATTTGTGTGTGTATGAGAGCATGCATGTGTGCTATGTGTATGTTCATGTGGATGTGTACATGTGAGATTGTGGAGACATGGAAACAAGAGGTCAACCTTGAGTGTCTTCCTTGATCATTCTCCATCTTATTCTTTTGAGAGGCAATCTCTTACTGAACTGGAGATCACTGATTCAGTTAAGCTGGTTGGTCACTGAGCTCTGCAGATCTTCCTGTTTCCACAGCCAACACAGAAGAGGCACCAACTGAATCCTCAACCCAGCCCCTAGAAATCTGGATTTTCCAACAGGGATTTCTAACCAACAAATGATTATTATAATGTGTTCAGAAATTTTAAATAGGATTGGAGAAATGGCTCAGCAGAGAACATAGGTTCAATTCCTAGCACTCACAGGGAGTTGCAACCTTCTATAACCAAAGAAATTGGAAAGGCTTGTATAATTATATGGAGAAGAAAGCCCATAACTCATGTATAAAACAAAACAAAATAGATTCTATAAGGGGTTTGTTGTTTACAAAACAATTTCTAAAGGATTCCTACAAAGGACATTTTAAGGGAGAAGCAAGAATATACCTAAGTTGACTGTGTACCAATCAGGTTCTCAGGCATTTGTTATTTGCCCCATGTTTCTCAACAGTCTGAGAGGTAGGTATTACTACCTACCATTTCACATCAACTGTAGCTGAGAAAGATGCAGAAGTAATCATTCCAGTGCTTTCTCTCTTGGCTTGCTCCTTCTCAAATTTGAATCCCCATCTGATGGCATAGGACAGAGAACAAGGATCCTGAGTCCCAGGGCTCTAACACTGGTACCTCTGATGGCAAAGGACAGAGAACATAGACCCTGAAGCTCAGTGTTCCAACACTGATCTCTCTGATGGCAGAGGAAAGAGAACATGGATCGAGAGACTTAGGGCTCAAACCACAGTTTCAAGACTCCTGCTTCCAACCCCAGCCATCACCAACATCTTTGTCACACTTTGGCATAGTCGAAGCGATATCCCACAAGAATACACCAGATCCTCCAAGCCCATCAGATATACCAGAGTCTGTACACATGCAAAACATGTCACATCTCTGGATTCGGACTCCTGATTTGTTCTGTCTAGTGTACTATCTATTTAGTTCATTACCTAAAACCAATTCCTGTTTCCCTGTCACTCAAGTTTCAAGTATGACCCCTAAGTAAATCCTTTAGCCTTCTGTGGTTCCAAATGTAAAAACGTCTACATCTTTAACCACATTTACCGTGATTTATTCATTTCCTGTCTATGGCATCACTAGACTTTGAGCTCTCTGAAGGTAGGAAGCTATCCAATTCATTCTGGATCTCTAGTACCTAGCATAATTCTTGAGACAAGTTAGGTTTCTCAATCTATATTTGTTAATGAAATTCCAGTAAGTAGAAAATCTTGTAGCCACCAGGCTGTTTCAGTACAAATACACTCCAAAATATCTCCAGATAAATTTAAACCTCTATTTAAAAATAGTGTATTCTCATTATTCTTTAAAATATCCTATCCTTTCTAAAATCTTGGGGGTATTTTTCAACATATTATATCATTGATTGAAGAGCCAACTAGGAATTTTCAAGCAGCCTAAGCTATGACAAATTGTTACACCATCCAAGTTAATTAGGTATGTGTATTTATAAATAGAAAATGTATACTAAGAATTAAAATGTCCAAAGATGTGTAAGTAACTGTTTGCTTTTAATACTCGGAAAATCAGATTTCACTAAAACTGTTTGATATTTTTCTTCCTATCATATCACCATGGAAACTGCATTTGAATTATCTTATCCAAACAAAAATCCCAATGCTATGACAATTAATATGTGTTGGTCTTTTTTTGAGACAAGGTCTCCCTGTAGCTCCAGATGAACTGGAACTCACTATATAGACCAGGCTGGCCATGAACTCTCAGAGATCCACCTGCCTCTGCCTCCCAAGTGCTGCGATTAAAGGCATGTGCCACCATGCCCAATGTAACAATTAATTTTTATAGTTTTAAAAACAAAATTCAGGGCTGGAGAGATGGCCTAGCCCCAAGTTCGATCCCCAGCTCCCACATGGCGACTGAGAACCATCTTTAACTCCAGTTCCAGGGGAATCCGACACCCTCCTCTGACCTCCATGGCATTGCACAACACCAGTACACAAACCTACATGCAGACAGTACATTCATACATATAAAAAAAAATAATAAAAATAAAAACAAAATTCAAAGCATCATGAACACCTTTTACAAAATGTTAACAAAACCTACCAAGTAGAACTGAAATTGTAAAGAAGGAATAAACAGGCATCACTGAGCTGTTTCTGTGCACTGGTCTCCTAGCCTTGGGGAAGTATATTTTTTCACAGAAATTACATTTTCAAAAGCTACAAAGCAATGACAAGATAACAAGATGAAAAAGTTTCTCTCCTCTGCAGAAATCAAAAGGCAGTTGATTTCCTATACATGTATGATTTTGTTCAGCTGAGACTATGACTATAATAATTTGACCCATAGCAACAACATTAAGAGCACAATGCTCAATTTATGTGTGGAAGGGTTCTCTCTGACCCATAAACAGCAAATGATCCCCTAAAGCAAATGCTGCTGATAGGCCAGTGAACAGGTGCCAACAGAGGGCTTGAGGAGGGTTGGCAGCCTTCACCTTGCCCTCTCCATCACTGCTATGACAGTTTGACCTTACATGAAGAAAAGCACAGCCATCACAACAAAGCCCATGAGAAAAGCAGCGAGGCAGTCAAGGAAAACACTTACTGATTCCTGAGTGTGTGTAGTTGGAAGCTACAGCCACCAAGCCTGGCAGCAGGGCTGCTTTGAGGGCAGAATGAAGGGTCAGCATGTTTAGCATTCATAAAATGCAAAGGAGAGAGAGACATAAAGCAAGCCCCTAGGGTTCATCAGGGTAGAACATCCAGGCTCAGTATGAAGTGTGAGCACCTCTGGTGATTCCCCTTCCCTTTCCTTTCATGGGGAGGCAGCCAATCACAAGTAAGTATAGGTGCCTTTTGCCTTGCAGCTAATTTGTTTGCAGGTTGGCAAGAGAAAGCCCAAGGGAGGTAGGTGCCACCTCCTCTTGCCTTTCCAGAGTTAATACTGATAATTATTTGGTCACTGCCTAGTCCCGCAGTAGTAACTGTTCCCTCCCTCTCCCCACTCACATTTGCATTTGAATTAACTTCATCCTAACACTGAGATGGCTCAAAGCTTTGTTTGGCCTGACCTTCTGTAGATAACTTGCACTTCTTCATAATCAGCCAGTATCTACCATCTGTGTCTTCCCTGAAAAGTGCCTTACGTCCCATCTCTCAACAGATGCTTAAAAATGAGCAGACTTTTCTCCTTTTAAACACATACAATAGATATATGTAAAATACACATAGATAGGTGCATATATCTCTATGCATATAATTTGATCATAGAGTACACATGTAAAAACACAATAGATATGTGTAAAATACACATGGACAGGTTTGTATACCTCTGTGCATGCAAGTTGATCATAGATTGCCTTTTCGTGAATAACTGCAAACTGGTTGAAGATCATTTGGCTTTAAATATTTCTAGAAGCAGCATTTGAGAAGTGGTGGAAATTTTAATTCCATCTGTAAAGGAAGCCCTTAAACTGCAACATATCTGTATGGGAAAGCTTGATAAATGGGGTGTCAAATTATAGACTTTACTAACAAATGTAGTTTGCCAAGTATGCTCATAGTATTTGAGTAACCAAATTAGGCACTCTCTGCAGCCAGGAAATGCCAGTACATTCTCTTACTGGGTTTGTATTCTGACAAATATTGCCATCTGCCATTTATTCTCCTTATTTGAACACTGCATTATGGAGACACAACAAGTTTAGATGAATCTGTAAGATTCCATCGTTAACATACTCCATCCAAGGAACTGGGAAAGTTTAGAGGAAATTAGTTCTTTGCTTCTAATTTGTCTCATCAGAAGACATTCTTTCCCTTAAACTGGTAAGAGCATAGACCCCAAAGACTGACTTTAGACCTTACCTGGTTTTCCCACTGTGTAGTTATTGAATTTTGGCAAATGCTTACCTCTCAGTTTTCCCATCTATAAAATGAAAATAGCAGACGTATCTGCTTCTTAGAGATGTGGTTAAAGATGAAATTAACAAGTACACAGGAAGATCCAGATCTACATAAATGCCATGTCAAATTAATCATCACCTGTGATTTGGGATGTCACCCCAAAGTATAGGCCATCAACCCAATGTTCAGCTCTACCTAACCACCATTTTTATACAGTGATATATTTCTCAGGCACAGTTGAAAGCCTCATTTAAATGTCAGTACAGGCTGGGGATGTAGTTCAATGAGCAGAGTGCTTAGCTAGTGAACACGAAGCCTTGAGTTGGATCTCCACCCCTGTATAAACCAGATGTGCTGGTGCATGCCAATAATCCTAGCACTCTGGAGGTAGGTTCAGGAAGATTAGAAGTTCAAGATCATCCTCAGCTTCCTAGAGTATTGAGGCCACCCTGGGATACAAGCAACCTTAGATAGATGATAGATAGATAGATAGATAGATAGATAGATAGATAGATAGATACATACATACATACATACATAGATACATAGATACATAGATATAGAGGATAATAACTAGATGATAGATATAGAGGATGATAGATGTAGCTATATTAGATAGATTAATTGATGATTGATAGATGATGTATATACATGATAGATGAATAGACGATAGATAGATAGATAGATAGATAGATAGATAGATAAACAGATATATAGAGAGATAATAGATATAGAGATTGATTGATTGATGATAGATTGATAGATGATGTAGATACATGATAGATATATAGATGATAAATAGATGATATATATAGTATATAGATTATATATATACATGAGATAGATAGATGATAGATAGATAGATGGTAGATAGATAGATAGATAGATAGATAGATAGATAGATAGATAGACAGATAATAGAGGCTCCTGAACCTAGCAGTTTTTCTGGTGCCCTATACTGCAGAGAAAGAATGATTTGCTGGCTACTGACATCCCAAGATAGTGAGAGCCGTGGTGGCAGACAAGCCCCAGAGGAAAAGGCAATGTACGTCTTTCTGCATAAAATGAAAGGGACACCCTTTAACAGACCCTGGTCACAGAAAGGGTTAGCTTTCTAAAAATATTTTATTCATTATTTTTATATGTAGAAGTGTATCGTCTGCATGTATATAAACGTACCCATGTTGTGCAATGCCTGAGGAGTTCAGAAGAGAGCATCAAATTACCTTGGAACTGGAGTTATGGATGGTAGTTTGCTGCCATGTGCAGGCTGAGAACTGAACCTGGGTTCCTCTGCAAGAGCAGTCAGTGCTCTTAATTGCTGAGCCATCTCTCCAGCCCCAAGAATTTGTGTTTGATAACACTGGAAACAGATGACTGCAAGCTCCAGGTCACCTCTTCCCATAAGTCCACAGCAGCTCTCCTTCTGTGCTCTACCCACTGGCCAGCTTCTGCACCAAGTAGGCCGCTGCTTATGTGCTCATCAACACTGCCTGCCTGCTGTCAGCATACTGCTCAGCATACTGCTCCTCCAGTTCCAAGTCCCTGCGGTTTGTCTCTTTGGCATCAACAAATACTGAGGAACGGGTTGAGGAGAACTCAGCAGGCATCAAGAGAAGGCCTTTCTCATATTTTCATCTTCTCCACACTGTATCTAGGAAGCCTTAGAACTACACAACCTTACCCAAATCCTAAAAAAGGAATTGGGAAGTGGGGGCCCTGGGCCCAGTCCCACTGGGGTAAAGCGAGATTCTCTGAACCAGAAAAGGCTGATGGCATTTAAAGGACTGCTCTCCTCTATGAAAGAAGCCATTCCTGCTTGGGTAGCTTTTTGGTGATTATCTTTTTCAATATTTCAATATTTCACTATCACCTTCAAGCTTTGTTTTGCCGTGTATTTTCCAGCACCCACCTGACAGCTAAAAACTGTTCATAACTTCAGTTCTGGGGGACCCAACACCCTCTCCTGACCTCCACACTCATTGCACACACCATCACACTTACATACATGCAGGGGAAACACATATAAAATAAAAATAAATAAATAAAAAACTTTTAAAAGCAGGCATATGCCTTTAATCCTAGCACTCAGGAGGCAGAGGCAGGAGAATCTCTGTGAGATCAAGGCCAGACTGGTCAACATAGTGAGTTCAAGGTCAACTGTGGCTACAGGGAGACCTTGTCTCAAGATCCCCTAAAAGTCATAATTAAAAATAATAAGTTTTTAGAACCGGGTGTGGTGGTGCACGCCTTTAATCCTAGCTCTTGGGAGGCAGAGGCAGGTGGATCTCTGTGAGTTCAAGGCTAGCCTGGTCTACAGAGTGAGTTCCAGGCCAGCTGGGGCTACAGGGAGACCCTGTCTCAAAAAGACCAAAAAATTAAATAAATAAATAAATAAATAAATAAATAAATAAATAAATAATAAGTTTTTGAAAGGATAGTTTTTAACTAAATAAATCATGTCAGTATAGTCAGTCCGGCCACACTTGCTGAGGGCCCACCATGTGTCTTTGCCTACTCTGATACTGTTAGTTATCTGTCCAATATTCATTCTCCACTTCTCTCTTATAATCTTTCCTTGGAAACACATTTCCAAGACTGCTATTCAGAGGAGGGATTCGTGTGGGTGACATGAAAGTGACACAGTTCTGGCCAATGAGATATAAATGGAAAGCTTTAGTTGAGCTGAGGATTCTCCTTAAAAGAGGCAAATCCTGCTGGCATGGTGTATTTGGTTTTGCTAAACTCCTCCTTCCTGCCTATAAAGCAGAAGCTAAAGCTGTAATCCCATTAGCCCCTAGGTGATCATAGTAAGGGGCTAGAGGATGGCTCAATGGGAAGTGCTTGCCACACAAGCATGAGGAACTAAGTTCAGATCTCCAGCACTCACATAAAACCCAGGTGTGGCAGAATATGAATGTATTCCAAATGCCAGAGACTAGGGGTTGGGGGGCAGAGACAGGAGAATTCTTCTTAGAATTCACTAGATAACCCAGTTGTGATGGCGCACACCTTTAATCCTAGCACTCAGGAGGCAGAGGCAGGTGGATCTTTGTGAGTTCAAGGCTAGCCTGGTCTATAGAGTAAGTTCCAGGATGGCTGGGCTACAGGGAGACCCTGTCTCAAGAAAGAAAAAAAAAAAAAAAAAAAAGAATTCACCAGATAGACAGCCAATCTGCCCAGTCTGAGTTTGGAGTTCAATGAGAGACCCTGTCTCAAAAATTAAGGTTGAAAGCAATTGAAGATACCTGACATTTGCCTCTGGTCTCAATATGCACACACACACACACACACACGCACACACACACACACACACACACCATAAGGATAGATAGTCTGACTCAAGATTGCACAGATGCCTGTTCTGCTTCCAGTTCTCACTAGGACTAACAGTTAAGCTCTTTTCTATTTAAATTACTCTTAGAGTTTTGGGTATATGCTGTTAAACTCAATCCCTAACCCAACCCACGTAGGTGGGTATCACTATCCTCATTCACAAATAGAAGTAAAGAACATTTTATGATGGCACAGTTTATCAGGGAGTGTGGACCCCAAGCAAAGATGCTTAATCATAAACTTGCTGTGTCTCTAGAAATGACACCAATGGGACTTGATCTGGGAGCCAAGACTTGATTTTTTTTTTCCTGTCTTTACACTTTCCTTGGTGACCAGTCCTTCCTTTGAACACCCGACGCAGTGTTCTCGACAGTGGAGACACTACACTGGCAAACTGAGCACTATCTCTACTTTCAAAGAAGCTACAGTTTTGAGGCAGCAGAGATATCTGTACACACAGACAATGGCCATATGTGGGTGACACAAGAGACCCTGAGGAAACAAAGAAAAGAGCTACCTCAGACAGTTCTCTGGCCCTTGCTAAAATATTTGTTTACTGATTGTCCAGAAAAATTACAGGAAACTGAGCTGCTTTTTTGAATAATCTCAGAGAAGATTTTCTCCTGGGGAAGTGGACAGCGGGACAGCACCCCACTGCACCTTGCATGTTCGTGTCTTTGGCTGTGCAGTTACTCTTTCCCTTTCTTATCCTCGCTCTTACTCTTAGTGTAGAGAGGGGAGAAATAGTTCCCTCTTCTGCTATGCAGGCTGTAGAAGGCTATCACTCTGTTACAGGTTAGTGCCACCTATCTCTGCTCACAAGTTCTGCTACCATCAGCACTCAGAGCCATGTCTTCCAGTCTGTTTTGAACTGACATTTTCTCCATGCCCCTTGCCTTTGTTGACTCTCATTGCAAATGGGGTGACAGTTGGAGGAAGATGATTATGCCTATCCTTTAAATCTTCTGCATCAGATGCAAGTAAAATAATTTCTTTCTCTAGATACAAAGCTTCTAAAGCTTCTAAGTTTCTCTTCTGACCCTGCTCAAGTTTCATCTCCAATTCTAACCCCAGCCTAAACTATAAAGACTCATTCTGTTGTCACCAATCAAAAATCAGGTAAAATAGTAAGCTACATTCTTGTTTTCTCCCTGAATGTCCTTCTCCATGGAAAAATGTATTTCCTAAGATTCTAAAAATCAAAGAGCAGAAGGCGACAACTGCTTTGATCTTCTTTTACCAGCTAATTAAGCATTTGTCCTTTGTCTCCTATGTGCAATATGGAAACTTTCCCCACTCATAGGACCCACAAGCCTTGCTTAGATGGCTTCTACCAGAGCCATGAGCCAGTGTGGAGTCACTTAACATCTGAGAAGCTGAAACAGCATTCAGAGAAAGGACAAGACCCAGAGCAGGGACAAGAGGCAAGGATATAGCCATTCTGTTTGTCTTTAGGCACTTCGAACCATGGTGTAGATTATTTTGTACATACATAATAACCCCTTTTGTCTTCCTGATTTCTGCATCAATAGCTTCTGTGCCTATCTCACTTCTCAACACATTATCCCTAGCTAGTCCATTTGTCACATAACTATGTGACTTGAAGGGCACTAGACTTGTGAGACAAAGACTGAATTCTCTAAGTCAATAACTTCTGACATGACCTTGTAGGAGTGAACCTAGCTCCACAGGCCGTCTCTAGAAGAGTAGTGGCAATAACCTGCCTTGTTTCCAACCACAAAAGTAGATTTTCCAAGTGATGATAAAACTCTTTTAATAAACAAAGAGCTTTGAGCTGCATTATCATTTCCAGATGCGCAGCATTTCCAATTACAGGATGAGTCAGTCACTGAGTAATCACTATGAAAGTAGTCGTCCCTTCCCGTGAAGTGCAGCCACAGGGCGTGCGTATGCCAAGATGAAATGCAAATTGAAATCTCACTCACGCAACTTGATTAAAAGATGCTATTGGGTCTTTTCATTGTCATAAAACATGCAGGACTGCTTTGGGTCTTCACAGAACACTGGACGTGAGGAAGCCTGATGGAAAGGAATCAAGGATGAGAACGCTGATTTCCATCACTTATCCTGGTCATGTAGAAAATCAGTAATGAGACTGATGTTCTTGGTGTCTGACCATAGCGAGTTTAGCATGTTGCATAAAATCAGGCTCATATATCAAGCGTGTGCTTGTCACAGGACCCCCAGCTTGCTAGCCCTTTCTTTCCCTTGGAACAGTCCAGGCTCACTCTCAAGCATCTGACTACATTTTTGGACACTCTAGCTCAGAAGTGTCCAGCCTGCATGCTACCCTGTATAGCTATGAATGAGACTCAATGCAAGATCATAAACTGTGGTGAGATATTTTTTTGTAACTGCGATGCATAGTTCTCCATCATAAACTTCATATATGGTGATGTCAAGTCACAGTGTCACACTGTTTACATGCATATTTCACTTCAGCTTTATGGTTTTCGCGTGGCTTTCTTCCATGTTATCTTCCAAATGCCAAGAGTCAGATTGGCATCATCACAATTTACATGTGCTCATGGTGATTTGGTGAGTGAAACTCAGGATTATCAATAATGCTTTAAACTATCACTGTAAACAGTAGGCAATTAATGTGATTCAGAAGACAGAGACAGGTATTCGATTACTAAGGGTACTTCCACACTTGACTACCTCATGTAAAGCCTAGCTTACTTTGCATTCTGCTTCCTGCTTCACGCTGCATAAACAACAGAAATGTGAAAGGGCCCAAACCTTGCTTTCTATTTTCCTGTCAATTAATTCTCATAATAAAAGCAAATATAAGACCTTCTCTGTTATTATTTTCTTGATCCAAACATGACTTCTCCAACATCTCCAAAAAAATCCAGAATCTCCCCACAAAGAAAATTGTGGATGAAAGAAGGTTAGTCAACAAAAAGTGGAGAGATGACTACTTTTTTGCCAATGCAAACGGTAAGGCACTCTGCTTAGTTTACAGAAAACTTGTGTAATTTTTCAAAGACTATAATTCGAAAGCAACATTATATGTAAAAACATGCTGCCAAATTCTGTTATATTAATGATTGTGCCATAAGGGCAAAATACGGGCTGGAGAGATGATTCAATGGTTAAGAGCACTTGCTGTTCTTCCAGAGGACCAGGGTTCGATTCCCAGCATCCATGTCAGGAAGCTCCCCACCATCTGCAATTCTAGCTCCTAGCGATTTGAGGCCCTCTTCCAGCCTCCATGGATACCTACATGCACATAGAACACACACACAGACGTTGTCATCTATGCACATGCACAAAAATAAAAATAAAACTATGAGGACAAATAGCAGAACTGAAAAGCATCCATCTTCTCAACACCATGCAAAGAAGATTCTTTTAAAGTTGCAGTTCACACACATTCTATTGTAAAAGCTAGTTATGCAATAATGCATTTAGTAGCAAAAAAATCAAAACCATTTACTGACAGTGAGCTTATTAAGTAATATAAAGAGAGTGTGGATGATATAAAATGTGTCAAGGGAAGGGGGTTCTAAAATCAGCTTGTTTCACTCAGCCGCAGCCTGGTGAATTGAAGAAATTAGAGATTTATCAAAACAAATGTGGAGAGCAGAGCTGCCAATTTTAAATTCCGTGCTTTGTTGACGGATGAGAGCAATGATGCTGCAAATACTGCTCAACTTGCCATTTTTATTAGAGGCATTAATGATGAATGTATTGTCTCTGAAGAAGTGAATTCTTTCGGGCCGGGCGTGGTGGCGCACGCCTTTAATCCTAGCACTTGGGAGGCAGAGGCAGGCGGATCTTTGCGAGTTCAAGGCCAGCCTGGTCAACAAGTGAGTTCCAGGACAAGCTGGGCTACAGGGAAAACCCTGTCTCAAAAAGACCAAAAAAAAAAAAAAAAAAAAAAAGAGTGAATTCTTTCATCCCATTAAAAGAAACAACTAAATCAAAATGTTTATACGGGGCAATAACAAATATCTGAAAGTCTTTGTTTCTTATCAAATATCATAAATTTACTATATGTGTAGTATAGTTTTTGATGGTACCCTGATGAATGAGAGAGAGACTTGTAATTAACAGAAGATGATGCAACTGCCACTCAAAACTCACATTTAGTTAAGTGCCATTGCATAGTACATGAAGAAAATGTATGCATAAAAGCATTAAAAATGGATACCATCACCAGGCGTGGTGGCACAGGCCTTTAATCCTAGCATTTGGGAGGGAGAAGTAGGTGGACCTTTGTGAATTCAAGGCCAGCCTGGTCTACAGAGCGAAATTCCAGGAAGCTGGGGCTACAGGTAACCCATGTCTCAAAAGACCAAAAAAAAAAAAAAAAAAAAAAAATGGATGCCATCATGCAAATTGTCATCAAGACTGAATTTAATAAAGGAAGGGATTACATCATTGCCAATCCTAGGATTCCTTAAAAGGATGTTGATTATGGTGACATCATTGACTTTTTGAAAGCAAAATGCCTAAGTCAAAACCAAATGGTTAAAAGTTTAATGGTTTGCAACATGTCACATTACTAATGGTTTCAAAACCAAAACTGACTGGACCAGGAAAACTGGCTTCCAGATATGCTACTTTCAGTAGATTTAGCCACTTACTTAAATGAGTTACATAGCTCTTCAATACAGGGTCTCAAATCATAACACGTTACAAATGACACTGAAAGTATGGAAAGCCCTAATTGAGCCAAACAATTTTATATATTTCAAGACATTCCCTAAACTCATTCTTATGAACAGCAAAATATATGTAGTGTTATTTTTCAATTTGATATAAAAATTTGCAAAAAAATTCAAGATTTCTATACAAATAACCACAACTTTGGTATATTTGAGACTGCATTTTCAGTGGTCATCAACGTTACCCACTAGTCTTCAAATGGAATGCATAGAGCTGCCGCCTGATATTCAACCTAAAGAAACATTTGTTCCAGGCTGAAGAAATTGCTCAATGGTTAAGAGCACTGGCTACTCTTGCTGAGGACCCAAGTTCTATTCCCAACATCCCCATGACAGCTAACAACCATTTGTAACTCCAGTTTCAGGAGATCTAACACCCTCTTCAGACCTCTGTGGGCAACATAGTGTGTACTTACATACATGTAGGTAATAAAATTTAAATAAAGAGAAAATATTGCTTGTGTCTCTTCACTAAACTTGTATAGGTCCTATCTTCCCAGAGACAAATATCTTTCACTTCAGTCATACCTTATTCATGTTACGGCTGTCTGGCAGCACCCACACCTATGAGCAAGTGGCCTCAGGAACAAAGCACACCAAGAGTAAAATTAAAAGCAAAATATCTGATGAGCAGCTCTAGAGCTCACTGAGAATTGCATCTACCGCCAGCGAACCAAGTACTGATACGTTAGTTTCTCAACCTCCATGCCAAATAGTCCACTGCTTTCATGTTGCCCATTTTTTTTAGTTTTATAATACATTTTTAATCAATGAAGTTTTATTACTTAGATATGTTTATTTTCTTTATAAGATCACAGACTTAGTACCTATTGATAATTTTAAAGGCCCTCAAAATGGGACTCCACACAAGATTACTGTATGAAGTTTTGCTTATCCATGGTGGCAGATACCATGAAAACTGTAGACCTTTTTTCCTCATCAGCTTTCATTACTGTCTGTGTTTAAGATGTGGCCCAAGATCATTCTTCTTTCTCCAGTGTGGCCCAGAGAAGCCAAAAGCTCTTCAGATTATTTCTGCCTTATGGTACTGGGCCTCTCACCAATCCCAAAATTTCAGGAGAAATTTCCACTTACGGCAGCTTCCTGACAATCATTTATATTTACCACAGGCAAATGAAACAGCTGCCATTACACTTAGCCCTGCTGGCATTTCCCCCTAAAGCGTCTACCTTAATTTTTCCTGCTTCTTTTGGTCCTGACCACCTCTGCTTCTGCTACCTTCGTTCTCTTTCTTTTTTTTCCAGATAGGGTCTCCTTATAGCCCCAGCTGGCCTGGAACTCACTCTGTAGACCAGGCTGGCCTTGAACTCACAGAGATCCGCCTGCCTCTGCCTCCCGAGTGCTAGGATCAAAGGCCTGCGCCACCACATCCGGCTTCCGCCATACCTGGTTTAAAAAAAATCCCGAGATCGGGGATTTCCCAGGACCACCTGAAGCACAGGTAGGAAGGAACTGGGTGCTTCAGCCAGGTTGATTGTTTGGTTTGATTCAATCATCTTTGGTTTGATTGTTTTGTGTGGCAGTGGGGGTGGAGTTGTCCTCCTAGCTGGTGTAAAAGGTGGGCCTGTTGCCACTGTGAGACTTGAGATTGGGGATTTCCCAGGACCACCTGAAGCACTAAACAGGAATCATCCCATATCCCCACCCCCCCCACCCCGGGCCAACTAGGATTGCAGGAGTGTCCAAGTGGATTCTTTGGAGAACTTTCAAAACAGAAAGGGAAGAGTGAGTTAGATTTCCAATAGGAAGCCTAAAACTTAGGCAAGTCAATACTCCATAAGCAAGGAGAAAAAGAGAAAAACAAATCAATCAAACAAACAATGAAGGCATCTGAAGGAGGCAAACAAAGCAAGCCTTCAACACAGTGAAGAGGCATTTGGGATTCACATTGGAATACAGGCAAAGAGAAACCCACATGCCAGGGACACGAAGAAGAGACAACACGGGAAAGGTGCAGGATAATTCCACACCAAGCTCTACCAATGCTGTGGAAGATTCCTACAGTGGGATCCCCCTGGGGATGGCCCAGGACACAGATATTAGAAGTACAATTGTGGACATACTCAAAGAAATCAAAGACTATAAAGAACAAGTTGGAGAAGTAAGAAAAGAGAATGAAAAACTCAAGAAGGACCTAGAGAGAGAGAATGACAAACTCCAGAAGGAAATGGAAACACTGAAAAGATCCCATGTTGAAAAAGATAAGGAAACCAACCAGTGAAGCAAAGAGCTACAGGAAGAGATTGAGAAGCTCCAAAAAGAAGTGGAAATGCTAAAGAAATCAGAAGACAAAATGAAAAAGGAAATCAAACATTCATCCAATCAAGAGGAAAGGAATGGAAAAAGCCTCAGAAGCAGAATGGAGGAAGCAGAACAAAGAATATCAGTCCTGGAAGATAACACAGAACAACTAAAAACCTCAAGTAAAGATTATAAAAAATTTAAAAATACACAAAAGTGGAACAACCAGGAGCTGTGGGACACTATGAAAAGATCAAACCTCTGCATCATAGGAATAGAGGAAGGAGACGAATCCCAAGAGAATGGTATTGATCAGATCTTCAACAGAATAATAGATGAAAATTTCCCCAAATTAAAAAAAGACAAATCAATACAAATACAAGAAGCACATAGAACTCCAAACAGATAAGATCAGAAAAGAAACTCTCTATGCCATATCATAGTTAAAATGCTAGATGCCCAAAACAAAGGCAAAATTCTGAAATCCATAAGAGAAAAACAAGTTACGTATAAGGGGAAACCTATCAAAAATAAAACTGACTTCTCAGTGCAAACTATGAAAGCAAGAAGAACATAGAGCAAAGCATTCCCAGTGTTAAAGGACTATAGATGCCAACCCAGGTTACTATACCCAGCAAAAATATCAATTATAGTTGAAGGAGAGAGAAAAATCTTCCATTACATAAACAAGATGAAAGAATACATGTCCAGAAAACCATCCCTTCAGAAAATACTTGAAGCAAATTGAAGGACAGAAGAAAGGAGCAACTATCCCCAGGCACCTAGAAAGAGAAATTAATAAAAGCATAACTGCAAAAATAGAAACCTAGACCAAAAATGCAAATGGATAATAAGGTGAAAGGAAGCAACACAAACCTATCAGTTATAACCTTAAATATTAATGGACTAAACTCCCCAATCAAAAGACATAGACTGGGAGATTGGATTAGGAAAAAGAACCCATCTATATGCTGTCTACAAGAAACACATCTTACCTTCAAGGATAGGCACCACCTTAAAGTGAAAGGATGGAAAAAAAATATTCCAAGCAAATGGTACCAAAAAGAAAGCAGGTGTTGCTATTTTAATATCAGACAAAATAGACTTCAAAGTAAAAGAAATCAGAAGAGACAAAGAAGGCCATTACTTTTTTATCAAAGGAACAATTCACCAAGAAGATTTCACAATCATGAATATATATGCACCAAACTCTGGTGCACCAACCTTAATAAAGACAATTCTCCAGGACCACAAGGCACAGATTAACCCCAGTACACTCATAGTAGGGGACTTCCAATACCCCACTGAGCCCTTTGGACAAGTCAACAGGACAAAGAATAAACAGAGAGACATCTGAACTGAATGATAAAATACACCAAACAGACCTCACAGACATCTACCGAATATTCCACCCTAATACCAGAGAATACACTTTCTACTCAGCACCCCACGGAACATTCTCCAAAATTGACCTCATTCTGGGACACAGAAGAAACCTCCACAATTACTTAAAGACAGTTCTTAACTGCAATGTGGGTGCTGGAAATTGAACCTGGGTCCTCTGCAAGAGCAGTCAATGCTGTTAACCGCTGAGCCATCTCTCCAGCCCTGTTCTCTTCTTTGTTGATCTGTAGTCCCTTCAGGTTCTCCAGTGAGAACTCTGGGTGCAGAGAAAGAATGGGGAGTGTGGACAGCAGCAAAACTGGCTTTTCCCCATTTCAGTCAATGCCCCACTTCTCCTCAAGTGCTTGTCCCCATTAGGCCACCAGAGGGCCTTTGGAAAAAGTGAATCAGATCATTATACTCCTTTGCTTAAAACCCTTTGGCTCCCAGCATTCGAATGAAAGCTGAAGTTCCTATCGTGACTCCTAAAAACTTAGGTGGTCTGGCTACTAGCTGTCCTCTACAGTTACTTTAATAGCCTTCTCTCTACTCTCCACACCTGGTCTCAGCAACTCTGCTCTTTGTACTTCCCAAACACTTTTAGACCACTGGCTCTTTGCACTTGCTGTAACCTCATCTTAGATGCTGGACCTGACATTCCTGTGGCTCAGTTTCTGTCTCATTCAGCTCTGTAAGCAAATCTTTCTTTAGCA
This sequence comes from Rhizomys pruinosus, assembly GCA_009823505.1. Classification (NCBI taxonomy): domain Eukaryota; kingdom Metazoa; phylum Chordata; class Mammalia; order Rodentia; family Spalacidae; genus Rhizomys; species Rhizomys pruinosus. The sequence continues at coordinate 1,504,524 of VZQC01012184.1, forward strand.
TAGACTCCCACAGATCACTCTCAGATTTCTGAATCTCTATTGATGCATCACCAAAGTGTCTGTCACCTATGTTACTGTTCATTTGTTTGTAAACTTACTAAAATGACTCCATGACTGACGCATAGAATAGATGTTTTATCCAGCTCACAGAGTGATGCATCACCCAAAGCAGACATTTGATAAGCACATGTTAGTAATAAGATGAAGAAGGAAAAGGAAGGTAGAAAGAGAAGCAGGTAGGTGTAAAAGCAGGGAAACAGGGCTGGAGAGATGGCCTAGTGGTTAAGAGCACCGACCCCTCTTACAGAGGACCCGGGTTCGATCCCCAGCACCAACATGGCAGCCGAGAACCATCTGAAACTCCAATTCCAGGAGAACTCCAGTTCCAGGGGAATCCGACACCCTCTTCTGACCTCCGCGGCATTGCACGACACGGGTGCACAAACCTGCATGCAGATAGTACATTCATACACAAACGGAAATAAATAAAATTTTTAAAAAAATTTTTAAAAAGCAGGGAAACAAATAGAGGAGGGAGAGATGAAAAAGGAAGGGAGAAAAGGAGGGAGAGAGGGAGGGAGAGAGGGAGGGAGGGAAGGAGGGAGGGAGGGAGGGAGGGAGGGAGGGAGGGAAAAGAACTAATAATAGCATGATATTTATATACCCTTTTACAGGGGAATGGAACATATTCTGCACATTCCCTGCTTCTTATCCTCCTAGAACTTGGAAATCAGTGTACTCTTACCATCTTTCATTTGGAAATGCTTTTCCAAGAAATTGAGTATAATCTTGTACTCAACTTAATAGTTCTTTGCCACATGATTAACAAAAAAAAGTAAAAGGCAATACTGATAATGAACTTGAGTGTTCCCATTTCCTTTGTGATAATTTCTGCTTATCCTAAATTAGGAGGTTATTTAGAAATAAGGAACATGGGGCTGGAGAGATGGCCTAGAGGTTAAGAGTGCTGACTGCTCTTGCAGAGGACCTGTGTTTGATCCCCAGCACCCACATGGCAACTGAGAACCGTCTTTGACTCCAGTCCAGGGGAATCCAACACCCTCTTCTGACCTCCGAAGCATTGCACAACACAGGTGCACAGACCTGGATGCAAACAGTACATTCATACACATAAAAATAAATAACATTTAAAAAAAGAATAAAAACTGTTTTAAAAAAAATAAGGAACACCTCTGAGATCATTTACTGATTTATGGAAAGAAGGCTTCTGGGCAGGTAAATGTTGTCGTTTTAGCCTCTCTCCTACACCAGGAAAGATGCAGTACTCCATTCCCCACTCTGGATGAGGAACACTGTGTGCAGCATCTTCCGTGGATGGACCCTTTATCGTCCTTGATTTTGCAAAGGAACAAACTCAGAGAAAGCAACATACTCACTCGAGGTCATAACAACTAGTTAGGAACATGTCTTAGATAGTTTGTTTGTTTGTTGGTTGGTTGGTTTTGTTTTGCTTTGTTTTGTTTTTGGCTTTTTGAGACAGGGTCTCCCTGCAACCCCAGCTGTCCTGGAACTTTCCATGTAGACCAGGCTGGTCTTGAACTCTCCATGTAGCCCAGGCTGGTCTTGAACTCACAGAGATCCACCTGCCTCTGCCTCCCGAGTGCTGAAATTAAAGGCATGGGCCACCATGCCCAGCAGCACATTAGATATTCTTACTCAGAATACCAGGGGACAGTAAAACTAAGCCTTTACATTTGTCAAAGAAAATGGCTCCTGTATTAACCTGCTTAGATTTGCGTTGTATTTCCTTCATACTTCGGGAGCCCAAAGCAGACATTTAAGCTAAGTTTAAGAGTATAGTTCTGCTGGTAAATGAAAAGCCAAAAGAAGCCAAGGGCTTCCGCGCCCCCCCCCCACAAAAAAAAGCAAAAACCCGAGTGACCCCTGGGGACCAGATCTTCAACTGACCTTGAGAAAAAAAAAAACAACCTTGGTTAATCTGGGCTAACTGTGTGACCTTAAGCATCCAAAAGGAAAGTATAACCAGAAATAAATAATCAGTAAGGCCAGAGAAATTGTACCTCAGATAGAAAACTTGAGATCTTAGTAAAAAGACAAGAGAGAGAAAGAGAGAGAGAGAGAGAGAGAGAGAGAGAGAGAGAGAGAGAACTGTTGTTTTGCCTGTCTTCAATTCTTACTAGTAAGTGCATCTACTCTGTGACTGCCACCGCTTTTGCAATTTTTCAAAGACATGAGACACAGCTTTTTAACCCTCCAATATGGACTGAAGACTCATGTCTCTCCATGAATCCTCCAACCTTCAATGCCAGATGGGGACTGCTGAGATATCCAGCTTGTGGACTGAGCAGCTACTGGGATTTCAGCCTCTTCAGAGTATAGACTGCCATTGTTGGACTACCCAGGCTGTATCATGGAGGCCAGTACAAGAAGATCAAGATATATATATATGAACAACAACAACAAAAGAACTGGAAAAAAAGAGCAAAACAGTGGAGTTCTCCCCAAAACAATAACCCTCTGCTTTAAAGAAAAAAAAAAAAACTCTGGAAAGACTCAGAAAAAGATGCAAGACATGTATGGCAGAGGCAGAGTGCATGAACTCAGGTGGGGTGGGGGACATGGAAAGGAAAACAACTCTAAATTCTATTGAGAAATGATGTATGGAAAAAGTTTAATAACAATAAAAACAAATGGAGAGGAAACAAGAAAATTTAAAAAAAGAGTGTTTCTGGGGTCCAAGTTTCCTGGCTTCCAAGCTCCAGGCCCAAGGGTAACCATTCATATGACCATGACCACTCCCAGATAATTTCTCTGAGTTACAGGAAACTCATCAATAGAGTTAAAATTTAAGACATTATTGTTGAGATTATGTATTAATGTGATGCCATATTTTGCACTAATTAAAAGGCAAATTAATATAATACAATAACAAATTTATGAGAAGAGGGTAAAGGTAAAGGAAATCTAATTAGACTACTTGGTTTTAAATTCAGTCTTACTATTTATTAGCTGTTTGCTCAGGCAAGTTACATAATCTCAATTTCATTTTCATCATATGTAAAGGAAGCTATCTTAATACTTCATAATGAGTGAACACAGAAAAAAGGAAGAGAATCAGGGAATGACAAGTGCTCAGTCATAAAGTGTTCCAGCATGACCAATTCAGAGAAAAGGGGAAGAGAAAACTGAGAAGTTACCAGACAGGAGTGAAGAAAACCAGAGTATGGTGCAATGGTGGTGAAGAAACTGAATCACAGGAGCCCACGTAACCAACTTTATCAAATGTGCTAATAGACTAAATAAGATGAGGACTAAGAATTTAGATGAGGCCACTAAATTTAGCAACATAGAAATTATATTACCTTCGCAAAAATCAATTCTTTGGTATACTGGGAAAAAACATCCAGATTGGACAAACAGAAAGAAGAGAAAGCCAAAACATGCAACACTGATGACTCTTCTCAGGACTTTCACAGTAAAGGAAATTCACCACCACAGAGCAATAACTATGGAGAGAATGAGGCAAAGATTTGACTTTGCAAAGGGAAATAACATGATGTTTGCATGCTGGCAGGTGCGATCTAGCAAAGTGTCTATTTAAGAATGCTCAGTTTTTGCTTAAGCTTTATCTATGTGTTATGTAGTAATTAAAAGGGAGGCAGAGGCAGGTGGATCTCTATGAGTTCAAGGCTAGCCTGGTCTACAGAGTGAGCTCCATGCCAGCTGGGACTAAAAGGAAACTTTGTCTCAAAAAAAGACCAAAAAAGGGGCTGGAGAGATGGCCTAGTGGTTAAGAACACCGACTGCTCTTGCAGAGGACCCAGGTTCGATCCCCAGCACCCACATGGTGGCTGAGAACCATCTTTAGCTCCAGTACCAGGGGAATCCGACACCGTCTTCTGACCTCCACGGCATTGTACAACACGGGTGCACAAACCAACATGCAGATAGTACATTCATACACATAAAAAATAAATTAATTAATTTTTTTAAAAGACAAAAAAAAAAAGAGTACCAGACTGATGGAACTAACCTTCTTGGATGTTTAATAACCATATAGTTGGAGGTTTATACTAATTTGGTCAGAGGGACTTAAAGGGACAATTTTTTGCTCCTTGCCTTCTTTTTTTTTTTTTGGCCTTTTTTCGAGACAGGGTCTCCCTGTAGTCCCAGCTGTCCTGGAACTCACTCTGTAGACCAGGCCCTGAACTCACAAAGATCCGCCTGTCTCTGCCTCCCAAGTGCTAGGATTAAAGGCGTGCGCCACCACGCCCGGCCTTGCTCCTTGCCTTCTAAGGTCAACTAAGTGCCAGGGGACTATGGAGCATCTCTCAAAATGTCCTGTAACTTTGGTGAGGCCCCTTTCCTCTTATTCAGGGGGGCCATTGAGATGCCACCAGATGGATTTGAACCAGTGTCCAGTCTACCAAGAGGAAGGTCAAGAGGAAACATTTCCTCAAAGCTTCTGTTTTTTTAACAAAATATATTGATTGATGTTTTGTATATTGCATACATCATTTTCAGTCCAATTTAAACACATTTCTCTTTCCATTCCCCCTACCCCACCCCAGTTCATGCACTCGGCCATACATCTTTCTCTCAGTCTTTTTAAAGTTTTTCTCTGCAGAGGTTTATTGTTTGGGGCAGAAGTTAACTGTTTCAGTCAGTTCTTTGACCCAGTTATTGTTGTTCCCTCTTATTTGTATTGCTCCAAAATATGCCTATATAGACATCACATATATACCAAAATTATGACCTCTGAAAATAAACTGTATGTTAATTCCAAAATATGCTTAGGAATTCACATTTTTCCCTTAAATTTTATATTACTCTAAAATATGAATACATACCTTCTACCCATATACAGAAATGACAATGTCTGAAAATAAGTGGTAAGTTAATTCTAGAGCCCATTAAGGGATTCACATTATAACAACATAGTTGCCTTCAGATAAAAAGAAATATAAAAATAATGCTGTTCAGCTTGCCTTTTTTAACTTTTTTTTAAATTTTATTTATTTATTTATTTATTTATTTATGTGTATGAATGTACTGTCTGCATGTAGGTTTGTGCACCCATGTCATGCAATGCCATGGAGGTCAGAAGAGGGTGTTGGATTCCCCTGGAACTGGAGTTCTCTTGGAATTGGAGTTACAGACGGTTCTCAGCCACCATGTGGATGCTGGGGATTGAACCCGGGTCCTCTGCAAGAGCAGTTGGTGCTCTTAACTGCTAGGCTATCTCTCCAACCTTTTTTAACTTTTAAAAATTTATCAAGCTTTTGTAATTTCATACAACAGTTCTTAATCAAATTTATACTCCCTCCCTCATCCATGCCCCTCAAACCCTCACCAGAACTCATGCATTCCACCATGCATGTTAAGTCCTATCCAGACAAGTGCTTGTACCGAGGAGTCCTTCAATGCAAATTCATCCACTGATGTCTAGTCAGCCCATCTAGAGATCATAAGTAAGGTATACTCTCCCTCACCCAGTAGCAATCTGTCTCCAATAGTTCTCAGTATAAGGCTGGCCTGCCACCCATGTCTCTCCTCCCTCTGGGTCTTTGTTTAATTGAGTTGGCATGGATCCTATGTTCAATGCCACCATTGCCACAAGTTCACATGTATAAGCTTCCAGTAAAGCCTCTGCTCCCCTGTGTTCAAGAACCAGCTTGGGCCCTTATTATCTTTTTCACTCCCTCTTCCACAATGGTCCTTGATCTGTGGGTAGGGGAGGTTTAATATAGGATCCTAACCAGGGACTCACTCTGCAGTCTCCTATTCTCTGCAACTTGGCCAGTTGTGGGCTTTTTCTTTCTACCCCTCATTCCACTATGTTCCATGAGCCTTAGGTAATAGAGGTTCAACTGTAGATGTGTCACCTAGGACTGGGCATCTCTCAGATATATATTCTCTGGGTCTGACCAGTTGTATGATTCTGCATTAGCCTCTATCTGCTGCAAAAAGAAGCTTATTTGATAAGTGGTGAACGGTATGCAAGTCAGTAAATATAAGGATCCATGTTTAGCTTATGATAAGAAATTTCACTTTTCAAGAGATATGACAGAGTTGATTTTTTTCCTAGGAACTATATTCTTTCCAGTCCTATGTATTTGGCCAAGCTTACAGTGGTAGCCGTAGGTTCATTACTATTGAGAGGGTTCAGGTCCAGTTAGACAGCTGTTGATTACTGCCCAGATAACTGTTGCACTACTGCACCAGTAGAGCTAGTTTGCTCCGCCAGTCATTGTGGTCATTAAGCTTTAGAGCTGGGTTGGGCCATTGATTGATTTCTCCCTTAGCAGTTTGCATATTATGATCTAGGATTATGAGACCTAAACTTCAGGGAGAAGGCTTCCAGGTCAGCTCCTGCTCCATTGCTCCAAGTCTTGTATCCAAAGTATGTCCTGTCTTGAGCAGTAAGGTCTTATCTATTAGTTCGAGATAACCAAGAGCTCTGCCAATAGCCTGTGTTATTTTGGAAGTCTCTTGAAACATTCTCACCAACCACTCAAAGGGAGGTCTCTTCTCTCTGGGACTGTGTTCCTTACCAAACAGCCCCCAGGCATACACATGCACTAACGCTCAGACACTGTATGTGCATTTCTCAGGAGTTTGGGGGTATCACATTTCCCTCAAGTTCCCTAGCCACCCAGGAGTAATCCATCCTATCTGACCTCCCTCTTCCCTCTCCAGTCCCAGCACCCATTATCCCCACCCTCCTCCCAATATTACCCACCTCCCACATTTTGGTCTTTTTGAGACAGGGTCTCCCTGTAGCCCCAGCTGTCCTGGAATTCACTCTGTAGACCAGGCTGGCCTTGAACTCACAAAGATCTGCCTGCCTCTGCCTCCCAAGTGCTAGGATTAAAGGTGTGCTCCACCATGCCTGGCGAAGTCATCTTTCTTTACTGCTGCATAGAACTCCATTGTGTAGTTGGACCACATTTTACCTATCCACTCATTGGTTGAGAGGCACTTGGGTTGCTTCCAGCTCTTCGTTATTGTGAAGAGAGCTGCAATAAACATAGATGTGCATGTATCTTTGCAGACGGATGTCGATTTCTCAGACATTGTGAAAAGAGCAGCAACAAACATGGATGTACAGGCATTTCTACAATAAAATGAGTCCTTTGGGTATATGCCAAGGACTAGTATAACAGGATGAAATGATTCATTTTTAGATTTTTAAAGAATCTCCACTCTGTTTTCCATGATGGTTGCAAGAGTAACACAGACAAAAAAGCAAGAGACGTTTGTTCTCCCTCATTTGCAGATCTTAGCACCAATATATGAATATATATGAATATATATCCTGATGTAATAGCAAGAGCCAGGAAAATGGAAAGGAAGCACTGAGGTACAGGGAAAGAAAGAACCTGAGAGAGGGGACTAGTAAGAAACAAATAGGGAGGGATTGAGGAAAATGGGGGTATTCAACAGGGAAAGGGGGAGGGAAGAAAATACAGGGAACCATGGGCCGTAAAGGGGAAGAAGGAACTCAAGAGAATAGGATAATAGGAGATTTCTATTATCAAGAGGAAACTAGAGGAAATGGGGAGGGAGAAGGGAGTTTAAACACGGAGAGAGAGAGATAACACTTAGATGGCATAAAAAGGCAGAAGGAAATGTATTAACTCAACCGCCCCCACTGAAAAATATACACATTCTTATATTTAGCTTCAGTCACCTAGGGCTCAAGGATCACTGCGGAAGAGGGGGGCAGGAAGGTTGTAAGAACCAGGGAGGAGATGCATGACCATATGGAGATAGAATCCTACAAGCTCCTGGGACCCTGCTCATATGAACTTATAGCGATGGTGTCAGCATGCACAGGATCCATGCAAACTCAACGAGACAAAAACCCAGAATAGAACTGGGGAAATGGGCAGCAGGACCCAATCTTAGCTAAAAAAAATGTTGGCAGCTGATTACTGGTGGGTGAGGAAGAACTGATCTTCTTAAAATGAAGGACTCTGGGTAGGCTGACTAGAACTTGCACCGAGGAATGGCCGGAAGATTAATTTGACACAATGAGCCTTAACACAAATGACAGAATGTATGAATTCCACTCGGGGGTTGGGGGTTGCAGGAGGGTGCCAGTGGAGAAGGGGTTATAAAGATGATTAAGACTGATTAAGATGTTATGTATGAAATACACGAAAATTCAATAAAAAATTTTTAAAAAGAAAAATATACATATACTATCTGAACAGTGTATACCTGAAAGCTATAGAACAGAGAAACACAGTCCCAGGCAGGGAAAAACACTCTTGGTCATGGTAGTCCAAGAGACTCCCAAAATAACACAGGGTTTTGCCATAGCCCTTGATTGCCTTGAAGAAATTGAAAGTAACACCTATTGCTGAATACAGGACATACTTTGATGCAGGTCTTTGAGCAATGGAGCCATAACTGACCTGGAAGCCCTCTCCTTGTAAACTAGCTCTCATAATTCTAGAGAATGCTACGCAAGCTCCTAAGGGAGAAAACCAATCAATGCTCCGATCCAGCTCTAAAATCCAATAACCAAAATGACTGGCACATGAAGTATCTCTCTTGGTGCAGTAGTGGCATTTTTATGTAGTGGGTAATCAACAGCTATCTAACTGGACTTAAAGCCTGCTCAGTGGGAGGAAACTCATAGGTGGCATTATAAATACAGCCAAATACACACAGCTGAAGACATCATACATCCTAGAGAAAACCCTACCTCTGTCATGTCTCTAGACAAATGAAATTTCTTACTATATGCTAAATATGGATCCTTATATTTACATACAAGTGTACCATATACCATTCATCAAAGAAGCTTCTTTTTGCAACAGATGGAAGCTGTTGCAGAGTTTCACAACTGGTTACACACAAAAAATATATGTCTGAGAAATTCCTAGCCCTCAGTGACACATTTGTAGTGGAACCTCTCATCTTAAGGCTCACAGAACATCGCAGAATGAGGTAGAGAAGATACTAATACATCCCTCAACTCTTACCAGTAAATGTTCTTCAAATAACAAAGTGTGAAGCACACAGAAGGCCACAACAGGCTAAGTTTCACAGAATAAGAGACAGTAGAGTGTGTATTCCTGGATAGGACTCCTATATTAAACCTCACCAACCCACAGCTCAGGAATCATTGTAGAAGGGGGGGCAGTAAGATTGTGAAAACCAGGGTCGGTGCATGAAGATAAGGAAATGGAGGCTTTTAGCTCTTTGGGAAGTTATAATATGAACTTGCAACAATGGTGTCAGCCTGCAAAGACCTGTGCTGACTCAGTCAGACAAAAACCCAGCATAAAACAAGAGCAACAGGCCCCAATCTTGCCCAAAGAACCATTGGCAACAAATCACTGCTGAGTGAGGGAAAGTAGATCTCTGGGTAAATCTTCTTTAAGATAAGCTGACTAGACTCCAGTGGATGAACTTGCACTGAGGGACATCTGGGTACAAAGGCCTAGCGGGATAGGACTTCACATGTGACCGAGCACGCAATCCAGTGGGGTGGTGAGGTGGCTGTGGGGGAGTGTGAATGGGAGGGGGGGTCTAAATTTGTTAAGATCTATTATGTGAAATGCACAAAAACTCAAAAATTTTTAAAATATTTTCAAGTTGTTTGGTAAGAGAATAAAGAAGTTAAACTCACAAAAAGAATGGACTGCTATACAAGACAAAAAAAACGAGTCAACCCAAGTCACAGCACAAGTGGGAACTTAGAAGAACTCAAGATCATAATAGACATAAATAATACATGTAGATTAGAAGACAACATGGGAAGCAGAGGCAGGCGGATCTCTGTGAGTTCAACTCCAGCCTGATCTACAGAGTGAGTTCCAGGTCAGCTGGGGCTATAGGGAGACCCTGTCTCAAAAAAAAAAAGAGTAGAAAACAACATAAGTCAGGAGAGGAAAGCAGCTTATATTTAAAGAAGATTAAAATACAACATGGGTTTAGGTAAATGATAAAAAGAAAAGCATCGTGAATTTGATACCAGATTCATTTTCTTTCTATAGCACTGGATCCTGACTTTGTAATCTTGGAACTTTAATCATGTATGCATAACATGATTTATAAAGAAAAGTTTCACCAGATGAAATGTTGTGGATAGTGATGTTCTGCACAACTTGGGAACTACAGTTAAAAATAATGTATTATATTATGAAAGAAAGTTACCAGGAAAAAAAACAAAACTCCTGCATCCTGAGCTAAATTTCCTGCAAGGCTGACAACTGATCGGCTCTTCAATGACTGTGGAGAGTTTGGAATGTTGCAGATCCAGAGCCTATTCCCAAATTACCCAGGGACATCTTTAACCCCATAAATAGCCACACCTTGCCTACCTCTGTTTCTGAATTAACATTCTTTTATCTGATAAAATGTATTAACTTAGCAGACCACAAGATCCCATCAATCAAAAGGCTAAGAATGTCATCAGATAGCATCTGAGACCTGCAATAGAAACCACTCCGCTCTGCTATGACCTATGACCTACCTACTGAACGTATCCACCAATGTATTTGAAAAGTGTCTTGCCGGGCGTGGTGGCGCACGCCTTTAATCCTAGCACTTGGGAGGCAGAGGCAGGTGGATCTTTGTGAGTTCAAGGCCAGCCTGGTCTACAGAGTGAGTTCCAGGACAGCTGGGGCTACAGGGAGACCCTGTCTCAAAAAGACCAAAAAAAAAAAAGAAAAGTGTCTTGATTTCTGACTTTTCTTTATTCTGTTACTATTAAACCCAATGCAACTGTTACTATGCTGGAACATGGAATTTGGGGTAACCTGAATGTATTTATGTTCCCAGGCCATGGTCACTCATATTTGGTTCCAGAATAAACTATCTCTTAACCCATTGGAGATGAGACTTATGCTTTTGCATCAACAATATATTCAATATAACTAGAATCATAAATTTGAATGCCATGCTAAAAAATGACAGATGTTGAAGTGGTGGATGTACAGATTATCGTAATTTGTTCATTACACAGTTAGCCTCTCACAGAATCACATTGCATCCCATAAATTTGTAGAGTCATGTATTAATTTAAATAAATTCATAAAAATACTGTGAATGTTATTTCTTGGCATTTAATATTAAGAATTTACTTATAATTGGGCTTGGTGGTGCAAGTCTTCAATCTCAGCTCTCAGGAGGCAGAGACAGATCTCTGTGAGATGGAGACCAGCCTGGTCTATGTAAGAGTTCCAGGACAGCTGGGGCTACAGGGAGATCCTGTCTCAAAAAACAAAAACCAACAACAAAAATTTACTTATATAGTACATTCTAATGTACATACTAGAATATAAATATCAAAGGAGGCTTCTGGAAGTTGGAGTTTCCCTGTCTGTAGTTGAGATTCTTGTGGTCTAAGGACCACCAGCCTCTGTAGCTACAGAGAGCCCACCATAGGTCGAAGATTAGTTTTATCCTCTCCCAGAGAGTGACCTGGGGCCCTCTTACCCAGGGCATCTATTTAGATGGGTCTGATCCTACACCAGATTGGAAGGGTCGGGGCTTGTGTGAAATTCGGGACGTCATCACAGATCTTCGAATAATGCGAATACATAAAGTTTAGATCTAATTAATGAAGAGTTCTTTGACAATATGAAAAAAAAACTATTAGAAAAACTAAATTAAGAAAGAGTAAAATTGCCTTGGTATAGGGTGACATATAGCTACCGAAGCAAAAAGGCAGGAGAGAGACACACCCAAGAACATGAATACTGTAGCGAAATGTAAAGGGCTCCTAATTCCAGGAGCCAAAGTAAAGATGGACCAGTAAGAACAGAACTCCGAAGAACACTGAGCAACAGATAAAAAAAAACAGCCATGCCACCGAAGCTGAGGTGGACCTAAGATCAGACCCCGTAGGAGAGGGTCTGAAGGACAGAGAACTTGCCCCACCACCACACCAACAGCATTTTCTCAACACCCATCCTTTGGAGCTGGGAAGGAAACTACCCTCCCAGGGTCAAGTCATTGACAGCTGTTAGGTTCATATTAAGGGGAGACCGCAGTGCAAAGGTATAAAGGACTCTGATAAAGATAATGCGGGTTTTAATTAGGGTCTCAAGCTGCTGCCCGACTCCAGAGCAGGAGACCCAGCAATAACATGGCGTCTTGGCAGACTTTTTAAGAGGCACACAGGGAAGCAGACAATACTGTATAGGCCATAGGGCGGGGAAGCTTTAGGGAAGTAAGCAATAGGGCGTAGGTGCTTTGTGGTATGGAACAGAGTGTTTTCCTCTCTCGCAGTGGCCAAGCACAGTTACAGCAACCTTTTCCCGGAGTGTAGGATGTTGGTCAAGAGCGACCACTTCTCTGGATTTCCAGGTCCAAGCCGACTGCGATCTTACAACAGCAAATCCAATAAGGATGTGTTACACCTGGGACCTGGGTGCAAAACTGCCAGAGTGGAGATTGAGGAAGCTGTGGGTGGCTGATGCAGGCAAAGACACACACACACACACACACACACACACACACAGAGAGAGAGAGAGAAAAGAATACCCATGCTTGCCCTGCGTGGTGGCGCACACCTTTAATCCCAGCACTTGGGAGGCAGAGGTAGGCAGATCTCTGTGAGTTCAAGGCCAGCCTGGTCTACATAGAGAGTTCCAAGACAGTTGGAACTGCAGGGAGACCCTGTCTCAACCCCCCCCCCCAAAAAAAAGAATACCTATGCTTAGCACTGGGCCCCGAGGAAGCCATTTATGCCACAGGAGCCAGCAGAAGGAACACACAGGAACCAAAAAAGAGCAACTCCTGACGGGCTCTCTAATGGGAAACCTTGACATCATGCTTGTTGCAAAGGAGACGGACTTAAAGAATCCAGGTCCAGTACTGCAGAGCAGGCAGTGAAGAATGGATCTGGAACTGAGATACAATACATTGATGCTACCACATAGTAATCACGGTTGTTTTCTTTATAAACTGTGATAGAAAAGAAAGTACTTTAAGCCATGCAAATGTTTTACTTTTGAAAGTGACTAAATCCCTAATAACAAAAGAGGGTCACTGAGAAGTAATAAAGATGGCCACTTACTGCTTCTTCTTGGTCTGACAGGGAAGGCCTTATTTTTTTTATTTCCAACAGAGTCCCTTCGGCTGAACTGCTTGATAGCTCAGCTTAAAGATGTATTAAGATCTATTAGATGTATTAAGATCTTAAAGATCTATTAGCCTTCTCTTCTTTGTTTAAATTGACCAATCCAAAATTAGGGGAGGGAAAACCAATAAGACCCTTAAAACCTAGATTTTTTTCCCCCAGGGAATACTGGATTCTTGGTTTCTGGACCCACTCTCCATTTGTGGAGAAATCCATCTTTCTATAGGAATGTGTGTGTATGAATCTTTACCTGTATGGTGATGACTATCTTTCAATAAAAGTTTGCTTATTGCTCTGCTCTCTGTTGATCTGGGAATTTTCCTGCCTTTTAATTCTTTAACTTGCTGAGAAAACAAACCAAACCATAACCCCTAGATTGATAATGTTAATAGCAACAGTTTGATTTTTTAAATTGAGATTTGTTTTCTTTATGTGTGTGTGTGTGTGTGTGTGTGTGTCTGTGTGGTTAATCTTGTGTGTGTACCTGGAATGCCATTCACATAGTATGAGACAAAGGTTCTCTTGAGACAGGGTCCTTATTGTCTGGAAGCCCAGCAGTTAGACTCGACTGGTCAGCAGTGAACCCCAGGGATCTTCCTTCCCTTGCTTTCCCACATTGGGATTACGAATGTGTGGCATCACACCTGTTTTTACATCTGTTCTGGATCAAACAGAGATGCTCATGCTTGCCAAGTAAGCATTTTACTAATGAAACTCTCTCCCCAAACCTAAGATTTTATTTTCCAAAGTCCAATATTCCTAATGTAGCCAAGATTTTCAGGCTTACCTACTGGACATTTGTTCTTAGACATTCCAAAACATACCTTAAAACGAACATCTACAGAGGGAGTCCAGGACGCTGGAGCTACAGGGAGACCGTCTCAAAAAAAAAAAAAAAAAAAAAAAAAGAACCATCCTACTTCCACCGCTCCCCTTCAGAAATGCCTGTTCCTGCTTTCCCTCATCCCGGTCTTAAGTCAGTTGATAGTCATAAGTCAAAAAGATAGAAGTTAATTTAGACACCCCTGCACAGTCACACACACACACACACACACACACACACACACATACATGTTTGTCACTAAGTCTCTGTTCTGGAGTCTAAATCATTCCCTCTTTGCTTCCCACTGTCTTTCTTTCAACTTTCATTATCATAATGGCCTCTTAAGTGGTCTCTCACAGTTTCCTAACACACCAATCAATACTCACTGCTGCCAGCGGACTTTTTTCTCAAGTCAGATCTTATGGCACTTCTTAATCCTCCTTGAAACTCATCAAATTATATTCCTGCATTGCTTTCAGACTAAAACTCAAATTCCTTAGCAGGACACAGGAAAACCTGAGCACATCTCCGGGTGTTTTATGCTCTGGCCACATCAAACTTTAAGCATTTCTCAAATAGAACAAGTTTTTATATTGGGAATTAGATATAACACAGTCAATTAATTATGAACCCTATTTTGCATTGAGTAGACTACTATTGATTACAAGTTAGTCTGTACTAGGAATTAATAGCTCACCAACAAGGAAGAAAGGAGAAACGAGCTTTCCACAGCACGTGACCGCTTTAAGCACAAGCTGGGGACTCTGCCAGACTGTTTCTTTGAATTCCTATTCCTGGACTCTGTTTGCCTTTGGGTGCTGGGAATCAAACCTTTAACGTTTTGTTGTTAGCCTTAGCCTTTAAGGGCTGGGCTATCCCTCCAGCCCATCTGTTTGGCTTTGGAATCCATGATAAATTTAGCAATCACAAGTGTAAGATCTGAACCCAGGGACCCAAGGAACAAAGGCTTCATGAACCAAAGAGTAAATCCAAAGATGTTTATTTTAGATTTTTCTCATTTTGGTTTTTATTTTCACTTAAAATACAAAAATATACTGAGAACAATGGAGAATATTCTGTAAGATTGTAGCCCACCTAAGTCAGGGATTTCAGGAAGCCAACTGAGGCAGAAGTCCTGAGACATAATTACCCTGAACTGTGCTCCTGTAATCCGAGAAAAGTTGATGCAACATCCTGCAATCACACCTCACCAGAGACCAGAACCAGGCCCCAGTCTCTCTGGAGATGTTCCTACTGATACCAGACACAGGTCCCAGTTTCCGTCAAGATGCTTCTACTGATACCAGCCGCAGACCCACCTATACCCATTCCCCAATCCCCTCGACACCCACTTCCTTGTGTGCCTGGATATAAAATTGCCTTTTGGGGGATGTTTTAACCCTGGTCATCCTATTCCTAACACAGGCAGTCCCGCCGCCATGCCTAAAATAAACCCGATTTCCTTTACATCAGAATCCTGACATTTTTCTCCTCTCTGCACCAAGTCACCCCTCAAAATGAACCTAACATGTGCTAATAGAATTTATGAAGGAAGGAAGAAATTTCATGTAAAGATTTTGAAGTTCTCAGCTGGGCTTGGTGGTGCACGCCTTTAATCTCAGCAGTCAAGAGCCAGAGGCAGGTGGATTTGTGTGAGTTCAAGGGCAGCCTGGTCTACATAGTGAGTTCTGGGACAGCTGGGGCTACATAGAGACGTTGTCTCAAAAAAAAAAGATTTTGAAGTTCTCTATCATATAACTTGTTTTTCCATTAAAGAACAACAGTGTGACTTTTTTTAAATTTTTATTTATTTATTTATGTGTATGAATGTACTGTCTGCATGTAGCTTTGTGCACCCGTGTCGTGCAATGCCGCGGAGGTCAGAAGACGGTGTTGGATTCCCCTGGAACTGGAGTTCTCCTGGAATTGGAGTTACAGACGGTTCTCAGCCGCCATGTGGGTGCTGGGGATCGAACCCGGGTCCTCTGCAAGAGCAGTTGGCACTCTTAACCGCTAGACCATCTCTCCAGCCCCAACAGTGTGACTTTTAATACTGAAAGAATTCTCAGGAATGTGTCAAGCAGATTCTACTTTATCTAGTTAATTTATCAAGAATAAGGTTACTTTTAGAATGGTATTTCTGTGATCTTTCAGAAGAAATCTAGTATTCTTTAAGTCAGCCACCATGACGTTCTGGTTATATTTCTCCCTTTAAATTTAGCTCTCTATATTCCAATCGTTAATGTCAACATATTTCTTCTCTCTGCTTCTTTCTGTATGTCTCTCCTCATGTCTCTGTCTCTGTGTTTCTCTTCATGTCTCTCTGTGTCTCTGTCTCTCTTCCTCTCCCTTCCTTCCTCCTGCCCTCCCTCAATCCCCCCTTCCCTCCAGTCCTCATTGCTCAGAGAAGGAACTGGAGAGTTCTCCTTCGTTCTTGCATCACCCAAAGGTTCAGGCGATACCTCATACAGGACATAGTACATCTGTTATAAAGAATTGATAAAGGAGCTGGGTGTGATGGCTCATGCCTGCAATTCCAGAATTCATAAAGCTGAGGCAGGAGGATTGCCTTGACTTTGATATCAGTTTAGGCTATAAAGTGAGGCCCTATCTTAAAAAATAAATATAGAAATAAAATAAGGTGCTGGAGAAATTGCTCAATAGTTAAGAGCACATACTACTCTTTAGGGGATCTGAGCTCAGTTCCTAGCACTCATATGGGGCAGCTTATAACTGCCTATAACTCAAGCTCCAGGATATCTGACCCTGACCCCCTCTTCTGGCCTCCACAGTTGTGCACACACACACGCACACACACACACACACACACACACAAAACCACATAATTCAGAGTAAAAATAAAATCCTTTATTAAAAAACTGATAGATTGTTACATGATGCTTACTGACTTATAATTCTTGCTTTTTTTCTAAATATTAAATGAACACCATTATGAAAGCTTTCTCAGGGGTTCTAAATTTCAAGTTATTTGTTTTCCAGCAATTATTACAGAAATCTACATGCAAATTGGGGGAGCACACTGCAGAACATCATTCTATTAATCATCTTCAGGGGCTGGTCATGGGTAGACATGAACAAACATCTGCTTGCCTCAGATGAGCTGACTGCAACAGACCAAAGCAACAATTCTGCCCAAGTCCACCTTGGTGAAGGTGTAGGACAGCTTTAGTGTTAACTTGCCACACCTGGGTTGAGGGAGCCTCAATTGGGAAATTGGCTTCATTGGACTGGACTGTGGCTATGTCTGTGGAGTATTTTCTTGATTGTTGAGCGATGTGGAAGGGCTCAGCCCATTGGGGTGGTGCCACCCTTGGGCAGGTTGTTTTATATTGTATAAGACAGGAGGTTGGGGGCTGGAGAGATGGCTTAGTGGTTAAGAGTGCTGACAGCTCTTACAGAGGACCCGGGTTCGATCCCCAGCACCCACATGGCGGCGGAGAACAGTCTGAAACTCCAATTCCAGGAGAACTCCAGTTCCAGGGGAATCCGACACCCTCTTCTGACGTTGACATTGCACAACACGGGTGCACAAACTTGCATGCAGACAGTACACTCATACACATACAGAAATAAATTTTTTAAAAAATTAAAAAAAAAAAAAGAAAGAAAGGAGATTGGGCATGGGCCAGGGGAGCAAGCCAGTAAGCAGCATTTCACCAGGTTCCTGTCCTGAGTTCCTACCTTGGGCTCCCTAACTGAGGAACTGTGATCCAGAAGATGTAAGATGAATAAACCCTTTCCTCCCCAAGTTGGTATTGATCAGACTGTTTTGTCACAACAATTGAAAGGAAACTAGAGCAATGAACTACGGAATTTACTGGGGTTACTCACAGGAATACAGGTGAGGAGCTCCTCATGGGAACACGGGAACACTCCAAGGCAGCAGCATCGTGGAAAGCCACCCCAGCACAAATGATAACTCACACAAGCTGCGTCTTTGGAGCTCCCCATCCAATTTGTAGGAAGCTCCACCAGAGAGTCTCCACTCCCCAGCAATTATTTACTGCTTATGGAAACTTGGGGACAGGCCTCATCATCTTACAACTTTCTAAACTTTTTTAGACTGCTAAGTTTCTGAGCTCTCCAAGCCTGATGATTTCATTAGTTTTCTGGGTCTTCTGAGCCTCCCCTTCAATCCAGGAAGGAATGCTTCTATTTGGAAGAGTTACACTATAGTGCAAGTATTCAACCATTATCCATCTTACCTGATTAAAAGGATTATCGGTGCTGGGCATGGTGGTACACGCTTTTAATCCCAGCACTCAGGAGGCAGAGGCAGGTGGATCTCTGTGAGTTCAAGGCCAACCTGGTCCTCATAGTGAGCTCCAGACCAGATAGGACTAAAGGGAGACCCTGTCTCAAATAAATAAATAAATAAATAAATAAATAAATAAATGGATTATCAGTATTTTCCTCTAAATTCTGATTCTTTTGATTAACTGGAAAGACATTTAGAAATCAATACCTTTTAGAACATTGTGATCGCTTCAAAATGAGCTTTTCCAGAGTAGTGTCATTAGTGAAGTCCCTGGATAGCACACATAGTATCCACCCTCCCACACACATCAAGCATTAAACATGTACTGCACATTCTTATTCATTAATTTGCTTATTGATATTTATTCTCTACCTTTTCTTAGTGTGTCCAGCTAAGAATATCGTTAATACTCATGAATTAATGGATATTTAAGGTACCTCATGATTGATTGTGCAGGCACAGCTAATAGTAATTTTGTTCTAGCTTGGTACCATAGTTTTGTATCTGTTTTCCATATATAACATCAAAAATATCATTACATCTCATTTTGTGGTCAGAAAGTACGAGGTCATTCTATCTGTGAGTCTGTATATGTAGAAAACAAAGGGAACTTTTAAAAAAATGCTCTCTTATATAATTAAATGATTGCTAAAATTGAGTAATTATAGCTGATAACTCAAGAGCAAAACATTACAGGGAGCATATTATACTAATGGAAAAATCAATGGTTAGAGCAAATGGCATGCTAAAAATGGATGCATTATCCTGTATGTAAATTATGCCTCAATAACTTGAAAAATCAATAATTGTGGTGCCAGAATGCATGTTAATAACTTTGTAGGTTGGAGAGTATAGATGACACAGAGGACATGAAGGAACTTCTGGAGGTTATGGAAATATCATATATTTGTCAGAAATATTCAAATATGAAAAGAATTGTTTTATTTTATCTAACTTATACCTCAGTAGTTTTACGAAATCAATAGCTAGCAAAGCAGAATTCTTGTTTTATTTTTCAAGTTTCATCGAGTTGCTCTTTTAAGTGTTTACATTTGTTTTTTTAATTTTTTTTTAATTTTATTTATTTCTGTATGTGTATGAATGTACTGTCTGCATGCAGGTGTGTGCACCCGTGTCGTGCAATGCCGCGGAGGTCAGAAGAGGGCGTCGGATTCCCCTGGAACTGGAGTTCTCCTGGAATTGGAGTTTCGGACGGTTCTCGGCCGCCATGTGGGTGCTGGGGATCGAACCTGGTTCCTCTGTAAGAGCGATCGGTGCTCTTAACCGCTAGGCCATCTCTCCAGCCCCAAATGTTTACATTTGTAAAGAGTGAGAACTGTATCTTCATGGTGACTTCTCTTTGCCAGATCTCTCACAGACCAAAAATAACGTTTGTAAATCCCATCGAGGAACATCATGTAATTTCTTTCTCTGTGAAGATAAATTGTGCATATTTTGCATTATAAAATGATTGTTTCCAAAAAATAAAAATAAAAAAAAGACATAAAGCCGGGCGTGGTGGCGCACGCCTTTAATCCTAGCACTTGGGAGGCAGAGGCAGGTGGATCTTTGTGAGTTCAAGGCCAGCCTGGTCTACAGAGCGAGTTCCAGGACAGCTGGGGCTCCAGGGAGACCCTGTCTCGAAAAAGACCAAAAAATAAAAATAAAAAAATAAAAAAAATAAAAAAAATAAAAAAATGATTGTTTCTCATGTATATTAATATGTGTATCAAATTCCATATCTGTAACAGCTTTTCATCCAGCTCTAAGGCCTGTTCAAAAAGAAATGCAAATAACTGATAAACTTGTGTACAGACAAATCCAGTTAAGCCCTTACTGCATTTAGGTGAAGTTGTCACATTAATTTGGATGAACTTAAAGAACTTGATAGTCTGGATTAATGGATGTCCATACACATGGCAGCAACAGCCTGTCAGGCATGACTTCACTTTATCTTTTGACCGCCCTCTATATTTTATTATTTTTCTTCTTCTTGAGTTTAGCCTTCCCTAGCTAAAACTTAAGAAACAAAAATAAAAAAAGATTTTCCCACCATTCTTGGCATGTGGGACATAAGCAATTCATTTAGTAATTGCATGTACCACATGTATATACTTGACGTATAAGGACTGGAACTAGTCTAAGCATCAAATACCTGTTTTTTCGGTGCAGGGGACAGTTGAGTATTTCACCTTTAGGGATAGCAGATGTTCTAGTTCCCTTTCAAGTCCTGAGACAAAACATTCTGACCAAAACCAACTTGGGGAGGAAAGGGTTCCTTGGCTCACACCTTCCAGGTCACAGTCCATCACTTAGGGAGCCCAACACGGGAACTCAGGGAAGGAACCTGAGGCAGGAGCTGAAGCACAGGCCATAGAGGAAACTTCTTACTGGCTTGCTCCCCTGGCCCATGCTCCAACTTCTTTCTTCTACAATGAAGGACTACCTGCCTGGGGATGGCACCACCCACAATGGGCTGGGCAATCCCACATCACTAAACAATCAAGAAAATGTCCTACACATGGCCACAGGCCAGTCCAATGGAGGAAATTCCCCAATTGAGGCTCCCTCAATCCAGGTGTGTCAAGCTGACACTAACACTATCCAGCAGAGTAAAGAAAGTTAAAATGGAGCAGACTAATCAGCATCTGTAGCAATTTTAAAGACTAAGTTTCTGACATCAAAAATCTGGATTACTGGGTGTGATGACCCACATCTTTCATCTCAGCACTCAGGAGGCAGAGGCAGACAGATTTCTGTAACATTCAAGTCAGCTTGGTCTATAACAAGTTCCAGGCCAGCAAGGGATATAGGAGACCCTGTCTCAAAAATATAAAATAACATAAATAGGAGACACACAAAAACAAGCAGGAAAGTTTATTGGGAATGTATAAAGTTGGTGTTTAGAAGCCATAAAAAAGTTAATTAGAACACACCAAGTAGAAAGGTCTTGAATATATGCATAAATATGACACTACCATCGCAAAAATCAAGCTGATAATGGAGAACTTGAACACCATGCTGCTCTCACACACTCACAAAATGGTGTGATTTTATAACTAAACCAAATTAGTGACTTTGTGGAATTGAAATGTTGCCCTCCTTTGTTTAAGGTTTGTTTTTATTTATGCGTGTATCTGTGTGAATGTGTGCCATGTGTGTTCCAGTGCCTGTAGAGACCAGAAGAGGGCATCAGATTTCGTGGAGATGAAGTTCAAACAGTTGGGACTCCCTGGGTGTGGGTGTGGGTGCTCTGCAGCAGAAACGATCTGTCTTAACCACTGAGCCATCTCTGGAGACCCTGATTTTTTTTAAATCATTCTCATGACTCTCCTCATGTCGTGTTCCTTTAGGGTGAACCTATAAAGCTGGCTGGCTTCGGATACCTACAGAAGAGCGAGGACACACAGAATAAGATCACACAAACATCAAGGGACAAGGAGAAACATGTAGGCTTTGAAAGGATTGCCTTCCAAACCCACTCTCCTGTTTTACACCCAAGATCATTGTTAAATTGCTCCATACCAAACAAAGCAAAAGTGTCTCAATGTCCCTAAACAGCTTTGACTCTTACTATAACCTTCCATGGTGCTTTAGATGCATAGAACCTGAAATTTGAAAATTATTATCTTTCTGTTATTTTGATCTTCACTGCTTTGCTCTTCATCTTTTTTTCTCTCTCTCTTTATCTTCTACCCCTGGGACTTTGTTTCATGCTTGCATTCACATTCAGTTAAATGCTAATTATTCTTTAATATCATCTCTCAGATTTTCTTCCCTAAATTATGATAGAATTGCACTAGGGAACATAAGATTTCAAGGAAGGAGCCGAAAGGCTTAAGTCAGTGGGTAAAGATAACGAATAAGCTTTGCGGAATTTGCCTTCCCATTAGCTTTCCTAGTACAGACCCTGGAGTTTAAAGTGAATATATTTGAATATATTAAACTTTCATTTGGTTTTTGTTTTACCTATCTATCATGTTCTAGTATGCTAAGTAT
Source organism: Rhizomys pruinosus (assembly GCA_009823505.1). Lineage (NCBI taxonomy): Eukaryota > Metazoa > Chordata > Mammalia > Rodentia > Spalacidae > Rhizomys > Rhizomys pruinosus. Next base: position 1,526,712 of record VZQC01012184.1, read on the forward strand.
GAGTATGCACATATACATGCACACACACCAACACACTCATGTAAACGTAATACACATGACATGCTTGTTGGCACATACATTGTCCAACATTCCCTTTATTATTTTTCCAAAACTATTTTAACTACTAAAAACAATAATATTAAGATATTAATTTAGCTATGATTTTTAGTGCTGTCTATTAAAACTTTATTGTCTTGCCAGAGTTTGTTGCTTTTCAAGGTTTGATAAACATCTACTATGTGCCAAATACTGTGTCTAGGGCAGGTTAATTTTTAATTGTAAGATATTCAGCAAGACTTCTCTAATCAGGCTTGCATGTAGGTCTGTTACAAGTAGCTCCAATCTTCCTTATCAACCATATTTTTACATATTTTAGCTATATTAAACTATTTCCCAAATAAGTTTTGTTTCCAGCTTTAGATCTCCATTTCTATATTCAGCTGCCTTCATTTCTGATTCAAATTTAATGAAACATTTATATGTAAGAGCTCTCACATACATCAGAAAAAATGCAAAACAATCATAGAAAGGTGATCGTGTGTGTGTGTATGTGTGTGTGTGTGTACTAATGAGATTAATTATTATTTACAGGAGCACTGACAAAGAAATTCACCAGTGTCTACTTTTCTCTCCCTTTTGCAACAATCATTAACTACCTATCAAACCTCAGAGAGGGTCGGGACCTCTTGAGCCCTTCCCTCCTTTGTGACAGAATGCTGATGAACCCATTTGTACAGATCTTGTACAGGTAATCATAGCCACTGAGAGTTCAAGAGTAAAATGGCCATGTCAAACCCCAAAACAATAGTCCACAGCACTCCACCCCTTCCTCTGCCTCTTATATTTTTACTGTTCCCTTTTCCATGATGGTCCACGAGCCATGCAGGGTGTGCTATAAATATCCCAATTAGGTATGAGTACTCAACAATCACTCACTGCTCACTGCAAAAAGAAGCTTCTCTGACTAAAGTTGACAGCATCACTAATATATGGGACTGGGAATAATATTCAGAGAACAAATTGATGGGCACAACTTTTCTATTCATAAAGCAACAGCAGTAGCTTCCCCACTAAGACTTACATCTCCTCAGCCACAAACTGTTGACCAGGTTCACAGTACTAGATGTGAGTTCCCCCTTGTGGAGTGGGCCGGGTCTTACTACAAATTTTAATGCTAAATCCTAGCTTTCTAGATAGATGGCAGATGGAAAGTTCCTCTCTCTGTTAGATGTACCTTGGCAGATCTGAATTGGAAGCTCTGATCCATTTATTTCCACTCCAAAGTTGATTTCAAGATGGAAAAATGGAAAGCTTCTTCTCTATATTAGATCCACCTCGGCAGATCTGAATTGGAAGCTCTGGTCCATTTATTTCCACTCCAAACTTGATTTCAAGATCTCAGACCACAAGCTAATCATACTGCAGAGAAAGAGAGGGGAAAGGAGGAATAGTGTATCATCCTATTTCTTTTCCTTCTTAGGCTCCACTCATAGAACTATGGCCTTGATTATCCCTTAATGAATTACATTCAACACCCCACCCCCAATGCACAAATGAGACCTGGAAGATAGATATAGAAAATGTTCTGGGGTTGGAGAGATGGCTCATTGGTTAAGAGCACTAGCTGTTCTTCCACAGGATGCTGGTTCAATTCCCAACACCCACATGGTGGTTAACAACCATCTGTGACTCCAGTTCCAGGGGATCTGACACCCTCTTTCATCCTCTACAGGCAATATATGACATGGGTGTATTTACATACATGCAGGCAATATACTCATACACATAAAGTAAAAATAATAAATAAAAAGAAAATGTTCTTTTCCAAATTAAAATGTTCTATTCCAAAATAAACGTTTCCTCATTAACTTTTTTTTTTTTTTTTTTTTTTTTTTTTGTCTTTTCGAGAACAGGGTCTCCCTGTAGCCCCAGCTGTCCTGGAATTCTCTGTGTAGACCAGGCTGGCCTTGAACTCACAAAGATCCACATGCCTCTGCCTCCCAAGTGCTAGGATTAAAGGTGTGTGCCACCACGCCCAGACTACCTCATTAACTTTTAAATGCTTAATAAAATCAAACTATGAAGATCTGAGAACTTTCAGGATATATAAAATAAATTATATTGATATTAATTTATATTAATATTTCTAGCTTATCAGAAATATATGGAAAGATAATTATCTCTAGTTTTAAAAACAGGCTCAGGCTCCAGTAACATTTAAGTTGAGTATTAATTAAAATGAAACAAACTTACAGCAGTAAAAAAAAAGTACACAGAGCTTAGATAGGGGATTTCCCAGGACCACCTGAAGCACAGAGTACCCAGGTGGGCTAAACAGGCATATTCCCCCCCAACTGTAATTATTGAGGGAATGTCCAAGTGGATTCAATTGAGAACCTTCAGAACAGAAAGGAAAGAGTGAGTTAGACTTCCAATAGAAAGCCTAAAACTTAGACAAGTCAACACTCCATAAACAAGGAAAAAAATAAATAAAAAAAATAAACAGTGAAGGCATCTGAAGGAGGCAAGCAAAGCAAGCCTTCAACACAATGAAGAGGCATTTGGGACTCACATTGGAATACAGGCAAAGAGAAACCCACATGCCAGGGACATGATGAAGCAACAACATGGGAAAAGTGCAGGATAATTCCACACTAAGCTCTACCAACCCTGTGGGGGATACCTACAGTGGGAATCCACCTGGGAATGGCCCAGGACACAGATCTTAGAGGAAAATTTTCAGACATATTCAAAGAAATCAAAGAATATAAAGAACAAGTCAGAGAACTAAGGAGAGAGAATGAAAAACTCAAGAAGGCCCTACAGACAGAGATTGACAAACACCAGAAAGAACTATAGGGAGAAAATGACAAACTCCAGAAGGAAGTGGAAACACTGAAAAGATCCCATGTTGAAATAAAAAGGAAACCAACCAGCAAACCAAACAGCTACAGGAAGAGATTGAGAAGCTCCAAAAGGAAGTGGAAATTACTAAAGAAATCACAAGATTAAATGAAAAAGGAAACCAAACACTCATCCAATCAAGAGGAAAGGAAGGGAAAAAGCCTAGAAGTAGAACAGAGGAAGCAGAATGAAGAATATCAGACCTGGAAGATAACATAGAGCAACTAAAAACCTCAACTAAAGATTATGAAAAATTTTTAAATACACAAAACTGGAACAACCAGGAATTGTGGGACACTATGAAAAGATCAAACCTCTGCATCATAGGAATAGAGGAAGGAGAAGAATCCCAAGAGAATGGTATTGATCAGATCTTCAACAGAATAATAGAAGAAAATTTCCCCAAATGAAAAAAAAGACAAAACAATATAAATACAAGAAGCACATAGAACTCCAAACGGACAAGATCAGAAAAGAAACTCTCCACACCATATCATAGTTAAAAAACTAGACTCCCAAAACAAACACAAAATTCTGAAAGCCACAAGAGAAAACAAGTTACATACAAGGGGAAACCCATCAGAATTACAACTGATTTCTCAGTGCAAACCATGAAAGCAAGAAGAACTTGGAGCAAAACATACCCAGTGTTAAAGGACTATAGGTGTCAACCCAGGTTACTATACCCAGCAAAAATGTCAATTATAGTTGAAAGAGAGAGAAAAAACTTCCATGAAATAAACAAGATGATAGAACACATGTCTAGAAAACCAACCCTTCAGATAATACTTGAACCAATTCAAAGGAATTGGTTCAAGTATTATCTGAAAGGAACAACTATCCCCAGGCACCTAGAAAGAGAAATTAATAAAAGCATACCTGCAGAAGTAGAAACATAGACCAAAAATGCAAATGGATAATAAGGTGAAAGGAAGAAACACACATCTTTCAGTTATAACCTTAAATATTAATGGACTAAACTTCCCAATCAAAAGACATAGACTGGGAGATTGGATTAGGAAACAGAACCCATCTATATGCTGTCTACAAGAACATCTCACCCTCAAGGATAGGCACCACCTTAAAGTGAAAGGATGGAAAAAATATTCCAAGCAAATGGTACCAAAAGGAAAGCAGGTGTTGCTATTTTAATATCAGACAAAATAGACTTCAAAGTAAAGGAAATCGGAAGAGACAAAGAAGGTCATTATATCTTTGTCAAAGGAAAAATTGACCATGAAGATTTCACAATCATGAATATATATGCACCAAACTCTGGTGCACCAAACTTTATAAAGACAATTCTCCAGGACCTAAGGCACAGATTAACCCCAATACACTCATAGTGGGGGACTTCAATACCCCACTGAGCCCTTTCTACAGGTCAAACGGACAAAGAATAAACAGAGAGATATCTGAACTTAATGTATGATACACAAAACAGACCTCACAGACATCTACCGAATATTCCACCCTAATACCAGAGAATACACTTTCTACTCAGCACCCCACAGAACATTCTCCAAAATCAATGACATACTGCGACACAGATAAAACCTCCACAAATACAAAAAGATTGAAATAATTTCATGCATTCTATCAGACCTCAGTGCAATAAAGCTCAATATCAACATCAGGATAAACCCTACTATCTACAAGAACACATGGAGACTAAACAGCACATTCCTAAATAATGAATGGGTCAAGGAAGAAATAAAGAAAGAAATAAAATCATTCCTGGAACTGAATAACAATGATAATACAAAACAATAAAACCTATGGGATACTTTTAAAGCAGTCCTAAGAGGTAAGTTTATAGCCCTGGGTGCCTACATTAGAAAAACAGAAAGAGCACAAGTGAACAATCTAACATTGCAGCTAAAAACACTTGAGAGACAACAACAAATGAACCCTAAACACAACAGATAGGAAGAAATAACAAAAATCAGAACAGAAATCAATGAAATAGAAACAAAGAAAACAATACAAAAATCAGTGAATCCAAAAGTTGGTTCTTTGAGAGAATAAACAAGATAGTCAGACCTCTAGCCCAGTTAACCAAAAGAAAGAAGGAACAACTCCAAATCAATAGAATCCATATGAAAGGGGAAATATCACAACAGTGAAAAGATCCAGACAATCATAAAGGAATACTTCAAAAACCTATACTCTACCTAGTTTGAAAACCTAGGAGAAATGGGTGAATATCTGAAATCCTGGGAATCACCAAAGCTCAACCAAGAAGAGATCAACAGCTTAAACAGACCCATACTATATGAAGAAATTGAAGATATAATAAGAAATCTCCCAACTAAAAAAAGCTCAGGTCCAGATGGCTTCATGGCAGAATTCTATAAAACATGTCAAAAATACTTACAACCATTATTACTCAAATTGTTCAGAAGGATATAAATAGAGGGAATTCTCCCAAATTCCTTCTATGAAGCCAGCATCACTCTATTACCAAAACCAGGTAAAGATACAACTAAAAAAACAGAACTATAGACACATCTCGTTAATGAACACAGATGCCAAAATTCTCAACAAAATTCTCAAATTGCAAACTGCATACAGACCCACATCAAGATCACAAAAGCATTTGACAAGATCCAGCATCCCTTCATGCTTAAAGTCCTAGAGGGAATTGGATTGGAGGGATCATTCCTCAATGTAATCAAAGCCATATACAGGAAACCCACAGCCATATCATCCTAAATGGAGAAACGACAGAAGCATACACTTTAAAGGTAGGAACTCAGCAAGTCTGCCCCCTGTCACCACTCCTCTTCAATATAGTGCTTGAAACACTTGCTAGGGCAATAAGGCAAGAAAAGGAAATTAAAGGAGTATTAATTGGAAAACAGAAAGTCAAGCTATCCGTTTTTGCTCATGACATGATTGTTTACTTAAGGGATGCTAAAAACTCCACCAGAAAATTCCTAGAAATGATTAAGAGCTTCAGTAAAGTGACAGGATATAAAATTAACCTAGAAAAATCAGTAGCCTTTCTTTACACAAACAACAACCAACTGAAGAAGGAATTCAAGGAGACCTTCCCACTCACAATAGCCTCAAAAACAATAAAATACCTAGGAACAAACCTACCCAAAGACACCAAATATCTCTACAAAAAAGAAATTTTAAACCCCTGAAGAAGGAAATTGAAGAAGACATCAGAAGATGGAAAAACCTCCCGTGCTCATGGATTGGGAAAATTAATATAGTAAAAATGTCCATTCTACCCAAACTCTTGTACAGATTTAATGCAATCCCAATTAAAATCCCCAAGAGTGTCTTCATAGGCTTGGAAAAAAAATCCTTAATTTCATTTGGAAAAACAAAAGACCCCAAATAGCCAAAGTAACCCTGAGTGAAAAGAGCAATACAGGGGGGATATCTATACCAGACTTCAAACTATACTACAGGGCTATAGTCATAAAGACAGCTTGGTGGGCTGGAGAGATGGCCTAGCAGTTAAGAGCGCTGACTGCTCTTGCAGAGGACCCGGGTTCGATCCCCAACACCCACATGGCAGCTAAGAACCGTCTGTAACTCCAGTTTCAGAAGAACTCCAGTTCTCGGGGAATCCAAGACCCTCTTCTGACCTCCGCGGCATTGCATGACAAGGGTGCACAAACCTACATGCAGACAGTATACTCATACACATAAAAAAAATAAAATTAAATTAATTAAAAATTTAAAAAAATTAAAAACAAAAAAACAGCTTGGTACTGGCACAAAAACAGACCTGTTGACCAATGGAACAAAACTGAAGATCCAAACTTGAACACATACAATTTCAGACATCTCATATTTGACAAGAGGGCCAAGAAGACACATGGAGGAAAGACAGCATCTTCAGTAAGTGGTGTTGGCAAAACTGGACCACCACTTGTAGAAGAATGAAATTAAACCCCTACCTCTCACCCTGTACAAAAGTCAACTCCAGATGGATCAAAGACCTCAATGTGAAACCCCAAACTCTGAAGATGATAGAAGAAAAAGTTGGCACCAGCCTACAAGACATAGGAATAGGAAAAGACTTCCTAAATCAGACAGCAGCTGCATAAGAATTAAGATAGACAATTAACAAATGGGACCTCATTAAACTCAAAATCTTCTGTACATCAAAAGAAACAATCAAAGAAGTGAAGAGAAAACCCACAGAGTGGGAGGAAACCTTCACAGCAGATACATCTGACAAAGCATTGATTTCCAGAATATATAAACTACTCAAAAAACAAAGAAGAAAGAAAACAAATGACCCACTCAAAAGATGGAGCAAAGAGCTGAACAGAGACTTCACAAGTGAGGAATTAAAGATGGCTGAGAAACATCTTAAGAAGTGTTCAACATCGCTAATAATTAAGGAAGTGAAAATTAAAACCACTTTAAGATATCATCTCATTCCAATAAGACTGGCTAGGATCAAGAAAACAAATGATACCAAGTGCTGGAGAGGTTGTGGGGAAAGGGGAACACTCATCCACTGCTGGTGGGAATGTAAACTTGTACGACCACTATGCAAAACAGTGTGGAGAACCGTTGGAAGACTTGGAATGAACTTGCCACCTGACCCAGCCATGCCACTCCTGGGTATGTACCCACAGGACTCATCTTACCACAAAGATACATGCACAGCCATGTTTATTGCATCTCTCTTCACAATAGCAAAGAACTGGAACAAACCCAAGTCCTCCCCAACTGATGAGTGGATAGAGAAAATGTGGTAAATCTACACAATCGAGTTCTATGCATTGGTAAAGAAAGATGATATCGTGAGCTGTGCAGGTAAATGGATGGAGGTAGAAGATATCATGCTGAGTGAAGTAACACAGTCCCTGAAAAACAAATGAGAAATGGTGTCCCTAATCTGTGGATGCTAGCACCAATTACCTAATTGTATGGCAAACTGAGCAACATTAATGTGATCTGAAAACAACTATGCTCTATTTTTTTTTTTTTTTTGGTCTTTTTGAGACAGGGTCTCTCTGTAGCCCCAGCTATCCTGGAACTCACTCTGTAGACCAGGCTGGCCTTGAACTCACAAAGATCTGCCTGCCTCTGCCTCCAAAGTGCTAGGATTAAAGGCGTGCACCACCACGCCCCAACAACTATGCTCTTATATTGTGAATCCCTTAAAAAAATAAATAAATAAATAAATATGTTACTACAAGAAAAAAAAAATAATCATCTCCCAGACCCTTTTCAACACAGGCAGTCATGATGATTTCATGATTTAGCTCTCTACAACTCACAGTTCAACAGATTTGAAAATCATTTTCAGCAATTAATTGGTAGCTTTTTTAGAAAGCAACGCATAATTCAGGTAATGGGGGAAAATCTAATACAATATTTTCCTTTAAAGAGGAAAAGGAAAGAAAGTGGACAGTTGAGAAAGGTGCCTTATGCCTGTTATGGATATGTCCAGCTGCTGGTACTGTTCTGTATCAAACAGACCAAAACCTGGGCAACAATTGCTAGTGCTATGGTCTGAGTATTTGTGTACCCAAACATTTGTGTACTAACCTCAAATCCTCAAGATGATGGTACGGCAGAAGCCTTTGAGAGAGATTAGATCATGAACGAAGCCAGTACCTACAGCCATTTGAATGCCTTTCTTTCCTTGAAATCTCCATGTTGAAACTTAATGCCTAGAGCTTTAAAGTAGAGTTAGGGATCATTGGAAAATACTTAAAGAGTGAGGGTTTCACCATCAAAATTGGGTTAATGCAGTTGTATTAGTCACTTTTCTGTTACTGTGATAAAACCACCACGACCAAAGGAACTTATAAAAGGAAGAGCTTATTTGAGCTTATGATTGATGGTTCCAGGGACTTAGAGTCCATTGTGGCAGGAGGCTTGGTGGCTGCGGCTGGAGCAGAAAGCCAAGGTTCACATCTCCAATGAGCACAGGAAGAGAGAGAGAGAGAGAATGAGAGAGAGAGAAAGTGAGAAAGAGAGAGAGAGAGACTGGAGACTGGCAAGACTTGTTAAACTCACTAAGCCAGCCCCCCCAATGACGTACTTCCTCCAGCATGGCCACACATTCTAAGATCTCCCCAAGCAGCGCCACCTACTGGGGACAAAATGTTTGACTACTTAAAGCCTATTGGGGACTTTCTCATTCAAACCAACACAGCAGTTATAAATGGATTTGACATAGAGGGAGTTTACTTCTTTTTGCCCTACCACCATCTAGCATGTGATGTCCCAGGAAAACAGCCTTCTCTAGAGACCAGTGCATGCATACTGGGCATCTCAGCCTTCGGTACTATGACAAAATGTACTTCTGCTTTTTTCGTTTTTTTTTTTTTTTTATAAATTGTGCAGTTTACTGTAGTCTATCATAGTATCACAAACAGATCAAGATAATGTCTTTATACAAGAGACTCATAGGAGAGGGATCGAGTGATGTGGACCACTGACTTACAGTCACGACCTGGCTGTTTCTCTTGAACGCACAGCAGCTGTGATTTCCTGCACAAGATTGTCATGGAAAGGGGAGGGACTCATGAAGTCCACCCCTCCCTAAGGATTTATCAACATATATCAATCAGTGGAGGAAGGAGAGACATTTTCTTCAGTGGCACAGCCACTGGTGAGGTGCAAGTGCTAATGTAAACAAACTCCCACCTATGTCTCTGTAAAGGATCCTAACGAAACTCATTGAGTCACAAAAAAAAAAAGAGATGAACTAGGAGTGGGGGTAGATGAGAAGATGAAAAGGATTAATGGAAGTGGGAAGGGGACAGAAATAAACAGGGCATTAATATGACCAAAGCATGTCATTTACATGTACGAAAATGTTATAATGTATAATTGATATAGGCTAATAAAAGCATTAAAATTAACCTAGACAAAAAAGGCTCAAGGGAGCTTCTTTCTCCCTTCTGCTATATGGGGACACATTTAGAAGTTACCAACAATGAACTTAACAGCATGTTCTCACCATAAAATGAGTTTTCTAGAACCTTGATCTTTAACTTCTTAGTGCAAACTTACCAAAACAAGTGATCAGATTCCATTCTTCTTTCCAAATACTCTCTCGAGTGCCTTTACATATGATCCTCCCATATGTAACAGTGTACCACATCTACCACTTCACAAATAAACCAAAATAAAACTTAATAAAGTTTTTCTTACCATTGTATAACATTTTCTTCACAAATAATATTCCAGAAGTCTGATACTCTGATCTGATAATTGATACCTCCTGAAAAAAATGACAAGAACCAGTATAGTGCTAATTAATTCATCCAAAGAATTACAGATGGTAAAAAATTAGTCTTTCAACTAAAACAGGAAGACCAAGCAGGAATATTTCAAGGAAAAGAACATACATTCAAAGTCAGCAGTGATTATCTCTGAAGACAGCCTGTATTTCAGTTTCATCACTTCATGTCTATTGGGACAAAAGTATTTTTTGAAAAGGATTGGAAATATCAATAAAAGAAAGAAGTATTTGACTGCAGTACATTCTGTAAAAAAAAAGAAGAATAAAAGAAATACATGTGAGGATTAATTTTGACCTTCACTTTGATTAGATAAAGAAATGCTTGACCTTCACTTTGATTAGATAAAGAAACACCTCACCTGCCTGGAAATACTGTTATTCCTGAACAAACTGTCAGCCCATGAAAGGAAACAGCCAGAACTGATCAGAGTCCAAAATGACATCTCCAGAGAAAATAGACTGTTTTGCTTCTCATCCACCTGTGCCCCTTTTCTAAGCCTAGGGAACAATCTGCAGAAGAGGGGGTGTGGTAGAATGAAAGGGCTGCGATTGGGGTGAATGGTGAAATTTCAGCAACATAGTCTGGACACTTATTTGATCAACATGATTGTACACATAAGCCCCTCCAGCTGGATGGTGGGAGCCTTGGGCTGTGTAGGTTTGGGCATACCTGCTTGCAAATTGGTTTTACATGAAGGATGTTTGTACTCATAACTTTTTACTTATTGTTAAAAAAAATAAAAAAGAAAAGAAATGCCTGATACATTAGTGAAGGATATCCCAGGAATGTTACCTTGATAATGACACTATTATTGAGAGGTGCTGAATGGTAAATGAGGGGGCCTTGGTGCACCAAGTAACTTGGGAATGTTTGGGGGATTGTCCCTTGCCCTAAGTTCTTCTTTCTGCTGCTTGTCTCTCAGAGATGAAAAACAGCCTCTTCCATTTGTTCCCCCTGCCAAGATATTCTGCCAGAGCACAGAGTCAAACAACCGTGGACTGAGCCCTCTGAGACCACAAGCCTTCTGTTAGTGCCAGAGACAGGAGGCTGTTACTGTGACTAGGCTTGACTATGTGGGACTTAAGCTTTTAGAACTGGTTTATGGGGGGGAGGGGATTTTGAAGAGTTTGAAAATAGTATTATATTTTGTCTATAATATAATTTATAAATCAATCAAAGCACTGAGTTTTTAATCAGGTCAGAACCTTTGTGGTCTAATTGTATTTGGAAATGTCATTACAGACACACCCTGAAGTATACTTCACTAATCTGCTAGGAATTTGGAAGAAAGGTCCTAGAACACTGCAAGCAAGCAGAGCTCAGTCAGAAATTCTATTTCTAGCCAAGACCATAATGCAAATGGAGATAATAAAGACTGCACACAAGAAGTTTCAAATGACAGCAAGAAGCCTTTAGGGAGTTGGACTAGAGGCCGTTTGAGTTACGCTCCATCAAAGTATTTGTTTACATTTTTTGACATGCTTTAAAATACCAACAATGGCTGGGTTTAAAGGTAACAGACTAGCTGGATGTGGTACACATGTCTTTAATCTCAGCACTTAGGACACATAGGCAGGAAGACTACTGTGGGTTCAAGGTCAACATGGTCTACATATGGAATTCCAGGCTAACTAGGATTTTATAGTAAGACTATCCATCCCCCCAAAGGTAACAGATTAATTGCTTGGCACAAGAAACTTCAAGAAGCAAATCATTCAAGCTGTGGAATATTTATTGCAGGTTACTTTTAGGCAAAATCACAGACAGAATTAGAAACAGAAAAGCAGATTAGGAGGATAGAAAAGGGTTCAGTCTGACCAAAAAAGAAGCAAATTGAAATAATAAATAAAGAGGGTGTGGTTGTTACTGATATCAATGCCATTAAAAAGAGCCCAAACACTTTGGACCGGGTCAATAAGAGAGACACTGTATTAGGTACTTCTTTTTGTTCCTGTGCCAGATACCCAATGAAAGCAATTTAGGGAAGGAAAGCTTTGTTTCGGCTCAGTTTCAGGGTATATTCCATCATGGCAAGGAAGGCATGGCAGCAGGAGTTATGAGGTGGCGGCTCACCTTCAGCCTAGAGTCGAGAAGTAGAGAGATGAATGCTGGTTCTCCGTTTGCTTTCTTCTCTGTATTCAGTCTAGAACTCCAGCACCTGGGGATTATGTGACCCATATTCAGGGTGAGTTTTCCCTCTTCAGTTAAACCCTTCTGGAAGTATCCTCATAGACACACCCAGAAGTATGCTCTATGGTGATTCTAAATCCTGTCAAAATTACCATCCAGGTAAGCTATCACAGATTTCTTGAGGGCATCTCAGGTTAGTCCAGACCCCTACACATCACAAGCTTAAAATCTTATACTTGTTTAAATGGAAAAAGGAAGAGAAGAAGCCATTCCAGTACCTTGTTCCCACAGGGCTGCCCAAGGAAGTGTTTTCCCATGTTCAACTGCCCAGTCCTTTCAGAGGCCACTGCAGGCATAAGTGGACATGGCTCATGCTTGGGACAATGACAGAACTTGACACAGCCCATGTGATGCTGGGTTTTGAAGGAATGCAAATGGGCGTTACAGGATCATGGAAGTTTCAAAGGCACATCCAGGATGCCAAGCAACAAATGTATAGCAGAGCTGGATCCCATCGAGTGAGCCAATGAGATTATAACACGTGAGGCTGTGAGAGTGGAGCTAAGCTGCAGGTGGTCAGTAGAGGGAAAGTGGATGTCTGCCCAGGAAGGCCACAGGCAACGAGTAAGGTCAGGCCAAGAGAGAGGCCATGTGAGCTACAGAAGGAGTCATGGGGCCAGGCTTTCCCTAGACCACATCATGACACTACATGCTCTCCATGCTGGACATGGGAGTTACACAATTTAATTTTACCCTGCTGGATCTCAGCCTTGTTTCTATTTCATTCCAATCCTTCTACACCTTGTTCCTCCATTTCACAATGGGAATGTTTACTCTGTGCTATTGTACATTGAAGTATATAAGGTACCCTTTTATTTTACAGGGGCTCAAGATAAGCATTCATCTTGAAATTCAGAGAAGAGTTACTTTGAGCTTGAATAATGTTTATATTATTAAGAATAAAGGGATCTTTAAAGATGTACTGAATATGTTTTGCATCATGAAATAGACATAGGCATTCAGAGAAAGGGGTAGAGTATTACGGTTTAAAGTAATGTGTTTGGATGCCAAGTTAATAAGGGATAGACTTGTAATGGTTAATTTTGATTATCAATTTAACTGTCTAAACAAAATTCAATCAAGGGAGATCTGACTTAATCAGTGAATTAACTGATTCATAAAACCATGGGGTTAACGGGAGATTGTGAGAGGTAGGCAGGTGGACCTAGTTGGAAGGAATAGATGACTGGAAGCACATTCTTTGGGACTTTCTTGTTGCAGACTCTTCTTGTCTCCTGACTTCCCCTCCACCTGTCCATCAAGAAATGAAGAGCCTTTCCCATTTGCTCCCTCTGTCGTGATGTTCTGCCCATGCACATGGCACCCAGTGACCATGGCTAGCATGCCTGAAGTCAAAATCAACCATTCCTCTTTAAGTTGCTTCTCCCAGGTATTTTGTCATGGTGAGGCAGAAGTCACTAGCCCAGTGTAAATCAGAAAAATGGTTACCATCCTATCTTGGAATAGAGGCAAAGAAAATTAAGAAACTTGGAACTGCTGCATTAAGTTCTCAATAGGTGTTAACCATCTGACATATCAAAAATGCTCAGTAAGAGTGTTTTAATGATTTACTGCTACTTAACGAAGTAATTTCTGGGCATGTGCATATGTATGTATGTGTGTGGGGAGGTACGCATGCGTGTAAAATGAGGTCAACATCAGGTGTCTTCTCTGTTGCTTTCTACTTTATTATTGGCTACAGGGTCTCTCCGTAAATCTGGAGCTCACCCCTTCAGCTGGACTGGCCAGCCAGCCAGATCCAAAGACCCTTCTCTTCCCACTGTCAGTGCTGGAGTTACAGGGGCGACCCACTGCATGCAGCTTTTTCCATGAGTGCTAGGGATCCAGAACTCAGTCTTGTGCTTCCATGACAAGCCCTTCATCAGCTAAGCCATCTCTCCAGCCTTTAGCTAAATAATTAAAGTAAATGTTAGGTGAGTCAGAGTCGTGGTAGATTTAAAGGTGGCATTTTGAAGAAAAACTTGGGAATGCTTTTCTTAATTCATATGAAGAATCAAATCATGGTTCCCATTCTCACTGGTTTTAAGCCTTACTGCTGGCGACATTACTTTTATGCTCATAATGTGACCCATGCAATTAAGTTAAAAGAGCCAAGAAGTTACATTAGCATTTTATATTGTTCAAGGGATTAAAGTTAATTGACTCAGTTATTTAAGTCAGCTTAATAATACTTCCACTTGGATTTTCTTGTTTCCTCTTGAGTATCTCAAGGTGGTTTTTAAATCTTTAGTTTATAAACCTGTCTCTCCACTTTACATAGTAAAAGACAAAACCACATTTAGTTTTAATGAAATTTTTCCATTGGAAAAAAGACAAATCTTTACTCCAAATTTAATATGTTAGAATACAATTCCCAGAACATTTCAGGTCAGTATTAAATGAAACATTGCAAAGGATGAAAAGTCACCCTTTCTAAGGTAGAAAAGGGTGTCTTTTCTAACCTTCCCCTTCTAACAGCTTGTCTTAAAGAGCAATAGAGAGAAAGCTTGAACAAAACAAAACAAAACCTTTGTGAAGCTTTGTAATGTTAAGGGCAAGGCCCATGAGCCCAACACAAAAATGGGTACAAACTGCAAGACCAACCTTATTAGCTGTGAGATTGGTTAAGCTGGTTAACACTTAGAATTCTAATTTTCTTTGTGTTTATGATGAAGAGAGCAGCAGTATTTGCCATACAAGATCAAGGTGAAAATTAAAGGTTATAAGCTGAGTCTTGCACATAGTAAACACTCATATATACTTCACCTGTTAACCTCATCATTAGCTATGATTGTTCATATTTTGTCAACATGGAGCGTGTTTTCAAATCAGTGACCTCTGAGTTACCAGATGATCAGCAATAATACAAATAGATCACAACAATCAGTGGAAGGACTGAATAGTAATCTAGTAGTCTGATAATAGACTAACAGTCTTTCTAAAATGGAGGCAATTCTCTAGCAGAATGCCTTCAGATTCAACCTATCCACCCAGCTCTCCTAGGTCTCTGGCATACCACTCTCAGTTTACAACTGGAACAGTGGCTCTCCTGGAACTCACATCTACCAGCTCACAGTGCAGATGTGGACTTCCCAGCCTTCATAATCACACGAGCTAATTCCTTATTATATGTCAGTAGATGTTGGATGATAGATTAGATAGATAGATGATAGATAAGTGGATGATAGATACATTAGATGATAGAGATAGATAGATGATAGATGATAGATAGGTAGATAGATAGATGATAGAAAGAAAGATATTATTTCTGTTTATCTGGAAAACTCTAAAGCAGTTCCATATACAAGTATGAGAACCTAAATTATAAAAAATAACAATGATATAAACTGGTGTACCAACATATTTAGAATGTAATATCCTTGAAGGCAAGCATCAATCTTTAGGTATCAGCCATGTAATAACTATTCAGTAAATGCTTAAAGAGGCAATTGATTGGGACTGGAGAGATGGCTCAGCGGTTAAGAGCACTGACTGCTCCTGCACAGGACCCGGGTTTGATTCCTACCACCTACATGGCAGCTAAGAACCATCTTTATGCCGGGCGCAGTGGTGCACTCCTTTAATCCCAGAACTTGGGAGGCAGAAGCAGGCAGATCTCTGTGAGTTCAAGGCCAGCCTGGTCTACAGTGTGAGTTCCAGGCCAACTGGGGCTACAGGGAGACCCTGTCTCAAAAAGACCAAAAAAAAAAAAAAAAGTCAATTGATTGATGCTGGAGAGATGGCTCAGTATTTAAAAGCACTGGCTGCTTATGCATAGAACCTGAGTTCAATTCTCAGCATCCACATAGCAGCTAACAATTGTCCTTAACTCCTGTTCCAGGGGACTCCAACACCCTCTTCTGACCTCTACTGACATTGTACACATGTGGTCCACTTACATACATGGAAGCAAACCACTCATACACATAAAATAGAAATAATAAGTAAAACATTTTAAAGTCAATTGATCAATATATGTTACCATAGCCATGCAAATATTGTGACATTTTTTAAAAGTATATGTAAATTGAAATGCCTAAGACAAAGTCTTACAAATGTGATGTTAAAAAGGTGTTAAATGAAGAAGTGTTCACATTACCAGCTATGCCAGATGGCTGAGAGTATATGAGCTTCCCCAAATGTCATCCTGGGGAACAGAATGTCCCAAAGGAACTGAAAGCTAGGGAATGGATGCATCACATCTGCTGTTGTCATGGATACTGTTCATCTTATCTGTGTGAACTCAAAAGCCGAAAGCACTCTAGAATTGAGTGGCTAGCTACCTAATTGAGGCCTCATCTGTTACTAAAGACTTATGCCAATAGAGCATCCTTAATGTTTAATAAGCACTCAGGGTGTACTTGGCCTCATACGAAATACACAAAATGCACAAATACAGTTTCTTCCTCCTGCTCAGTTGTTCTCTGCTCTGAGTAAAAATTGGCAAACTTAAAAACATCTTTGACAGCATCCCAACCTCAGATCTGACCTAGAACCATGAGGTGGGTAGTCTAAAAGCACCCTAGCTAAAGCTAATATCACAAAAAGGATTAGAAAATGTTGCTGAAGGTTCCCATAGTTTGTGAAGTGCTCAGAAACATGCTTTTCCGACATTGAACTTCATCTGTTAACACTTTGTACAATCCTTCATTATATCCAGGGAATGTTTTGCTACAAGAATGATTCTTAATTTCTCAATTCTTCACTATTTTATAATTATTTCAATGCTCCTAATTTCCTTGCTCAGAGTGTCTATCAAAGTAAGAATACAGACCCATGGAAGATAGCAGATTGTGGTACTGGTAAGAAGCTAAATAGATTTAGGAGCTTGAGGTTAATAGTTAAAAGCAACATTTCTATTAACCTGCAAATCTGAAACAAGTACATAAAAATGCTTAAAACAAATAGAGACAAATTTAATTTTGTATATTTTACATGATAAAATATCTAAAAATAAACTAATTTATGAACATACTCTTATAAATCTCTATAACATCTGTACTTGCAGAAATTAACTAAACTTCTCAACTCTAATCCTTGTTTTTAAAAAGTGGAAATAGATACTAAAGGAGTCCATTCTACTTTTTTTTTCATTCTACTTTTTAAAAGAGTACCAAAATGCCCAAATGTGAGCAATGCCTTTAGTGTAAGAGACAAAGAAAATGATTGTAATATAAAGTTTTCTCTATCAAAACTTAGAAAAAGAAAGTTTGTCAAATTAAATATTTTTACTGAATAAGTTGTTATCTTGTTCCACCATCTAAATTTAAAATTTATGGTCAGCATGTGCTGTTATGGTTGGAATTCAAATGTCTCCCAAAGTTCTACTTGTTAACAGCCTAGTCACCACCTTGTTGAATTTGAAAGGTGGGGCCTAGTGTGAAGTCCTCCAGCTACTGGGGGTGTTTAAAGGGATATTCCAATCCTAGCACCTTCTCCTTCTGCATTTTCGCACCTAGCTGAGAGGTGACTGGGCCTTCTTTGCCATGTGTTCCCCTGATGTGCTGCCTTCACTAAAAGTCTAAATCCACCAGGTCTGTCTGATCCTGGACTAGAACACCCAATATTGTGATCCAAAATAAGCAAGCCTTGATTATCCCAGGTGTTTTGTTATATTAATGGAAGCTTAATAACACATGTGGTTAAAGACAAGTCTTCCCAAAGTGGTTGTAATTACATAAATTAACACGTAAGTGGGCTAAGAGGCTGTGGTGATTTGAATGAGAATGTCTGCCAAAGGCTCTAAGTATTCGGACATTTTGTCCCAAGTTGGTGGCACTGTTTTGGGAAGTCTTAGAAAGTGTGGCTATGTTGGAAGAAGCACATCACTGGGAGAGTTCTTTTTTTGTTTGTTTTGTTTTTTGTTTTTTTGAGACAGGGTCTCCCTTTAGTCCCAGCTGTCCTGGAGCTCATTCTGTAGACCAGGCTGGCCTTGAACTCACAGAGATCTTTAAGCCTTGCCTGATCTCCAGTGCCTCTCTGTTTCCTGTGCCTGCTTGAAGATGTGAGGCTCTGCTTTCTGCTCCTGCCACCATGCTCTCTGCACTTCCTGCCACCGTGCACTCCACACTTCCTGCCACCGTGCACTCCGCACTTCCTGCCACCGTGCACTCCGCACTTCCTGCCACCATGCCTCCCTGCCATCAGAGACTCTAATCCTCTAGAACTGAAAACTCAAACTCTTTCTTTCATAAGTTCCCTTGGTCAGAGTGTTTTTTCATAGCTACAGAAAAGTGATTAATACAGAGGCCATTGTCAAATAGAGCTAATTCAGTTCTTCTGGGCTCTTGGGCACCTACACACACTTGCTGAGTGTGTGCACTTACATATGCCAAGACACATATACACATGCATAGAAGAAACAAGTCTTTGAAACAGAAAAAAAATTAAATGCCAATAGGATTTGGTATTCTTGAATATGACAGTAAAAGTCAAGAAACAAAAGAAAAGCTACATAATTTAGACAACAACAAAATTTAAAGTTCTATTAATCAAAGGACATAGTCAACAAGGTGAAAAAACAGTTCACTAAAGGAAAAATAATATTTGCAATTGTATCTACAGCCTTGAATGTGATGTAAAGAATGTGGTAATGACTTTTTAGAATATGAATATCCTCTGGACAAATGACTTTTGCTTAACCTTGTGTACTGGATAGCTTTAGTATCAACTTGACACACCTGGGTTGAGGGAGCCTCAATTAGGGAATTGGCTCCATTGGATTGGCCTGTGGCCACATCAGTGGAATATTGTCTTGATTGTTGGACAATATGGGAGGGCCCAGCCCACAATGAGTGGTGCCACCATGGGCAGGTTGTCCTGTACTGTATAAGAAGGCAGGCTGGGAATGAGCCAGGGAAGCAAGCCAGTAACCAGCACTCCTCCATGGCCTATGCTTCAGCTCCTGCCTCCAGGTTCCTGCCCTGAGTTCCTGCCTTGGGCTCCCTGAGTGATGAACTGTGACCCAGGAGATGTAAGCTGAATAAACCCTTTCCTCCCCAAGTTGGTGTCGGTCAGAGTGTTTTGTCACAGCAATGGAAAACAAACTAGAACAGAAGTTGGTACCAGAGAGTGGGGTATTGCTGTGACAGACCTGACCTTGGTGTTTTGGGGGATGATCATGGAAGAGTTTGGAACTTTTGGCTAGAAAGATCATTGAATGCCTAAAGATTGTTGCTGTGGAGCTTGGAGCAGTTTTGCTGAAGGAGTTGTAGATGATGGAGGCCTGGCTTGTGAAGTTTCTAGTTTCAAAGGGAAGCAGAGATCATCAGGACTGTTTAATCTGTGGGTTCT